>CM041778.1:140008777-140413350 GCA_023374045.1 Limonium bicolor
TAAGCAATTAAAATATTATGTCATGTATGAAGAGCAATAAACATAAGACAGTAAACACACAATAGTAAACAGAAGTGAAGCATGCAAAGGTCGAAGCACACATGTGGTACTTAAGGCCAATCTCGAACTCTGAACTTTTGTCCTAACTATCCTCTCAGAGCACACTCTAAGTGTGGAGTAGAGTAATCCTAATGGCTTTGAATGAATCTCTTGGAGGTTTTGAAAGAGTTTGAAGAAGCCCGACAATTTGAATGGAGTTCAGTCTTTCTTGACCAAGTTTATGAGAAAAACTTACTCAAGTTTTCCCCAGCAGAGTCGCCATTCTGTGGAGGGTGATTTTTCGGTATGAGGGGGGTCTATCTAAATATGGTCTGACTGGTTAGCCTAGATCCTAGAAAATGCCATTCTGTGGAGGGTGAAAACCCGTTATTCTGGCATCCCTCAAATACCTACTACATCGTCCGTCTTTCCATAAAGCTTATGGGAATGCTAGTGAGCACCACACACCCGCTCTCAATGGGCTCCACGCGGACTTATGCCCTAAGGGCGGAAATTGACTAGAGTCGCCACCTAGTTTGACCTAAGGAACTAGGAAGGGAAGAGAAGGGTTCTAAGAACCGTTGATTGACTCTGAATTTGCTGCTTATGGAAGGACTTATCTGGTCAGATAAGAGATTCTATTGTGGGTTCGCACTGGGTTACACCCCTTAGAAGTGGCAACGACCACGACTTCGGATGGTGCCCGAGGAAATCTCGGTCTCCAATTGTCGGGATTACCTTCTTTCAAAACCTTTCTAGAGAGATTCAATTAAAAGCCAAGGATAGGATTAGGATGAGAAGAGAGAAAGAGAGTGGATGAGGCGAGCTTTTCTGCCAAGCTAGCGCCAAGAAGAGGAATAGATGAATTCGGATGAGTATAGATTGAAAGATTTGGAATCTGATTTTGAGAGTTGAAGAAGTCGAGGGTCTGTGGGAGTCGAAAGGGTTTTGAATGTTTGACAAACATGAATATCGCCCTAGAGTTGGGAAAGGGTTTTTGGATTGGAATGGGGTCGCACCCTATGTGGGCTGCCTACGTCTCAACTCCATGTTGAGATCAGACCTTACGTAGTTCAGGATTTTGGTTTTGGAAGTTTTGATGTTTGTGGAGTTTGAAAATGTTTGAGTGTGTTTGAGGTTTAGAAGGGTTCGAAGTTTCGAGAAGTTTTGGGTTTGGGATGCTAGTCTGTGAGACGCTCAGGTCTGTGAGACGTTCGAAACCTTGAGATGTCGAAGTCTGTGAGACGCTTGGGTCTGTGAGATGCTCGGGTCTGTGAGATGCTGAGGTCTGTGAGACATTCGAATCATTAGATGACAAAGTCTGTGAGACGCTAGGGTCTGTGAGACATTCGGAGTGTAGGGGAGATTGAATTGGAATTGAAATCCGATTGGATTGAAGTTGAAATTGAATTTGAATTGGATTTGGGATTGAATTTGAAGTGGAATTGAAGTTGAATTGATGTTGAATGATGTTGAACCTAAATCGGGATCGAATGAGGTAATGGGCCGGATTTAGGCCTGGAATGAGGGTCGGATTTGGGCCTTGGAGATGGACCAGTTTGGGCCTTGGAGATGGACCAGTTTTGGGCCTTGAATGTGGCCGAGTATCTAGGCCTTGAAATGTGGGCCGGATTGGACCTTTGAAATTGGGTCGGGATGGGCCCTATGAATGAGCTGGATTTGGGGTTAGAATTGGGCTTGGTTTGGCCTTTGAAATTGAAATTGGAAGATGATTTGAATCTGTGAGACGATTGGAGTTTGGAAGGAATTTGAAGTTTGATCTTAGAACTTTTGGAAGCATTTCAAATGCTTTGTGAGGTTGAAGTATGTCTAATGAGTGTATGAAGAGTATTTAATGTTGACTTGTGAAAAGCTTTGATTTCACGGAATACATGAAGAATATCTGGTTTCGAAGTATGAGAGGATTGATTTTGAAGAGTGTATGATGAGTGAGTATGAGAGGGATTGATTCTGGAGCGTGTTTGATGGGTGAGTATGAGAGGGATTGATTTTGGAGTGTGTTGGGTGAGAGAGTGTGAAAGAGATTGATTTGAAGTGGGTATGATGAGATAGATTGGTTTTGTAGTGTGTTTGATGAGAGAGATTGATTTTGAAGTAGAAATTTGATGTGAGAGAGTGAAAGAGATTGATTTTGAAATGTATCTGGTGAGAGAGAGTGAAAGAGATTGATTTTGAAGTGTGTTTGGTGAGAGAGTGAAAGAAGTTGATTTGGAGTGTGTTTGGTGAGAGAGCGTGAAGAGATTGATTTTGTAGAGTGTTTGATGAGAGAGATTGATTTTGAAGTGGAATTTGACTCATTGGATCTTTGAATTGATTTAGAATTGGATGATTGATTGATTGTAACTTTTTATTCTGACAATTATGGATTGTTTGGAAAATTTTATGAGGGAAAGGCGTTCCCCACCGACCAGCTCTACGGCCCGTTTGAGTGAGGAACATCCCTGAACCTAGAAGCTTTTCTAAACTGGACTCGAAGCGTCCAGAAATAAGCAGGCAAACCTAAAGGCTATTCTATGGTCACCTGTGCTAAGCCAATCTATCAATTTATAGGACAAAACTGACAAATAAAACATCCAATGTATAATAGAATCGGACATGTATAAACAAGCATTCAAAAATATGTATGAAAGATAAAAAGGGTAAAAATGATCAAGCGGACAAATACAGAAAATTATGAAATCCAAGACTATACTAGGTAGCACAACTAATAGACAAATTACAAGAGCTAAATTAAAATGTTGAATTAAAGTGCTGAATTAAAAGAGCTGCTATGGGGGGTCGCATCGACGCCGCCTCACTCGAGCTGAAGGGGATCCGAAGAGATACACCAACCATTTTCCCGCAGACTGTGGAATTACCCAAATAGTCCGAGCCAAAATGCTGCTTTCCTAGTCTTAGCAGTTTCCAGTTCCTCAATCCACAATGTACATGTCATAGAACACAGACAAGAAACACAGGACAAGTTAGTAATGAAATGTAAGAGGGTTGGGGTGTGTGCATGGGATCATACGGCCCCTCTCAATGGGAGGAAAGGGGGCAATCTAATCATCTCCCACACCCCAACCGAGAACATAGAAAAGAGTTTCAAAGCTGCCAACAAATGCTAAGATTGTAAGATAAATCAGCATTAGGGTTGCTACCGATTCATTCCCACATCCTAAATTAGACTCAAACAAAGTGTAACCAAGTGAAGTAGTCCTGAGTCATGTGGGATCATACCTAGAAGGGTTTATATCATTTCCCCCTAAGATGAAGAATTAATAGGGACCATCCAGCCAATGAATGATTTATCTAAACTGTTATAACATTGGGCAACTAACACCCATTCTATGTTCTTATCTAAGCGCAAAGGGACAAATGCTAGTCTCAAACAAATTTCCAAACCAAATCGATGCGCAAGGGACAGTTAAATATCCAATGTGATTGAATTTTAGTAAAGGTGAGAAGATAAAATTTCCAAACCCCATGAAGAAGCGTCAAGCCTAAAGCCCAAGGTCATTCCAAGCAGCCCACATGTGCAAGTCAAAAGCTCAAAGCCGATTGATTGTATTTGTACCTCGGTCAGCCAACAAAAGTTGCCAAATGGATTAATATACGCAGGAGTAGGAAGACATGAACCTCGATTACCCAAAGGCCGGAAAAGGGTAGAGGCCATTAATTCAGAATTTCAGTCACAACTATCCAAAACCAAGAGTAAAACGAACATCTATACTCATCAGTCAACTAACGAAATCAATCGGCCCAAGCAAAAATAAACTTGGTCACTAAAAGAGCCGACAAATTCGTAAGACCAGATTTTAATCGCAGGCATCAGCGAACAGATTAGGCAAAAGCTACAAGTGGAACGTCTAACCAGGTATAATGCGCAAAAGGTGAAAGGTGGTTACCGACAAAGGCAACATAATTTCCAAACCCGATTTAAGATATCACAAGATAATATCAATAAAGCTTGTGATCAAGAAGGCTGACCAGAAGAATTTCCAAAGCAGCCACGATGCCCAAAAGTCCATAAGTTCAGCATAGCCCAGGTCCAGCGAACATAGTTGTATCCCACCAATCGTGTGTACCTCAGTTAACATTGAAACCAAAGTGAAAACCAAATACTCCGAATATATTAAACGAGATGTTTTAGCCAGGTCATATTCTCTGTTTTTTTTTACTACCTTTATCGAACCACTCAGCACGACAGAGAAATAACGAACATGTAAATACACACAAGTGAATGTATCTATTAAATGAACAAGCAAAATAGGGAGGAAACCAAACAACATCTCTGCCCGAAACAAATTGAAATTGGAATGGAGATCGGTCGGTCGGGGTATCTCGAAGTAGCTCATGCACAAAACGGAAATCGCAGTCCAAGTGGGAGATCAGAAAGCTCAGAACGTGTGAATCCGACACCATAGAAAATGAAGATTCAGTTGAGATCTAGAACCAATCTTGGGTTCGAATGAATTCAAGCAAGTTCACCAACTCAGCAGGGAAGCTAACCGGTATGGGGTTCAAATAAGCTCACACTCAGAAATGAAGAGAAACAAACATACGAACAGAAAATAACTCAATGACAGTAAAAAAAGGGGCATTCAAAACCGAGGAAGATCCAGGGATAAGAATTGGTCGAAATATTGAAATCAGAACAAACATCGATGTGCTTGTCTAGGCAACTTGAAATCCATCTGAGAGAAGAAGATACGCATCCATGGTGATAGGTTTTCTCAGTTGTTTTGAGACAGAGATCTCAACGCAAGAGTGGAAGGTAATGATCGGTGTTAATTTTGTGAGCAAAGTTGTATGTTACTTGCTCTCCAGTTGAAGGAAACGAAGGCGCATAGCATGTATTTGAGTTCGCCGGTTGAGTGTGAAGAATGAGGTGCGCATACATGTATGCTCCCTGGGTTGTGGGAAGATAGTCAATGTTGAGAGATTAATCGGTATGTGTAGAAAACTGGGAGCAATGGTGTCCGATTTCAGAGAAGGATCGGGAGATGGAAGAATAGTGCGGCCGTTTTTTCCTCAGAGAATCGAATAGGGTTTTTTTCAGAAGGAAGTTGATGAAGAGGGCTGTGTGAGTGGGCTTCGTTTGGGTGTGGGTTGGAATGTATGGACCGAAGGTTTGACCAAGATTGGGGTCCAGGTTGACCGAGTTGGCAACTAAAAAACGAGCCCCAAATGTCTTGACCCAGACTTGAACACTTGATGTGTGGGGTTAATCTGGACTCACACTAACCAACTTAACCAGTGCATCTATTCATTAGTGGAAAGAGAGAAATAGCAGAAAAAGTGTAACTCAGATTTGAATATGTTTCCCCAAAACGCTAATGTTTAAAAAAACGAATTAAACTAAAAATGTTTAGTCAATAAAAAAGAAATGTTTTCTTTTCGAAATAGCCACATGAAAAATGACAAAATAATATAGGTGAAATAAAATAAACGAAATGCCCACGACTAAGGAAATAAAACTGAAAATAACTAAATAAAGTAAAAGGGTAGGTCTAAAACAAATGATTGTTTGAAAATTTCTGAAAAATTGGATTTTCCTAAAATGCTTGAAAAATTGGTTTAAAATATTGTCGTAAACGATGGTTTCGTTTTGGCAAGCGCGTTGATACTTTTTGAAAAAGAAAGGCGACGACCCCTCTTATTTTAGAATTCGCTTTATGGGGGAGATTTTTGGTGTCTACAGATGGCTCCCCTTGATTCAATTCTGCAAACCCTTGCAGAAGTGGATCAAGGTTGACGGGGCGCCAAAAATTCTCACTGCGGTTTAGTGGTGCGTTGGGATGCGACCGTGAGTGCGTGAATACGATTGGAAGTACGAGGACTTATGACGAGCCTCAGTTAGACCTCTTGACATCTAACCCTAGGACTTATGATGAGCCTAGGATACTAACAATCCGACTTGGTTTTAGGGTGCACGAGGGCTTAGGAGTGCCTCACTGGACCTCTTGATATCCATCCTAGGGCTTATGACGGCCTAGAAGCTATTGGAAAGTACAAGACTTAGGAGTGCCTCAACTAGACCTCTTGATATCTAGCTATAGGACTTATGACGAGCCTATAATACCAACAACCCGATTTGATTTAAGGTGCACGAGGGCTTAGGAGTGCCTCAACTGGACCTCTTGATATCCAGTCCTAGGGCTTATGACGGGCCTAGAATGCGATTGAAAGTACGAGGACTTAGGAGTGCCTCAACTAGACCTCTTGATATCTAGCTATAGGACTTATGACGAGCCTATAATACCAACAACCCGATTTGATTTAAGGTGCACGAGGGCTTAGGAGTGCCTCAACTGGACCTCTTGATATCCAGTCCTAGGGCTTATGGCGGGCCTAGAATGCGATTGAAAGTACGAGGACTTAGGAGTGCCTCAACTAGACCTCTTGATATCTAGCTATAGGACTTATGACGAGCCTATAATACCAACAACCCGATTTGATTAAGGTGCACGAGGGCTTAGGAGTGCCTCAACTGGACCTCTTGATATCCAGTCCTAGGGCTTATGATGGGCCTAGAATGCGATTGAGAGTACGAGGACTTAGGAGTGCCTCAACTAGACCTCTTGATATCTAGCTATAGGACTTATGACGAGCCTATAATACCAACAACCCGATTTGATTTAAGGTGCACGAGGGCTTAGGAGTGCCTCAACTGGACCTCTTGATATCCAGTCCTAGGGCTTATGACGGGCCTAGAATGCGATTGAGAGTACGAGGACTTAGGAGTGCCTCAACTAGACCTCTTGATATCTAGCTATAGGGCTTATGACGAGCCTATAATACTTCGATGGAGTTGTACAAACTCGCTGTAGTGAAAGCTTGATCTGAAGTTGTTTGTGGTGGTAGATTGATTTAAGGATGGCTTTGATTGTGGATTGATCCGGGATTGGATGCTTTTTGGTTGTCTTTGTGAGGGATGTGATAGTCGAATGTTTTTTGTTGATGTGGCCCTTGACTTCGTCAGTGTGGGACTTGTGCTTTGGTTTTGCTTTGACAGTCTCGCCCGATGTGCACTATAGTTTCGGGATTTGATAGAACTCTTGGCTCCAGAGTTTGGAGATGGCTCCGGTATGGCTTCTAAGATTTTGGTTCTTGTGATTTTGTGACTGGTCCGTGAGTGGATGGATTTTTTTGTGAATGAGTGGTCTTGGGAACTCGAAGGTTTTGATGTGATTGGATGGCTTTGATATGATCCGAGGGCTCCGGTATGATCGGATGGCTCCACTGCGGTTAGATGGCTCCGGTTTGATATGTGACTCCCTTGTGAGCAACGACTCTGGGATGGTTGATGGTTTTGGCTTCGGTTAGAGATTTTCGAGGTGGCTGGTGTTTTGATCTTGTTAAAGATTTCTGGGGTGGTTGGTGGATTTTGCTTTGGTTTGGACTTTGAGTCGAATGGTGGGTCGATGTGATTTACTATGGTTGACTGTTTTTCTTTTGATTGAGGATGAATGGCTTTGGTATGGTTAGTTATGACTTCAGATTCTTCGAGATGGCTCCGGATAGTTTGGGATGGCCCCGGGGAGGCTACGAGATGATGGCTCCATTTAGTGATAGCGGGGAAGAAAGGGGAACTTTCGCCTGTGAGGTGGTCGCGCCCTGGGCGGGCTGCCTACATACTCAATTCCGTATTGAGATCAGACCATGCGTAGTTCAAATTCTGTAGGCAAGACCTTGGTAATGAGATAGATCTGGTGTGGATTTGAGGTGGCTCCCGTATTGTTCTCGGACTATTAGGATGCCCCCTGTGTAGTTCCAAGGATGGTTTCAAAGTATGAGAATGGCTCCGTTTAGCTCTAGGGATAGTTCTCAAAGTGTGAGGATGTCTCCCGCATGGCTCCAGCTTGGCTTTGGGAGTGGTGTCGATGGGGATTGAGTATGGCAGTGGATGGCTCCGGGATGGTCTTCGTATGCCTCCGGATAGCTTTTGAATTGTTCGATGTAGCTCGGTGATAGCCCGGGATGGCTCCGGAGAGGCTAGATATAGCTCGATGATGGCCCAGGATGGCTCCGGTTGACACCCAAAAGTTATGCTTCAACAACTGCAACTGAAGTCGACTCTCGACGAGACTAGGCGGAGTTCTTACTAGTCAGGTGTTGATGATGGAGTGCTTATGATGCATGTAGGTATTAAATGCTGGATACGATGCAAAATGCGTATGCAATTTCTGGAAAAAAGGTATGACCCTATCTCTATTAATACGAGGTTTACAAATATAAGACATCTTCGGTCCGATCTTGAATGACTGTTGAACTGAATGCGTGAATCGTTTTCCTCTCATGGAGGGATGTGGGTCAATCTCTCGTGAGTATGGCCGTGTGTGCTAAATGGTGTGATTATACTCTCGATGGTCAGAGCAGTATTTTCCTTAGAATTCCTTTTTGAAGTTCTGAACTTTCCAATCCTTACAAGTTCCTCACCTATAACGGGGTTAGCTTTTTATGATTTGGTGCTTAGATCAAAGAGTCACACGCACTCGGAAGACCTTGTGAAGTAAGGTCGCACTCATTCGCTCATGGTCCCTTTGGTATGACGGGACATGTGATAAGTGCGAAATACATCTATTTTTAGGGTTATAATTCTTCCTATTTTGACAACAATTCATACCATATTTTACACTTATCTTATTTTTAATAAGATTTATATTTAGATGAGAGCTGACATATTTTGTTTGTCAAATGCAGAAAACGGTAATATAATATATATATATATATATTATATCACCATAATCGTGGCTTACCCATGGCGTCTATATATTAGTTGATAGCAGCCACGACATTGTTTTTATATAGGTTATCATTGATTATAAAATAATCAATAGCAAATGGGCTTTGGAGATTCACGTACTGCTTGTTGAAATGGGCTGCGTCAAATAAACAAAAAGAATGAGGTGGCTGTTTTGTTTTGATGGTACGGTTGAATTGTTGAAAAAGAGTAGACGGGCTGCTCCATGGTGTATGGCAAATATTTAATTTGGACGTGGACTCATCCATTCGATTGAAATCATGGGCTGCTGCATAATTGTTTGAAGCGACAGAGCTGCAGGTATTGAAAGGAAAGATAAAAATCTAATTATTTATCTTTACCAGCCACGGAGGATTAAAGATAAATGCAAAAGTCTTATAAGAGGAGGGAGTTCGATGGCAGAAGGACATACACATCCCACGCCCAAGGGGCTCCAGTCTCTCATTCCTTCATTAAACCCACAACCTCATTTGCTGCTCCCATCTCCACATATATCATCACCATCCGCCCCACACCTTCACCATCATCCACCAACATCCATCCATACTACATCATTCTCTCCAGCCTTTCGCACGCACACGCCCGCCGCGCTCCAGCAGAGAGGCTTCGGCCTCTCCATCTCTCCTTCCACAACCATAACTCCACCATTGTTATCATACCACACTTTTGACGGAGGATTAATGCAGAGACACACGACGATATAAGGCGGAGTGGAGAATTTCTAACAGAGTTTCTTCTTCCCTTTTTATCTAATTTATCAATGTGTTCTTCCTTTGTTTGTTTTTGTTACTTTTATAGTTATGTTTGAGTAGTTTATTTAGCTCCCCGGATTGGGGTAGCAAATCGGATCTTTATATTTATTTGTAATTTTTTGACTAATTCATTGATGCACTAGTTTAATTCCAGTTCTTCATGTGCTTTAATCTTCTGATCAATTATTAAAGCAATATTTGTAGTTTTCTAATCAACACGCGAGAGCTGAGATAGTTAACAAGACATAGGAATTAAACCTGATTAACGACTAGAAGCATGATCCTGCCTATAGGTTAATCGGTCTCAAATAGAAACTGTTCTTTATGCGATTAGTTGTGTCCGGATTAGAGCATTAGCCTGCTGCTAGTTCTAGCAACTGGTTAGGATTCGTTAGACTTAGCCGTTGACGAATTAATTATAGTTTCTGAGTTTATTGCAGAATTAGGGAAGAGTTATTAATAGATTATATAGTGAAGATTTGCAGAACAATCCGGGGTGCTTCCTTTTATTTAGAGTTTTACTCTTTATTTATTTGTTTAGTTTATTTTACTGTTTTATTATTTTATGTTAGTTTGTTGAGTCTTTCTTTTTATTAAATTAAGCAACTTGAAAAGTGACGTTTCCTGTTTTCTTATTTTAGCTTCTCATTTAGTAAATAAATTGTCAATTAATTGAACGAGGTCCCTGAGATCGACAACCCCACTTAATTCACTATTCCGCAAAACGATAGGTATACTACCTAGGTAGAAGTAGTCGCATATTTCTGCTAACAACATGTAGATAACAAGTACAAAGCTTATGATTCATGTTTCAGATTCGATACTTTCAGTTAACGCTCATCGACTTATGAGTTAGAGGTCTTTGTTGGGATATAACGGGGCTGAGGGGTATGACGTATGTCTCATGGGACTGGAGAATTTGTTTGGGAGTTGTGGAGCTTTTGTGCAATAGAGGACGTGTAATTTCACTTTTGCCATGGGTGGAATGATTAGACGGGTTTTGATAACCTTTTATTGGTTTCTACGAGACATCATTGGTCCTTTGGATTTGGCTTCCTCATTCTTGCCTCTTTTGGTGTACGGTTTTCACTTTCTTGTCATTTTTGTGTCGTTGAAGTTGCATTTGGCTCAACAACTTTCTCAAGCATCTTCCGCTTCGTATTTGGCTTTCAGCTTCGGAGTTGCATTGACTCATAGATCTTCTTGAACATTTTTTGGTGTTTTTTTTTTTTTGGTGTTTGGCTTTGGAGTTGCATTGACTCACTGGTTTCTTCAAACTTTTCATTTATTGTGTTTATGAAGGATGGTAGGGGGAGAGACCATGGCTCCGGCTCTTTCAAGATCCTCTACTGCAAGGGCAAGTAAGTATAAGTGGGGTGGCATATTGTGGAGTTTTTTTTTCCTTCTTTTTTTTTGAGAAAAAGAGTTTTTCTTGAAAGGCTCGGCGGGGCTCACTAAGGAGTTACGTTCGGGAAAATTAAAGCTTTTTGGGCCTTGTGGAGATTTTGATCCTAAGTGCCTCGTCATTCTCATTAGTCAATGATTGTTTTCTTACTATTCTCAGATCTTTGCATGAATCACAGTTCATATCCTGTTTATCGACATTGATCTCACTATGAATTGTGCCTCTCCATGTGTTGAAGGAATACACAAGTCGCTCATGGTTTTACCTCTATGGACTCGCTCTATCTGCCCTCATCGCTCGGTGGATTATCCAATATCCTCATTCAGAATTCAAGGGAAAATACCGCTCTTCGCACACTACTCACTTGATTGTGGTGCTGATTTTGATTAGACCCTTATGTTCATCGACGGGTCGAGAGTTTAGTGGTTCACGCACTCTGTTTCAATCGATCTCTCATGATTTTCTCGAAGATGTCATTTCGATATGGGAGTATGCGAATGCGATTGTCTACCATGCGGTGTATTGTGGTAATATGGAATTACTATGTATAGGATGCATGAAATGCTGAAAATGATGAATGGAGATGGTTGACGGAATGTTTTGTTTGTTTTTGTTTTGTTTTTTGATGCAATGCATGAGTGGTAAGGCTACACCTAGTCTTGCTTGAGTCGAATTCAGCTCATGGTTCATGAAGCTCATCCCATTACTGTTGACCTTGAAGGTGGTCTAGTTGTTGGGGTCGTGGTCGGGATAGTAATTCTCAAGTGAGGTTAGGTTGGTGATTGGCTCCTGGATCTTGAATTTTTAGGGAGTGACAACTCCCGCATGGTAGCCCCATGGTATGACACTCCTTCCCTTTTGGTCACTGGCGCACATGATGATTATGATTGGAAGAGTTTGAACTTCCCGGTTTTCTTTTCTATCCCTCTGAGATCGGGCTTTGGCGATCGAGATATTTGGGATGAAAGATGGTGTATAGTGCGGTGACAATGAAACACATGATTATGCAATTTTTCTGAGGTGGACATGACTTGTACGTGTTTGACGAATTTGAACTGACCGAGAATACATGGGACCTTTTGTAATGAATGCAATGCATGCAATTTATTTTGTACTCGATTGCGTTTGTTGGTGTTGTTTATTTAGGGGATACCTCCTGTAGATACCACGAATTCTCGCCCCATAAAGCAAAGTTGATGAATGATATATAACTGTGAGGAGTCGTTCCTTATTCATTCTTCTCTTTATTCGTGCATCCCAAAAGAAACCAAGTTTTAGAAAAACAATTTTGAAAACGCGTGTTTTCAAAGTGGTGGATTTTCTCAATAGAAATTTTGATGCTCGATCATTCGCAAATAAAATAGGGAATGGGGAACCCTATACACACATTGATCTAAATAAATTCAAAGGGAATGTATAAACCTATACATGTAATCTATTCAGAAATGGACAAGAGAGAAAAGAATGCTAGGGGAAAACCTATACATCAATTCTAAAAGTCATTAAATGGGGAGTTTGAGCTTAAAAACTTCTTCCAAATTCTTCTGCTTCGTCTTCGAGCTTCTGACTCACTACTTATTCATCATCGGGCTCCTGATTGACCGCTCGTTCGTCTTCAGGATCTTGATCGGCTGCTCGCTCGTCTTTAGGTTCTTGCAGCGAAGCGGTATTGTGCTCAAAGAAAACCGGTTGGTGTTCTTCTGACTCTCAAAATTTTAAACTCGAACAATCGTTGTTGGTCTTCATGTCGCTCGACTCGGGTTGGTGCAGCTCTGATTTTGGCTTGAATCGTCGTTGATCTTCATGCATCCCACTTGATCCGGTGAAGGAAAATAAGGGGCATTTTTTGAGAAAGGAAAGGTGAATGATCGAGCACAAATTCTTTGTGAAAATCCACCACTTTTGTGAAAACACGAATGACTAGTACGCTCCACGGTAATGACCGCTGCTCCTGAAGGTGGGTTGAACTTCAAAAATAGCGGGTCACAACATGGGGACTAAATCATTTATTTTGAAATACATTTATGAAAATCAATTTTGAAACAAACTGTTTTCAAAAATATTGAAAAAAATGATCCATGAAAAAATGTTGTTCCGAAATTCGTTTGTGTAAAGTAGTTTTCTTGAAATCTGTTGTGAAAATAGTTTTTAAAACTACATTTGTGAAAAACATCTATTCTTTCGCAAACCGTTTGACAAAGTTTGTTTTCTAGAAGACTTTGATTGAAACCGTTTTGAAAACTGTTTTGGAAATAACAATTTTGAAAATCATATATATTTTTTGAAATCATTCGAGATGGACTTTGAAGATAATTCATTAGAGTGTTTGACATGATTCATTTTCTGATTTTTGCTCATTTTTGAAACGTGATCACACAGATGTAAGCGTAAAAAATAAAAAATCGTGGCTGATTTTATGTGGAGCTGAGCGTGAATGATTGGGATAATCATCTTCCAGGTCAATCAATGCTTCCATACCACCGGGGGAACCGTCGTTCCTTCATTGTTCATCTCTCGGGATTTATCTCTGTTATGCCTGTGGGGCACGTCATCAAGAAAGTCCGGAGTGCTTAAGTTCGAAAGGTCAGGATACCCGAAGTGATACAGTCACACGAGCCACGGCCGGGGATTATCACAACATACTCACTTTTGGGAAACTTGGGGAAGCACTGCATGGGGTCCGGTCTCCCCTCGTCTGCACGATAAGGTGTGTCTAAAGTCCAATTATTCGCTGACTACGCTATGTCATGTATGGGTATCCGTAAATACGGGATCCTCTATGAATTTGTAGCGCGGCATTGGGCTCTAAAGACACCCGTGGTGCAGAGGAATCATGGAGAACTGAGCCCATGCAATCTTCAGGGTAAGGCAAAAGGGTGGTCAGACAGGCGGCATACAAGGGGCAACTACCCATAAAACCCATCCTAGACACTGGATAAGGCAGCTGGACACTGAAGGCTCGTAGCTCACTATATGCTGGCTTAGACTCGGGTAATGGAGGATATTTTTGGATCATGAGCTTCAAGGCGTTGGTCTTGGACCGTATTACCTCGTGGGTTAACTCCTAGGAAGGACCCAACTCATGGGGAATCAACCGTGGACCGGTTGGGATCCCGTGACTCGTGGACAAATCGGGTGACACAAAGGAATGCATGTCCTATGCTACCGATGCAACAATGGGTTGACTCCTTCTAGGAAGGCCCCATTTACAAAAGCAATAAATATTATGTCATGCATGAAGAGCAGTAAACATAAGACAGTAAACACACAACAATAAACACATAAAAGTGAAGCATGCAAATGGCAAAGCACACATATGGTACTCAAGGCCAATCTCGAACTCTAGACTCTCATCCTAACTATCCTCTCAGTACACACTCTATGTGTGGAGTAGAGTAGTCCTAGCGGCTTTAGAATGAATCTCTTGAAGGTTTTGAAAGAAGTGGGGAAGTCCCGACAATTTTGAATAGAGTTCAGTCTTCCTTGAGTTGAGAAAAACTTACTCAAGTTTTCCCCAGCAGAGTCGTCATTCTGTGGAGGGTGATGATTTTCGGTATGGGGGGTCTATCTGAATATGGTCTGACTGAGAAGCCTAGATCCTAAAATTGCCATTCTGTGGAGGGTGAAAACCCGTTATTCTTGGCATCCCTCAAACACCTACTAAATCGTCCATCTTTCCCAGAAAGCATGAAGGGGAGTGCAAGTGTGCACTACACCCGCTCTCAATGGGCTCCACGCGGACTTATGCCTCTATAAGGCGGAATTGACTAGAGTCGCCACCTAGTTTGACCTAAAGAACTAGAAAGGAAAGGGAAAGAGGGTTCTAAGAACCGTTAATTGACTCTGAGGTTATTGCCTATGGATAGGACTTATCTGGTCATGTCAGAGATTCTGTGTGGGTTCGCACTGGGTTACACCCCTTAGAAGTGGCAACGACCACAACTTCGGATTGGTGCCCGAGGAAACCTCGGTCTCCAATTGTCAGGATTGTCTTCTTTCAAAACCTTTTTAGAGAGATTCATTTAAAGCCAAAGGATAGGATTGAGTGGGGGCTGAGGAAGAGAGTGGATGAGGCGAGCTTTTCTGCCAAGCTAGCGCCAAGAAGAAGAATGGGTGAATTCGGATGAGAATTAGGAAAAGTCTGAGGTTGAGCGAATAGACAAGACTTAGTGTGTGATGGTTTGAAGTTTGCGGGAGCCAAAGAAGGTTTGAATGTTTTGAGAGGTATGTAGAACACCTTAGTATGGGAAAAGGGTTTTTGTTTGGAATGGGGTCGCACCCTAGATGGGCTGCCTACGTACTCAACTCCCTGTTGAGATCAGACCTTACGTAGTTCAGGACTTTGGAGGTTTAGAAGTTTTGATGTTTGTGGAGTTTTGAAGATATTTGAGGTGTTTTGAGATTTAGAAGGGTTTGGAGTCTCGAGAAGCTTAGGGTTTGGGATTCTAGTCTGTGAGACGCTCGGGTCTGTAAGACGTTTGAAACCTTGGGATGTCGAAGTCTGTGAGACGCTTGGATCTGTGAGACGCTCGGGTCTGTGAGACGCATAGGTCTGTGAGACATTCGAATCATTGGAATGACAAAGTCTGTGAGACGCTCAGGTCTATGAGACATTTAGAGTGTAGGAGAAATTGGAATGGAATTGGAATTGAGGTTGAATCGGGGTTAAATGAATATTGATTTGAATTGGAATTGAAATGAGTTTGGATTTGAATGAGTTCGGAATTGAATTGAGATTGAATTGGAATAGGATTTGATTTGGAAATGAGATGATTTGGATTTGAATTTGATTTGGAGATTAAGTTGATTTGGATTGAATTTTGGACTGCATTTGAAATGATTTTTGGGCCCCAAATTGAATTGATTTTGGAACAAAATTTTGGATTTGGCTGAATGGATATGGGCCTTGGAGAAGTGGGCCGGGTTGGGCTTGGAAAAGTGGGCTGGACCTGGGCCTTGGAAGAGTGGGCCAGCTTGAGCCTTGGAAAAGTGGGCTGGACTTGGGCCTTGGAATGTAGGCTGAAAATTGTTTTTATTTGTGATTGGGCTGAAAATTGTTTTTGGGCTGATTTGGGCCTTGGTTTGACCTTTGAAATTGAGATTGGAAGATGATTTGAATCTATGAGACAATTGGAGTTTGGAAGGAGTTTGAAATTTGATCTTAGAACTTTTGGAAGCATTTCGAATGCTTTGTGAGGTTGAAGTGTGTCTAATGAGTGTATGAAGAGTGTTTAATGTTGAGTGCAAAGAGCTTTGATTCCGAAGAATTCATGAAGGATATCTGGTTTTGGAGTATGAGAGGAGGATTGATTTTGGAGAGCGTATGATGAGTGAGTATGAGGGAGATTGGTTTTACAGTGTGTATGATGGGAGAGTGTGGGAGGGATTGACTTGGGAGTGTGTTTGGTGAGAGAGTATGAAAGAGAATGATTTTGAAGCGGAATTTGACTCATTGGACCTTTAAATTGATTTGGAATTGGATGATCGATTGATTGTGAATTTTATTCTGACTTTAGAGGATGATTTGAAAAATTTTAATGGAAACGGGTATTCCTCACATGGACCGTGTCTAGGACCCGTATGCATTAAGGATACCCCAAACCTAGGGCTTTTCTAAAATGCACTAAGAGGGCAACCTGATTGGCTTTCTAGGGCCACCTGTTCCAGCCCGTTTGACTGGTTATGGACCGAACCTAAACAAAATTATATTTGGGCCAAGAGTTACATGGGCCCAAACAGGATCGGTCCATACACTTACAAAATCATAGGCAAAGAATGATGAGCAAATGATATGTGGAGATGAATTTCCAAGGCTATATAAACAAATATACATACAAACATGGATTTCAAAAGCTATCCGAATAAAACAAATATATGTGAGAAAAGAATTCGGAATCTGTCTAAGTAATTTTATACATGGACATGGATTTTAAAGGCTTAAGTTATGTACATATGAAATGAATTTCAGAAGTAGTAAGAGAAATGTATATACAAGAACGAATCATCGAGGCTATCTAGGTAGTGAATCAGAATTGCTCAAATCTAAAACTCTCAAAAACTAACAAGATGAGTCCTACTGTATGGGCTGCTAACCAATTGTTAGTCTTATCCTATTTACTATCTTTCAAAAGTCAAACAAAGGTTGCAAGCAAGAGAATAATGTAACAGTTATGGGATGAACTCATAAAAATGAATAAGTCACAACACTGCAACTGAAAGTAAAAACAACAAATAGATTACAAACTAATATAAATACAAATGAAAAGTTTAAATCTAAAGCTGCTATGGGGGGTCGCATCGACGCCGCCTCACTTGAGCTGATAGGATCACCAAGAAGTGCACCAACCGTTACATGTGTTTGAAGTGGAGACCCTGGTAGTCCAAGCCCAAAGTCCCATTTTCAGTCTTATAGCAATTTCCCGTTCCACGAGCATTATGTACATGTCAAGGAACAAAGACAAAAATATACGAGAGTAGTTAGTAATGAAATGTAAGAGGGTTGGGGTGTGTGCAATGGGATCATACGGCCCCTCTCAATGGGAGAAAGGGGGCAATCTAATCATCTCCCACACCCCAACCGAGAACATAGAAAAGAGTTTCAAGCTGCCAACAAATGTTAAGGTTGTAAGATAAATCAAGCATCGGGGTTGCTACTCAAATTAATTCGTCATCTTAGATTATGACTCAAACCGAAGTGTAATATCAAAGGGATGAAGTTGTGAGTCATGTGGGATCATACCTAGAAGGATTTATATCATTTCCCTCTAAGATGAAGAATTAATAGGGACCATCCAGCCAATGAATGATTTATCTAAACTGTTATAACATTGGGCAACTAACACCCATTCTATGTTCTTATCTAAGCGCAAAGGGACAAATGCTAGTCTCAAACAAATTTCCAAACCAAATCGATACGCAAGGGACAGTTAAATATCCAATGTGATTGAATTTTAGTAAAGGTGAGAAGATAAAATTTCCAAACCCCATGAAGAAGCGTCAAGCCTAAAGCCCAAGGTCATTCCAAGCAGCCCACATGTGCAAGTCAAAAGCTCAAAGCCGATTGATTGTATTTGTACCTCGGTCAGCCAACAAAAGTTGCCAAATGGATTAATATACGCAGGAGTTGGAAGACATGAACCTCAATTACCCAAAGGCCGGAAAAGGGTAGAGGCCATTAATTCAGAATTTCAGTCACAACTATCCAAAACCAAGAGTAAAACGAACATCTATACTCATCAGTCAACTAACGAAATCAATCGGCCCAAGCAAAAATAAACTTGGTCACTAAAAGAGCCGACAAATTCGTAAGACCAGATTTTAATCGCAGGCATCAGCGAACAGATTAGGCAAAAGCTACAAGTGGAACGTCTAACCAGGTATAATGCGCAAAAGGTGAAAGGTGGTTACCGACAAAGGCAACATAATTTCCAAACCCGATTTAAGATATCACAAGATAATATCAATAAAGTTTGTGATCAAGAAGGCTGACCAGAAGAATTTCCAAAGCAGCCACGATGCCCAAAAGTCCATAAGTTCAGCATAGCCCAGGTCCAGCGAACATAGTTGTATCCCACCAATCGTGTGTACCTCAGTTAACATTGAAACCAAAGTGAAGACCAAATACTCCGAATATATTAAACGAGATGTTTTAGCCAGGTCATATTCTCTTCTGTTTTTTTTTACTACCTTTATCGAACCACTCAGCACGACAGAGAAATAACGAACATGTAAATACACACAAGTGAATGTATCTATTAAATGAACAAGCAAAATAGGGAGGAAACCAAACAACATCTCTGCCCGAAACAAATTGAAATTGGAATGGAGATCGGTCGGTCGGGGTATCTCGAAGCAGCTCATGCACAAAACGGAAATCGCAGTCCAAGTGGGAGATCAGAAAGCTCAGAACGTGTGAATCCGACACCATAGAAAATGAAGATTCAGTTGAGATCTAGAACCAATCTTGGGTTCAAATGAATTCAAGCAAGTTCACCAACTCAGCAGGAAGCTAACCGGTATGGGGTTCAAATAAGCTCACACTCAGAAATGAAGAGAAACAAACATACGAACAGAAAATAACTCAATGACAGTAAAAAAAGGGGCATTCAAAACCGAGGAAGATCCAGGGATAAGAATTGGTCGAAATATTGAAATCAGAACAAACATCGATGTGCTTGTCTAGGCAACTTGAAATCCATCTGAGAGAAGAAGATACGCATCCATGGTGATAGGTTTTCTCAGTTGTTTTGAGACAGAGATCTCAACGCAAGAGTGGAAGGTAATGATCGGTGTTAATTTTGTGAGCAAAGTTG
Source organism: Limonium bicolor (assembly GCA_023374045.1). Lineage (NCBI taxonomy): Eukaryota > Viridiplantae > Streptophyta > Magnoliopsida > Caryophyllales > Plumbaginaceae > Limonium > Limonium bicolor. The sequence continues at coordinate 140,028,053 of CM041778.1, forward strand.
TATGTTACTTGCTCTCCAGTTGAAGGAAACGAAGGCGCATAGCATGTATTGAGTTCGCCGGTGAGTGTGAAGAATGAGGTGCGCATACATGTATGCTCCCTGGGTTGTGGGAAGATAGTCAATGTTGAGAGATTAATCGGTATGTGTAGAAAACTGGGAGCAATGGTGTCCGATTTCAGAGAAGGATCGGGAGATGGAAGAATAGTGCGGCCGTTTTTTCCTCAGAGAATCGAATAGGGTTTTTTTCAGAAGGAAGTTGATGAAGAGGGCTGTGTGAGTGGGCTTCGTTTGGGTGTGGGTTGGAATGTATGGACCGAAGGTTTGACCAAGATTGGGGTCCAGGTTGACCGAGTTGGCAACTAAAAAACGAGCCCCAAATGTCTTGACCCAGACTTGAACACTTGATGTGTGGGGTTAATCTGGACTCACACTAACCAACTTAACCAGTGCATCTATTCATTAGTGGAAAGAGAGAAATAGCAGAAAAAGTGTAACTCAGATTTGAATATGTTTCCCCGAAACGCTAATGTTTAAAAAACGAATTAAACTAAAAATGTTTAGTCAATAAAAAGAAATGTTTTCTTTTCGAAATAGCCACATGAAAAATGACAAAATAATATAGGTGAAATAAAATAAACGAAATGCCCACGACTAAGGAAATAAAACTGAAAATAACTAAATAAAGTAAAAGGGTAGGTCTAAAACAAATGATTGTTTGAAAATTCTGAAAAATTGGATTTTCCTAAAATGCTTGAAAAATTGGTTTAAAATATTGTCGTAAACGATGGTTTCGTTTTGGCAAGCGCGTTGATACTTTTTGAAAAAGAAAGGCGACGACCCCTCTTATTTTAGAATTCGCTTTATGGGGTGAGAATTTTTGGTGTCTACAATATTCGCTCAGACCAAGGATTTCAAGATTGGTTTCAAGCTTACTGCTCACACCAGGCCAAGGCCAAGGTTGGTTTTTTGTTTGTTTTCTATGGAAAAATTGGTTTGCACGATGTCAAGTAACTCATAATCGAGCACGGAGTATGAACCATGGGTGGAGTCAGGCAGACAATTTCTTGCATCAGGCCTCCTCCTTCCCTAACTCAATTTCTGCAGCCTTACAACATCATCGCACTTCAGCTCCTGAAATGAATGAGCTCTGGGTGGATGCCAGTCTAGATACACATGAAAGAATAGGTTATGCATGCGTTGCTCGCTCAATGAATCAACTTTATTTTGCTGGATGTGTGGGTTCAAAGGGAACCCCAACAATCTCGAACGCAGAGGCGTCGACAATAGAGGTTGCTCTAAACATGGCATACTCATCGGGTCTTCATTCTTTTAGGGTACTCTCCCATTGCAAAGAAGTTGTCCGTTATCTATAGGCCGGGGCACTACATCTCTACTGCCTTCCACAACGGCTATCCTACATCGCGTCCTAGCACTATTACATCGTTTCGATAATGTGTTATGGTTTTATATTTCTAAAGTGGCAAACATATCATCGCATTGTCTTGCTAACCATGCCCGAGCTGTCCAACACTCGGGTTCATGGACTCCGGATAATATGCCGGAATTTGTACTCGGACTCGTTTCATGATCAATATATATTGCTCTTTTAAAAAAAGTCTTAGCATTTAGTTTATAGTACAGCCCAACCTTGTAATCCGAGATGAATTTAAGTTTTGAATCTATCTGATATATTTAATATTTTGAGTTTCAGTAAGATTTGAGTTTTGGACTTTTACCTCGTGCATGACCTCCGCTCTCCTCTGAAACCTTTCCTTTTGTGAGCATTTTCATCTTTACTGCCTAGAGAGAGTTTTCTTCTGGCTCCTTCCTCTCCTTGAGAATTTTTTCCAATTCACATGCGAGAAGACGACCTACACTCTACTATGGACAGGCCTACGCCTGCCATACCTTTTCAAACTCCACCGAAACCCAGTGTTTCTTCAAATAATCGGTAATGATGACTATAACGGTAATTGTTGCACTTTGTGTAATTGAACAAGGTCTGCAGCAAAGACACTCTGCGACTGATATTCTTCTATCTTGAGATTTCTTCGCTTCTCTGTGAAATGCAATGACCAGGAGCTGTAGTCTTTTGCCCGTTTATCTTCCCCTCACCGACCTTGCATGTTCCCCTCCTTGTTTTAAGCCGACAAGAAAGACGGAAGTTCCTCACTCTAGATCCCATGCTTCCCTCTCATAAAACACAACGTTATGTTTATCTTCTCAATATTTTCTACCTGAATCCTACTCACCCGTTAGTCGCCTACGACATGGAAACAATTCTGGTCACTGGTCTGAGTCTGTTTACAATTCGTTATCTAATAGCCCAACTTTAATCAGCAATTCCAATATACGCTACCTCTCTAGCTCAAATACTATACAAGGATTACTAGACGAAGTATGGGGGCTTCAGGTTTATAAAGGTTTGAGCAAACCTATTTGTTTCTGAATTCGAAACTCTGGAGGCTTTAGAAGCGATCAGGACCAGGGGTCCATGGACAAGAAATAGTAACCTATTGGCGCTTCAGACTATCGACTCGATGAAGGCTATCACCTAGTAGGAATTCAATTGGATTCCATTATGGGTTAGAGTGTATGATGTTCCCCGTCATTATCACACTCTTGAGTTTGTTAGAAGAGTAGCACAAAAGCTCGGTCACTTCTTTGGAGTTGTGGAGGATGGGGAAGCATCCGACTTAAAAATTGTGCGGTTTAAGGTTCTGATTAACATCCAGGTTCCTATCTTGCGTGCTCTACCAATGATGATAGATGGCCAGTACTTTACTTTCGCTATCACGTATGATAAGATGTCGTCAATTTGTTCAATATGTGGCCTTTTTACTCATACAACTGTTGCATGCTCCAACATTTGACCGGCGGATGAGAGTGGGATTCCATTTGGAATGCGGCTATCAAGCTAGACTTATCTGGCCAGGAGACGTGCAAAAGAGAGGGATTTGGCTTATTCATGGAGCATGCTTTCTAAAGTCGAGCACAACCATATGTGGGCGCCAGTTCCCCCTAATTCCTCTGCTTGGGCGTGTAAACCTGTTACATAACCTGCTCTAGGGGGAGATCACCCAGATGCTAGCTCCAGGCCCACATAAGAGGAAATTTAATGAGGTTCTCTCAGAAGCCTCTCGAGCAGAGTATTAGTAACTCCAGCTGCCGGATGCGAGGAGGAAGGGGAAATGAAAGGCTTTTACTAGTTCTACTTTGATCAACCCAGTGAAGGAACATGACAAGGGGAAGGACAAAAAGATTTTAAGTGACCAAGATCAGTAGGGTGGGCGATGTATGTCATTTCAAATGCCTGGGTGTGGACACTACCCATGCATTTCAAGGATTGAGCTGGGTGTCTTGTTCAAAACATGATCGGTTTGGTGTTTTCTTTTCCTTGTTTAGTTTTATTGGTTTATATTTCCTTAGTTGTTTGTTTGGCAAGTTTGTATCTAAGCCATGGACGTTGGATCACAGGCTTGACTTGTAGTTGGTTTGGTTGTTTTTATATCTTGGGTAGCGTTGGTCATAGGATGGTTACTTGATGTTTGACTTTTGGTTAATCAAGGGAATTGTCTTCTAATTTCACAATACCTAGGCATGGTTTGTCTGTGGAGTGAAGGTTGGGGGCGCTTATTGGTGGTGCCGCGGCTATGGAGTTCAAAATTAGAAACATATGGACTTTTCAGCATGGAAGTATAGCATCCATGGGGTATGCGGAAGGGGAAGGTAGAGGTCATTAGTATAATCTTAAGTATTTTGTTTACATTTTTCTTAGTTGCTCATGTACTAATCTTATATGCTTTTATAAAATCTAATCTTTTTATCTTTTATGATTTTTTTTAGTTTTGGTCAAACATATGGGTTTTTAGATCATGTTATATTTTGTCAACTATATATATAAACAACATACAAATAAAAAAAATAATAATTAAGTGTACTAACATGAAGAAATGTTTCATTACCTTGGTTGATGACTATAGTAGAAGTACACTAACTTATCTGTTGTGAAATATCTGATGCTTTCCACATTTTGACTTGTTTTATTAGATTGATAGAAAGAAAATTTGATGCAAGAATCAAAATTATAAGAAGCGACAACGCTTTTGAACTAGGAAATAGTAATGAGGGTGCCATATTTTTTTAAGGAGAGTGGAATCATCCATCAAACTAGTTATGCTTTCTCTCCATAACAAAATGGTGTTGTGGAGAGGAAGCCCAAATATCTCCTTGAAACTGCTCGCACCCTCTATTTTTAGGGAAACCTCATCCTATAATATTAGGGGAGTGTATCAAGCATGCCACATATATTGTAAATAGACTACCACAAAAAGCTATAGATGGTTAAACCCCCTATGAAAACTGTATGGTGAAAGACGGACCGGATTACACTCTCCTAAAGACTTTTGGCCTCCTCTTTTTTAGAACTCTTGTTGGAAGAAAAGTAGGAAATTTTGAATCCATAGGTTCTCCTTGTGTTTACCTTGGTCTGGTAGAAAATAAAAAAAGGTTACAAGGAACTTGATTTGGAAACTCACAATGTTGTAATCAGCAGGGACATAGTTTTTCATGAAAATGAATTTCCCTTAAGAATGTCAAACATTAGCTATACTGATAGCAATGATGTACAAAGAGAACAAATCAATGCTCAAGAACAGTGGAAATCACAAGAATGTTGTGAGGAAGATGAAAATCCAGTACATACTGAAGCCTCACATACAGAAGAGTCACATGATCAGATATCACAACATGAGGAAGAGCATTTTCTGGACCAACAAGAAGAAACTACAACCTTGGAGAGATCAAGTAGAGAAAGACATGCTCTTAGTTATCTAGGAGAGTACTTTCTTGGAAAGGTTGAGATACAAGAATTAGATGTTTTCACTCAGATTCTACATGAAAGGCTGCAGAAAAACAGGTAATGAGAATAACTATCTCTCTGATTATGTCACTAACCTTAAACCAGGTAATACAGTCAGTTTTAAAAATCTGTCACCTTAGTCCTACTCTATGCCAGTTCAGTTAAATAAACTTACTAAACCTAGAACATATGAAGTTTTGGCAATAATAATTGGACTGAGGTTATGCAAAGGGAATTTGAAGCACCGTAGAAAAATAAAACCTGGTCTATTGTTGATGCTCCAAAAGGAAAACACATTATAGGGTGTAAGTGGGTCTTTAGGATAAAACTGAGAGTTGATGGAGTATAGAAAGGCATAAGGCAATGTCTTGTAGCAAAGGGGTACAATTAGAGGTACGGGGAGGACTATGGGAGACTTTCTCCCCTGTCGTAAGATGACTATCATCAGAATTTGATGGTTGTTGCAGTCAAAAGAGGATGACAACTAAACTAGCTAGACATCAACACACATTCCTTCATGGCGACCTCCAAAAGGATGTCTACATGGAGGTACTAGAGGGATTGACAGAACTTTACAGAGGCAAGGTATGTAAGCACTTTATGGGCTGAAGCAAGCCTCGTGAAAGTGGTATGAAAAACTCTCTGATTTCCTATTAAATCATGGTTATCTCAGTCAAAGAACAACTACTCTCTCTTCATTAAATTCAATGGTAATTCAAGGACTTTTTTAGGCATTCATGTGGATGATATGATAGTCACTGGTAATGACAGTACAAAATGTGAAGAATCAAAACAACTCTTGATACAAAATTCAAAATAAAATACCTAGGAAGATTGAGCTACTTCTTAGAAATGGAATTCCTCTATACAGAGAAAGGAGTTATTCTGTATCAAGGTAAGTATGCAGAAGATTTAATAAATGAATATTGCCCACTAACGCCTCTGTTGCAGTAGTGCATTTACCCACAGGAAGAAGAATGGAGCTAGGACAAGGTGAAGCTTTTGAAGACAATACCTCCTACAGACGATTGATAGGGAAAATCAATTTTCTTGTGAATACAAGACTAGACTTGACCTACCCTGTGTAGTTTCTGAGTCAGTATCTTCAGACCCCAACCATTGAACACCAGAATGCAACAATTCACCTACTTCAATACATTAAAGGAACAATGAATCAAGGAATTATCTTCAACAAAAGCCCTGACATGGAACTAAGGGCCTACTGCGACGCTGATTGGGCCGGGTGCCCCTTGACAAGAAGATAAGTCAGTGGGTATATAATATTACTAGGAAGAACCACCATCAGCTGGAAATCAAAGACGCAACAAACCGTTGCACTCTCAATAGCTGAGGCGGAATATAGTTCTATTCGCAGGATCACTACAGAGCTAATTTGGTTGTCTAGACTCATAAATGAGCTAGGAGTTGAAGGGATAATGCCAATCAAAGTGAGTTGTGACAACAAGGCTACGATACATATAGCAAGGAATCCAGTTTTCCACAAAAGGACTATGCATACTGATCTAGATTGTCAACTGGTACGTGAGAAAATTCAGGAGGGCTTGATTATACTTGAACACATTCCAGAAACTTAGCAACTGTCAGACATTCTTACAAAACAAGTAAGTGCAAAGAGCTATCAGACGTTCCTTCACAGAACGGGACTGAATATTTGAAGCAATGTAGAAGAGAATGACTGGTCTACACATCCTTCTATCAAGAATCAAGTCCTTCACACCCTTGGTCTTGAGGGGGAGTGTTGGAATTAATACCTTTGTTCTAAGTAGTTTAACATTGTAATATATTCTGTTTATTAGCTCTACTTAGTTTATTATGTTTACTAACAGAATGTAACGGTAAAGTAAAGCTGGGAAGACTGATGTAGCACTGACATATATGAGTGTTAGCTTCTGTAATTGATATACAACAATATACTGAATAATAAGAGAAAGCCTGCAATCGTTTACAAAGAACTCAATAGAGGGGCATGAATATAACATTAAAGGTCAAAGGGAACGATGATAGATCTATCGGGGGGATGAAAGCACGAAAGTCTCTCTAAAGTCCCCTATATGAGTTAAGAATACCCTTAACTAACCAACTACAGTTAATCAAGGATACACGGCCTGAGTCTGATCCAAATAAAGGACATCTGGTCACCATTTCTTGAGGATAAAAAGGTAGGAATTATTCAAAAGCCAAGAGCCTTGAACAAGGACTTGTATATATACTAAAGATCATTTATCTTGTTAAATATATTGAGTTGGGTCGACTGTCAAATTAGTGACTAACTCAAAGAACTCTTCTGTTATTATTGATTGGGGGAGAATAATGTGAGACGAATGTGAGACGGAGTCTCTTTTGTTTGTACAGAGACGTAAAGGAATTATGTGTCTATCTTCTAGATTTGCTAAAGTACAGGCTTATATATCCTAGGGTAAAGGGCGGTCAATATTGACTGTGCTTATTGACTAAAATTACATGAAATAAGTCCTATAAATACAGTCTAGAAAAGTACAATGTGTATATCTTAGAATACATTCTACATGTTACAATTTATATACTAACTTCCCCTTCAAAGAGTACATTTTATGCTATTGAAACAAAAAAAGGAGTGAAGTAGAAAATGTGCTCATTGACTGGACTATTGTAGCAGATTCATCTGGTGTCTTTGACTTGACTGCTATGGCGGAATCATCTAGTGCGTAGACCCTGCAATCCCAAAGGCTTAAGATAATTCTGGTAACTCTTACCTGTCAGTGGCTTGGTCATCAGATCAGCCAACTGGTGCGTGCTTGGAACATACTCAACCTGGATCAGTCCTCCCAATAGTTTCTCATGAACAAAGTGACAGATCAGCCAACTGGTGTGTGCTTGAGCGAGGCTGTGAGGTGAAGGTTTCTTAGCACAAAGCTCACTAGAGTGTTGTAAGAGAGAAAAAAAATCGATTGAATGCTCAGAGAAGAATTCGATTGAATGCTCAGATATGAGTTGGACTCTCATCGTCATTTTATAGATATTGAGTAACGGTCAACGACCGTTCCCATCCGCTTGCTGATAGGTTGTAACGGTACTATTCACAATGGGCGCGGTCATGACTGTCAGTCGTCGATCCGTTGTGATTTTGCCCATTCTATCCATTACTCCCTTCCTATTCTAGCCTTATTTTTGTGAAATGGCTGGCATATCTGTTTCAAGTAGTCGTTTGACATAATTTCCATGCATTGAACCGTACATTGACCATTGAACGACACACTTGAGGTGTTGCTCACATGTCGGTGACCGATCGTGGGAATCAAAAGATAGCCTAATCGTGATTAATAAATATCATTCAAAGATCATGAACAATCTTGTTGAACCTACTTAGTGGTTTGGTAAAGATGTCTGCTAGTTGATTTTTAGTTGAAATGTACTTTAAACCTACTAACTCCTTTTCACAACAATCTCTAAGAAAATGATGTCTAATGGCAATGTGCTTAGTACGAGAATGATGTACTGGATTTTGGAAATATATATGGCACTAGTATTGTCACACATAATTGGTAACGTACCTGTTTTGACACTATAGTCACCAATTGTTTGAGCCACAAGAGTTGAGCACAACAGCTTGCCGCAGCTATGTATTCTGATTCAGCAGTTGAGATTGCTACGCTTTGTTGTTTCTTCAATCCCCATGTGATCAAGCATGATCCAACAAAGAATGTTGTCCCAGATGTGCTCTTTCGATCGGTGATAGAGCCCCCATAGTTTGCATTTGAAAATCCTACAATATTGTAGTTAGTAAATTTGGGTAAAAGAGACCAAGATTCATGGACCCTTTTAGATAACGTAGGATTCTTTTCACAGTTGCGAGATGACTCTCTCTTGGATCTGCTTGAAACCTGGCACATAAGCAAACACTATACATAATGTCAGGTCTACTAGCAGTTAGATATATAGAGAGAACCAATCATGTCTCTGTGCGATCACTGGTCGACTAGTTGGTCACCAGTCGTGATGCCCATCTTTGTGCCAACTGTCATTGGTGTGTCAAAAGGTTTACATCCCTCCATTCCAAATCTTTTTAGTAAATCCTTTACGTACTTTTGCTAGGATATGATAGTCCCTTCAATATCCTGTTTGACTTGAAGTCCTAAGAAGAACTTCAATTCTCCTAGATCACTCATCAAATTCTCTTTTCATTAGTGCCTCAAATTTCTTGCAATACTTCTCATCAGAAGCTCCAAAGATTATGTCATCAACATATACTTGCACTATTAAGAAATCCTTTTTGTTGTTGTATACAAACAAGGTTTGTCAACCTTACCTCTTTTGAAGTGGTTTTCCAATATATAGGATGACAGACAATCATATCATGATCTTGGAGCACCATGTTTTTCCTTTCTTGTGTCTCAAAACCTGGAGGTTGTTCAGCATACACTTCTTCTTTGACATATCCATTGAGAAAGGCACTCTTGATGTCAAGTTGGAAGAGTTTGATTCCTTTATGTGCAGTAAATGCAATCAGTAATCGGATGGACGTCATCCTTGCTATTGGAGCAAAGCTTTCTTGGAAGTCTATCCCTTCCTGTTGACGATATCCTTGTGCTACCAATCGAGCCTTATTCCTAATGACTTCCCCCATCTCATTTAGCTTGTTTCTGAAGATCCATTTTGTGTCAAGTACTCCTTGATGTGTGGGACGAGGCACAAGATGCCAGACCTTGCATCTTTCAAACTGATTTAGTTTCTCTTGCATTAATCCAGTCTGAGTCTTGAAGGGCTTCTTTGATGTTTTTGGGTTCGATGGGTGAAACTGTCATTGAGAAGGCTAAGAGATCACGAGTTTGTGCTCTGGTTTGAATTCCCTTGAAGATATCTAATATGATGTTCTCTAATGGGTGATCTTTATACAGAACTCGAGATTGATGAACGGTTGACGGTGATAGAGGATCTTCGAGATCATTGTTTCCTTCGTCGACTTGTTGCTGACCTGTTGCTGACCTATTGGGCAAGTTTTCCACAGTTGGTGATTCATCCATGGGATTGTCTGTGTGATCTTGTCCAGCTAAATCAAATCTAAAATCTTCATCTTCTTCAGGTTCTTTGATCTTATGGATTTTGGTCTCATCAAAGACTACGTGTACACTCTCTTTTACTTTCAGAGTCCTTTTGTTGCAGATTTTGTATGCCCGACTTCTTTCTGAGTACCCAAGGAAGATGGCCACATCAATCCTGGCACTGAACTTTCCTAGGGAATTCTTTTCATTGTTGTGGACATAACACTTACAACCAAAGATTCTGAAGTGACTTGAGCTTGGTTTTCTTCCCTTGATCAGCTCATAGGGTGTTTTGTTGAGAATTGGTCGTATGAGCATTATGTTGGTGATGTAATAAGCAGTCGCTATAGCTTCTGTTCAGAAGACTTGAGGAAGACTACTCCCCAACAGCATAACTCTAGCTACCTCTCGTAATGTTCTTTTTTTACGCTCAACTACCCCATTTTGTTGAGGTGTTCTAGGTGCTGAATATGTGTGATTGATCCCATGTTGTTTATACATTTCCATGAATTGTTGATTTTCAAACTATGACCCATGATCAGACTAAAGGGCCTTGATTTTGAGGTTGAGTTATACTTGGACTTTTCTTGCAAAGGCTTGAAATTTCTCAAAGACTTCGTCTTTGGAAGCAATAAAGATTGTCCAAACAATTCATGAGTAGTCATCAACAATCACAAACACATACCAATTTCCTCCAAAACTTCTGATTCTCATTGGTCCACATAAGTCCATATGAAGTAATTCAAGTGGCTTGGATGTACTTACCATGTTCTTTGATTTGAAAGAAGTCTTAGGTTGTTTACTTCTTACACACGCATCACAGAGATTGGTCTCAGATTTCTTAATCTCAGGGAGACCTCTTACCAACTGTTTCTTGACTAGTTTTCTTATCAAGGATATACTAACATGCCCTAGTCTTTTGTGCCATAGTGTGGAGTCATCTATTGATGCAGTCAAGCATGGAAGACTTAGACTATCGATATCCTCCAGACTAGTTACATATACATTTCTCCATCTACTCATTTCCATCACTCAAACTTACTATGCTACAATGTGTAGAATAGAAGTGGACTGAGTTCCCTTTATCACAGATTTTAGATACACTGAGCAAATTAAATTTTAAACCATGAACTAGATTTACATTATCAATGACATAATATGAAGTGAAACCAACTTTATGTACACCGATGACTTTTCCCTTCTTGTTGTAGCCAAAGGGAATGGTTCCTTGGCCTTCTGGTTCGAGTGAGAAGAATTTCCATTTGTCTCTTGTCATATGTTTAGAGCACCCACTGTTGATGTACCAGCAGGGGTCCCTTCCCACTTGATTCTTATTTTGTTTCTCTTCTTCCTCTAATTCTGACATGTCCTTGTCATACGTCATCAGGCAAACTTCCTCAAGGCATTGGTGAGCCTTCTCATCTCCTAAGAGATCGCTGTCTGAGGTTTGATCGTTGTCACATAGTTCTAAGTCTCCCCATGTGGCAACGAAGGCTTCATTCCTTAGCCCTTTGTTGAACGATCTTCGGACAGGTTTCCTGATCCTGTCATTGTCCTCTCGGGGTCGTTGAGGACAGTCCTTGATGTGGTGCCCACGCTTCAAACGCCCGAAACACTTGTCATTATTCTTCCTTTGATGATCGTCAGACTCCTTGGGCTCCTTGCCTTTTATCATGTTGTTTCTTATGAACTTTCGAAAGTATCTCTTAGCATAGATGACCATCTCATCGTTGTCTTCTCCTGACTAGGATTTTTCATTCTCAACTACCTGAAGGGCTATCCCTTTTTCTCTTTCTTTCGTTGAGCTTTATGAGTTTCTTTGTTTTAATTTCAACTCAAATGCCACAAGATCCTAACATATATGACAAAGACATATTAGAGAGATCATGAACTTCTTGCATGGAATTGACTGTGCTGTCGAAGGAGGCAGGAAGGGATCTGAGGAATTTCCGAATTTGATCCTCATTTGATATAGTTCTTCTAAGCACAAGCATTTTGTTGATCAGCTTGGTGAACCTTGTGTGCATTTCAGAGATGCTCTTCTTCTCTTACTTCTTGAATAACTCCCAATGAGTGAGTAGCAACTCAATGCGAGTCTTTTTTATCTCACCATTTCCTTCATACGTGACTTTAAGAGTTTTCCAAATCTCTTGGGAAGTTTTAGCTGAGGCCACTTTAGAGTATTGCTCAGGTAGTAGTGCACAATGTAGAATTCTTACTGCTCGAGCATTGAATATCAACTTCTTGATTTGATCATCAAGTTATTGACTGATATGTCTTGTCCTTGAGTATCTTGGAAGGTGTACTCACCATGTGATATAACCCTCCACATCTTTGGATCATCAGACTTGATGTGAAACTCCATTTTGTTTTTCCAGTGAGTGTAGTTGTCTTCATTGAAGAGTGATGGTCGATTTAGTGCAGAACCTTTTTCTGACGTCAGTAGGTTTGAAAGAGACATTTCGATCGTCTTCCAAAGTAGTTAGTTTTCTAGAAGAGACCTGCTTTGATACCAACTGAAATAGGTGGATGCCCCCGGATACGTCCCCAACCGGTCATGGACGTGTCTTTTATGTTGTTTGGGACTCTTTGATAATTTGGAGAGACGAGATAAACACAAAATGGAAACCTTATTCGATTGAGAATTTACACACAGAAATTCACTCAATCTCCCTCGCCCTACCTAAGGACTCCGGGACAGTTTAGGACTTTTATCCCCTAAGTCCTCTACCCTCTCCTGATAGTCGGCCTACAGTTCCCCAACCGTTCCCCGACCGATCAGTTTATCAAATACACAAAGTATTAACACTGGAATCCAGTCCTATCCAGCTCACCCACTCTCTAGCACTTACACACACTTTAGTCTGACTCACACTTGCTCTAGTTATCTCTCCCTTTTTTTTCTTTTTGCCAAGGTTACTTACATAGCACATTATGCACGTATTTATATATGTTAGTTACGATATAACTAACAGCCTATGATCTCCTAGATTGTAGGAGTCGATTACTTCTTCATCTCCTGGCATAATAGTCATGCTCGAATATAGGTTGATCTTCATCTTGAACTGGAGCCGTCAAGACACGTGTTGCCATGTGACTGAACACGTTGGAGGCAAATACTCAAGTGGTCGGTCACTGCTAGCACTCTTCACTTGCTTGATCTTGTCTGGTTCATTAATACTCATAATCTCTTTTTAGACTTCATTATAGCTATGTAATAAATGCTTTTTAATAGCCCTTGACTTATCTTGTTATCTTGCACATTAATGAGCAATGCTTTTTTCGTGATCTAGTTGCTTATGTGGATGCCTTAATCTACATGAGTTTGTTGAGCCAATTGATGTATTTTGTCCTTGTATTATTTCTGATGCATGAGAGATGTGGTTGTGTGGTACTTGACTTCTTGTGTGTACTAGAAGTTCTAACGGAGCTCTCTGACAGGTGCCTGACTGGTTGGGCACAAGTCACGAATGGAGCGTGCTTGCAACCTTGCATGCTTAGCCACTCCTCTACCTGTTTATCTGTGTCTCAAATCTTAACAAACATATTAGATAAACGACACAGGTTTACTATCATCAAAACTAAAGGATCTAGACTTAACAGTGTACGAGTTTAATTTTTTTAGCTTATTTGTTTAAAATTTTGTAATCCAAGCTACATATCATAACTTTATGTCATTCAGACAAGATAATATCTCCCACTTATTACTTGTACATTTTGAAATATTAATATAGTAGAACATTTAAAGTTTATGTGCAATAATTGATCTAAGAGTTTCACCCGTCATATATACTATTATTGCTCCTGGGTGGGACATCTTTTGTCTGTGATTTCAACTAATGGTCGTGTAACACCCCTACCGCTAAACACATCATTAACGTCAAACCATCTCATTCATCATTCTGGTCCATCAGACCGTGACTGTTTTTGTTTAGACCTTGTTAGCCATGTGGGTTTGAAATACCCCTGGCTTAAAAATGGTGATTAATTATTATAATATGAAGTTTAGAGGCCTAATGATGCCTAAAGAACATTGGTGAAGAAAGTAAAACCAAAAGGAAAAGGAAAATGCTTAAAAGGCACAAAACGTAAAAACGTGCTTAAAGGACCTATGGAGTTAAGGTGACCTTAAATAGGGCCTAAATGGGATACCTACAACTAATATTAATGGTGGGGACAAGATAAAACAATTCCAAAAGAAAACCAATTTATAAAATTAGCTAAAACGCAAAATGTGCTTTAAAGCTCCTTAGAGCATATTTTAGTGAAATTGTCTTGTAAAGAGAATTTGGATGAGTTTAAAGGCTTAAATATACTCTAATGGATTAGGGGAATATAATAAGCCTCATTAGGGAGCCTAAATCCAAATATTTGAGAAAAAACAAAATTTCATGTGGGTTAGTGATGAATAGTAACAGTTTAAGCACATGTAGAATTATGTTGACTTAGCATGGTCAATGAGCAAATGAAGACCCCCATAACAGCCTTAAAATCGGCCCCATGCTAGAGTTAGGATATCTCTTTTAACAAATAGCATAATATGTAAATAAGAGAAAGGATAAAGAGAAAAAGAAAGTAAAAAGTGAAAAGCAAATAAAATCTACCCACTCCCCCTCTCTCCTCTCATTTTTCTTTCCCCCAGCCGGCTCCCCACTCTCTCCAGCCGGTTTCTCTATTCTCCTTCCTCCCTGGGCGATTTCAAGCTCTCTCCCATGGCTGCTTGCTTTCCTTCTCTTGCACAAGCCACTACAAGGCTCTAAATCAAAAACTAAACACATATTCTTCTTAGTCTCATCAAGGTCTATCTTTTACACCTTTTAAACTCCCCAAATCTTAAAGTTGACTTCCATGGGTGCAGCTCCATTTGAAGAAAAAAATCATATTTTCTTGAGCTTGAATACATTCCCTTTGGTTGAGATAAGAAAAACTCAAAGAAAAACTTTTTTGCTACTATTTCTTACTCAGCTGATTGTAGCTTCTCAAGGTGACTAATTATTTGTCTTGTACTGGCCTTGGTTCAAGCTTCAAGAGTGTAGTTGGAACCCTTCCTTGATTGTTGACCAAAAGCCCATTCTAGGGTTTCAATGGTAATACCTAATTCTAGTGCTTTAAGCACTTCCTTTGCATCCTTAAGTTAATTCATTAATCTAAGTGTCTTTACTTAGTCCCATCTCCTCTTTGAATATTGGTTAGAGGTTTAGCAAGTAAACCACCCCCTTGGCCGGTTTCAATCAAGAGAAGATAGGAAGGGAAGTGAAAAGAGGAACTTGAGGACTTACGGTAAATAAGCTACCTTAGTGCCATCCTTAATGCTTTTGGAATTTTGGGCTGGGTAATTAAAATAATGAATCAAATATGTGCTGGAAAATGTGCTTGGTTGAGATGAGAGAGAATTATGATTTATGCTTAATGCAATGGTGAATTGTTGTTTGATTTAAGGGCCTTGGAGCCAAGTAATTTGAGATTATTGCATTATAATGTGATTGTGAAATCTGGATGAAATTGTGTGCTGGTAGAATCCATTAAGGATTTAGTTAGTTGGAATTGATTAGGGAGTGAAAATTGAGCATTTGGGCATGCTAGAATAGTAGAGGAACTATGACGAAATTTCTGTAGAAAACAAGTGGTTTAGGTGATGTTATGAGTTAGAATGGCCTCGAGTTGACTAGGAGGAATTAGAGATTAAGTGGGTAAGTTAGACACACCAAGACCATGATGTAAGGAGGGTATTGAGTTGTGCAAAAATCTGTAGCAAATATGATGTAGGAATGTCTTGGATTGCCTAGCGATGAACTAGTGTGTATAACTTGGGAAGTAATGAGTGGACTTGGGTAATAAAGATGAAAATGTCTAAGAAGAATTGGTATGGTCAAAATGGTTGAGAGTGAAATGTAAACTGTCATGGGAATGTTTGGTAATGCACTAGTGTGCATAAGTGGAGAAAATAGGAGTGGGAAATTGTGTAATATGATCAAGATTAAGTGATGAGATTGACCAATGGATTAGGGAGGTTTAATGTGTAATTATGGTGTTAGAACATGTTTGGATGCATGTGGAAAGATTAGAAAAGAAATGGGTAAGGATTGAGTTTAGAATTGCAAAATCAAACTGTCAATTGTAGCAGGGTCCGGGACTTGGTTCTTGTACAAGGTCCCGGACCACTACCAAAAAACTACCGAAAATTCACCTGCAACATTGGTCCATGACTTAAGTCTTGTATGTAGTCCCGAACCACTATAAAAAATTAACCAAGAGTAATGCCATTGCATGGTCCTGGATCTAAGATAAGTACCATGTCCCAGGCCATAGTGTAAAATGCCCCGAAAGTAGATGCAGTGGTTTGGTCCGGGAGTTAGGACCCGGACCAGGTCCCGGACCAAGTGGATTTTACAATTATATGAAATAAAATGAAGGGGATTGAATGGTAATGGTATTAGATGATGAGGACTTGTTTGGTGACATGTAATGGTCATTAAAAGTATAAACAAGTGTAAGATTGAATGTAAGAGTTGAGAACTTATGATCACATAAGTAAAGTTAAGGTTAAAGGGACAACGGTGTAACACCCCTACCGATAATCAAGCCATTATCTCCTAATCCATCTCAACTACCAACATCAAAGCAGCGGAAATCAAACTACCAACGGTGGGTGATACAATGCCGTTAGTCACCCACGTGACTAACAAGGCCAAATCCAAACAAAACTGTACCGGTCTGACGAATTAATATACCGAGTACTCTATACAAATGATACATTCCATTCCTTAATCAAATCTCAATCCAAATACAAACTTCAATTCCATTTATACAAAATCAACCTCAATTTCGTTCTATACCGAGTATCTACAATTCTCAAGTCTGTCGATAACAATTCGGACTCACCATTCAACATTACAAATAAATACAATATTCCTAAACCAATTGCATATGCTTATATAGCAACCCCGTCTTACACTCTCGGACGGTGATCGGCTTCTAGTACATGTAAAGTAAAAACAACACCCTAAGGGGCTCAGCAAAAGCTGCATATGAAATTCGTATACCCCGCGTGCTAACGGGGGTACGCCGGCTACTTGGTCGAGAACATGAGGTTCATTTTAATTCAATAAACATGCTCGCATTCAAAAGCATTCAACAAGGAATACAATCACACTAACACAACAAGTTTGTTAGCAAGTATTAACTTACTCTTAGGCCTCGAGGGTTTCTACCTCACAATGCCTTTGTTACTCATTCATCGCCTTACCCATTCTCTTGGGTTACTCTTCCTCAAGTTCTCTTATTCTCAATCTTAATACTCTATTTTCAACTCTCAAGTTCAATTCTTAAATTCTCAAGTCTTAATTCTCAAGTTCAATTCTCGAATCTTTTTATCAAATTCTCAAATCTTAAGTTCTCGATGGGATATCTTTTAAGTCATTACCCATGACCTCCGGGTAGAGTCATACACAAGACTCACCACCAGACTTTCAAATACAAGTCTTACTTCCCCGGTTTCGACCCCACTCTAGATCTATGTTAGTAGAAATATGTGTTACTATACTTCTACCTAGGCAGTGTACCTATCGTTTTGTGGGATAGTGAATTAAGTGAGGGTTGTCGATCTCAGGGACCTTGTTCAATTAATTGACAATTTATTTACTAACTGAGAAACTAAACTAAGAAAACAGGAAACGTCACTTTTTCAAGTTTTACTTAATTTAACGAAAATAATAACTTAACAAACAAATATAAAATAATAAAACAATCAATATAAACTAAGAAAATAAATAAAGAATAAAACTCTAAATAAAAGGAAGCACCCCGCCTTGTTCTGCAAACCTTCACTTTATTAATCTATTAATAAACTCTTCCCTAATTCTGCAATAAACTCAGAAACTATAATTAATTCGTCAACGACTAAGTCTAACGAATCCTAACCAGTTGCTAGAACTAGCAGCAGACTAATGCTCTAATCCGGACACAACTAATCACATAAAGAACAGTTTCTATTTGAGACCGATTAACCTATAGGCGGGATCACGCTTCTAGTCGTCAATCAGGTTTAATTCTTATGCCTGTTATCTATCTCAGCTCTCGGTGTTGATTAGAAAACTACAAATAAAGCTTTAATTATTAGCTAGAGAATTAAAGTGCATGAAGAACTGGAATTAAACTATTGCATTATTGAACTAGTAAAAAGATTACAAAATAAATATAAAAGATCCGGTTTACTACCCTAATCCGGGGAACTAGTCTAACTACTCAAACATAAATATAAAAATAACATAAATAAAAGAGAGAACATTAATATGTAACAAAGATAACATGTGGAAGTGGTGGTAGTAGTGGTGTGTGTGGTGGTGCGGTGGATGAGTATGGTGGTGTCGGGTGGATTAAGAATGACGAAGGTGATGGTATGATCAGGGGTGGAGCCAGAAATAAAAATTGAGGGGCATACATAAAATTACAAATAATTAGGGGGTTTTTATAAAAATTTACTTAAAAAAATTTTTTTACACTATATTTTTGTGCAATTTAACAAAGTTGATGGGTCCTTTGCTCCCTCTATCTCCATTAGCTCCCCCATTGGGTATGATGGTGGATTGGTGATAATATGTGTGGAGATGGCTGGGATGAGAGATGTCGAATGGTGGTGAAAAGTTTGGTGTGCTATGCGGTGGTCTGTTGTGTGGTGGAAACGGTAGTATGGAGGTGAATATGGTGGTGTCGGGTGGATGAAGTTGGAAACGGTGGAGATGATATATGGCTGGGAGAATGAATGTGGAGGCCAAGCCCCCTCTGTTGGGCGTGTGGAGCAGCGAATGGATGATTGTTAGAGGGGAGTGCAGTGCGGCGTCGGTTGTATCTTTTCAAGTCTCTGCGGCGGGTCTCGGGTTCTGTGTGCCCTCTGCCTTCTTTTATAGAACAGTAATCTCCTTCCTTTTTTTATCACAACAGTAATCTCCTTCCACAATAATATCGTGTGCCCTCCTTTCTGTCTATCTTTAAAAAGTCGACGCTCCAAATCTTTCTTTATCTTTTGTGAGCAGCGATTGTTTCTTTATTCCTTTATCTTCAAAAAACATGCACATGCTGAACTAATCATTAAATAATGATTATATTGATGGGGCAGCCATTGTAGTCGATGGATAATATAAGTAATGGTCATGACATGCTGACGTGAAGAATTGAGTTACATATATATAATGAAAACGTGAGCATATAAATGTATCGATAATCATTTTTAACATCATGATTATAATGAAAACGCTATATATTGATACATACCGTCTTTTTTTGTATTGTAATTAACAGTGTGAACCCATCATTTTTCTTACATTTGACACATAAAATATATCAGTTCATATCAAAACATGAATATAAGAAAAACATATGATAAGTGAGAAATGTGACATGAATTGTTATGAAAATATGAAGAATTAAAACCCTAACAGTATATATATTTGGCACTTATCAGTCTAGCATGGTGGGAAGTTTCGAATATCAAACGGAACTATTCTCCTAGTTCCTCAAATTCTCAAGGGTCCGTTTCTCTACCGGACTACTCAAATTCCCAAAACCCCTCTCTCGGAGTTATTTCATAATCTCATAGATTAGCCTATAAGTATCTCTCTCGATATCATCTATTAGCTTAGGGAAGTTCTCAATGTCTAGTATTCTCAGGTTTAAGGTTTTACCCAACTTATCGAATACTTTTATGTTCGGGATATTTTCTCAAATTAGGTCGGATCCTCATATTGTGGATCGACTATCTCTAAAGAAGTTGGATGGTCTTTTATATGTACTTACTTTTCTCTTGAGTTCTTTTCTTAGAACTATCATCATCCTCTAAGTAGAGGTTTACTATATCTTTCCACTCTTGTTTGAGTTCGTGGATTATTTCAATTTGGTTCTCTCACCGTTGTCGGGAGTTTACTACTCCCTTACAACTCACTCACGTTCTAGTGAGTTCATAGGTTGCGTTATCGTTTCTTGGTTTGATAGTTTTTGAGTGTTTCCACGTTTCCGTTATTTCGAAAAACGACTCTCTCTACGAGTCACTAATCACATAAGACTCGTCTATGAGCCGGCCTATAACACTAAGTTAGACTGCACAAGCATTCAGGTATGTTAGTACATACATCATGCATCAAAACATACATATCAAATGCAATAAATCATTTTCATGCATTTATCTTGATTTAGCCGACACACAAGCACACAAATCAGTGTAACCGTGTTAGCATACAGGGCATGAGAAAATCATACCTTACACCATGGGTTAACTTTACCATATCACCTCTCGTTCCTTGTGTCTTACTCTCAAACCACTGATTACATGTCAAATGGTTGTATTAACATTAATACTTTACGGTAGGTAAACGACTAGTACCCCCGTACTTACCCCGTTATCCCGTAAATTTTAGGTTCTTAGGGGCATATTTATCTTACCATCATTACCCTACTAATGGCTTACTACTAATGCTGCTTCTCTTCACTTTTTTTTATAAAGGCCAGCCGACCCACTCTAGGGTAGGTTGCCTGGGTGGGTCGGGTGCAGAGAGCATCCGAGTAAACTAATTCAGCTCGACCGACCCAGACTGGGTCGGTCCCCAGGGTAGGTCGGCAGCAGAACCCCTTCCCAGAGTGCTTATTTCACCCCCAATCTTTTCCACAAGAACCATAATATGTTCCTAACATGTTTTAGCACCCTAAAACACTCCTAAAACCTGCCCAAATCATTGGAAATACTCACACTCCACTCTTGCTCAATTATATAACTTAAATCCTCATTTTTGCACTTATGCACTCTAGTGCATTATCCAAACTCCTCATGACAACTTACCTCTTTTTCTCACCCATCTTGGACCATTCCAAATCCTTTCTAACCATTTGCACACTCATTACTCAAGTGCACTCACCATTCACAAGGTTAGCACTCTAGTTCTTCTCTAACATGTCCAATGCACTTATCCATCATTTTCGCTACAGATTTTACACTACTTTTTCAAATCCTTCAATCACCATTCAAAGGTGACTACTAACCCAATTAAATCTCTTACAACACCTAGTAATTCCCTAGGTCATTCTTTGCTCTTGTAATCACCTAAAACACCATAATTTCTACTAAAATTTTGCCATGGTTCACCTACAATTCTAACATTCCCAAAAGCATCATTTTCATCATGAATCACTTCCAAACTAGCCACACCCTCAAGGGGTCCTACCAGCACACAAATTTCCAATCAAAATTCACCAATTGACAATATCAATGCATATTCAAATCACTTGGCTCTAAGGCCCTTAATTCTCACAACAATTCACAAATTCTCTCTACTACCACCAAGTACATAGTTAACACAATTTTGGGTTCATTCAATTACTTCTCACCCCCAAAATTCTAAAAGCATTATGTTAGGCTCCAAGGTAGATTATTTACCTTATATTCACAAGCCTTTTCTCTTTTCACTCCTCTTCTTTTTCTTCTCCTTTCTTTTGATTGAAAATCGGCCAAGGGCCATGGAATTTCCCAACTCCAAATCGATACCCCAAGATGAAATGAGACCAAGCACAGACACTTAGAATCATTAACTACTCTAAATTGCAAAAGGGGATATTTAAAGCTCAAATTTAGGGATTTACCTTTAAACCCTAAAATTGCTTTTGGCCATGAATTAAAAGGAGCTCCATTCCACCATTGAAGTCTTGAACAATAGCTCAAACAAGGAAGAAGCGAGACATTAAGAGGGGCCAAAATCGGCCAAGGCAAGGAAGTGGAGAAAATGAGTTTTCTCTTGAAACTTTTTACCTTAAATGGAAGAGGAGACTCCAAGCTCCAATAAACACCAACTTTCTCTTCAAATGGGCTATACCCATGGATATGAACTTCATAATTTTTGGATTTTCAAAAGAGAGAAATGTAGAGCTTGATGAGAGGAAGAAGAATATGTGGTTAGTTTTTCATTTGGTGCACTAATGTGGCTTGAGAATGGAGGGAAAGAGGAGCAGCCATGGAAGCTCTTTGATGCAGCTCAAAATCACCTAAATGGGGAAGGAGAAGGGAGCTTACAGTGGAAAGCAGAAAAGGGAAGGAGAGAGAAGAGGGAAATGAGAGGAAGGAGAGAGGAAAGGTGATTTATTACCTTTTTGCTTTATTTGACTTTTCTTTTCTTTTCTAGCTAGGTGAGAGTGTGTGAGTAGCTGATTAATATATTAAAAACCGGACCCCACATATGCATATGAGCTGGAGCATTTTTCGTCTTTTACAGAAAACGCTCGTTAATTTACCCGGTTTGGCACTATTCACTAACCGGGCCCGTTTTTCGGATTTTTCTCGTTTGTTTATTTTTAATGGTTCTTAAGCTTCCATTAATACTTAATTATAGTTATATAGTCAACCATAATTTTTACGGGTCTGTTTGACCACTCAAAGTCACGTTTTCGGGTTTTCTCGAAAAACGTGCTCTAAAGCTTAATTAATGTTTTTAATCCGTTTTATGGATCCGTTTTCTTCGGGAATTGTTCCCACATACTGTTTAGGCCTAATTAAGCCCTAGGAATCCAACTAGGACCCTAACTAAGGTCATATACCTCCTATACTCATTTAACGCGCGTTTTTGCGTTTTTCGTGTTTTAAGCGTCTACTCTTTTCTTTTGGTTTTATTCTCTTTACTAAAATTCCTTAGGCACTAATAGGCCTCTAAAAATCATATTAGATGTATTTAATCACCATTTTTAAGTTTGGGGTATTTCAATCTACCCCCCTAAAGAACTTTGCCCTCAAAGTTGATGAATCTAATATTGTTAGTCTCATAGGTATTGTATGCTAAGTTTATAACCTCTATATAACCTCACAAACTCAAAGGTCTGTCTCTATATACGCTATACATACTACACACATATCACAGCATGTATAGCAATCAAAAATACTTTTGTATTCTCTCCATGGGGTCGGTCTAAAGACAAGAAGGCACTATAGTCCTCGAGTCCCATATGGAGTATTACACTGTCGATCCCTCAGGTACCGATCACGTTGAACACTTACGCTTTCTGGTTCACGGCCGTTTCATGACAAATGGGCACTTACTCTCTCTGGCCCATGGTCCCTTTGGTTCTGATCAAAACATTTGTATCTCTAGATATCCTCAAGCACTCTAGGTCATCCAGACATAGGACTACTCATATCCCACTGCCCTTGGAAAATACTCCCGCTTCCACCGTCCTACTGGTCAACTTAGGACTGTTGCTCGTCCGGTGCAATGGTTTCGAAACTAATACACACTCCCACCGTCCTACCAGTCAACTTAGGACTGTTGCTCGTCCGGTGTAGTGGTTTCAAACCGTTACTCATTCTCGAGTTTGAAGGAAAATACTTTTTCAAATCCGTTGGAAATTCTTTTAAAAACTCAATACATCTCCAAAAATCCAATTATACCAAATGCACTTAATCCTAGTGTGATTACTTGTGACCACTTATAGGGAGCTTCAAGAATCATCCAACCCCAATGTGATCAGCACCGGTGTTGAACTATCCTTCCACCCCAATTTGTGTTTGGTTTCCCTTGATCGCTAGCAAATCAAGTTCCACCTCCCACTCCATTTCAAACAATCAAATAGTCAATCATTTTCATTTTCTATCTTTTAATCTTTCTAGTCATAGTCACAAAACCATCAGTTTCGATTTTCTTCAGATCCAAGAACTTAGGTCATCCATCATTCTCAATTTACTTCCAACTAATTTTTCCTGGGAATCAATACTTATGGAACTCATTTATCAAATATTTGCTCAAACATAACATACATCACATAACTCCAAAGGATGGAACTCACTTCATCACTCGTTCTCAAATCGAATCACCTAGGGAACTCAATTCCAACTAGGTTCTACACTGGTTTTATACCAATTCATACTCATCATATCTCATGTATAATCTCAAATAGACAATATCATAGGGATTTTAGTTCCCCCGGAGTACATATGTTTATGTAACATAGGTACTAATCATCAAAACAAATTCTTTTGCACTATGCGCATTGTAGTTTACGCACTTATCACGTAAAATGTACATTTTGCGATTTTCACTCTACCCCCCTTAAAAGGGATTACGCCCACGTAATCTACCATGTGTCAATGTTGGACATTGGTCTAAGGCGTTCAGCCGTCATGGAGTGGTTCAGCTTCCATGCGGTCTATTATACAATGTTCTTTGGTCAAAGGGTCTTAACCGTATTGCCGGTTAGTCCCTGCACTAAGAGTTTCCCATTGGAGTTGTTTAACCCTTAACCGATTCAGTTCTAGCCTCATAGGCTTCAAGGCATTGATAATTAGCCATTTATTCACTAGGTATTTTTCACCTTAGAATTCTGGGCCCACTAGCTTCTGCTGCGTGACCCTGATAGCTTGGGGTTTGTTCACCCTTCTCGTTATCCTTAATGTGTTACACATCACCTTTTTATCTTTTTTTATCTTGGGAATAAGGTTTCTCAATCATGCGTGTTATTTCTTACCGTACGCGGACTCGATGAGTTATAAATTTTCTATTCAGTTCTCTAAAATTTATGTACATACTATTGTGTACTTTTGTAATCATTCACTTGATTCTTCCGACATGTTGTCGGTTGAGGTCGAGCCACTACTTATTATGTAGTGCTTCCTCTGTTGTCAGTGGCTTCTGCATTATGCCCAATTATCATATTCTGTACAAGTGTTCTTTACTTGTATGACCATGCATTCTCTATGCATCGGTCTTCTAAATGTTCATGGGTTTCCTACCGCTTTTATTCAGGTGGAATTCACTTCTTGTGATTGTTGTTGTGTTCCACACCCTTCATGCTTCTTTAGCCTTAGGCTGCATGGTTTGTTTCTAAGTTTTCGCTTAACTGGCTTGTGCCATGTTCATTGTGGTGTTTGTACACCTTCCGTATTTAGTACGGTTAATTACATATCAATTGGGTACTCTTGTCCCGAGGTTATTACTTCACTTGTCAATTTGATTCATCAAGGATTTGCTTCCAGTTCCTTATGCAACTGCAATAGGAATGAGCATTGCCTTCTCTGTGAGGTCTCTCCTAATATGGTACAGACTCCTGGCTTATTGCTCGATCTGTCTACCATCTCTTATTAACATCTCTATATCATTGTGTGATTATTTAGATACATTGGCCGCTTGTTGCGCACCATGTTTGTATTTACTTACGATTTCGGTTTCCATGGCATCCGCTATCAGATTAGCTTCTGCTCATGTATTTCCACCATTTATATAATGGTTCACCGTATACTTGGCTGATTATAGAATATAGTATTCTTTATGTTTCTGAGCTCCTTGAGCGTTATTGACCTTATACTTCAGGTTTTACACATACAGTGTTCCTCATAAACCGGTTACTCTTCGGTTTTCAACAATTGCTATAACAACTTATTCCCACATTGCCTGGCAATCATTGTATGCTCAAGCTTCACTACCTTAGTAGTTCTGAAAGAGATATATTTTCAGACATTCACTGATAGTGAGTGGTATCCTCACTTGTTAGTTATTAAACAAACTTACTGGTGCTGTTCTTGGCAACTCCCATATGGTTCACAATAGATTTTGCAACCGTTGGATCTTTGTATTGTAGTAGGTTCATGGCATACTAGCCACGTTACCTAGAGCTCTGCTCATCTTAGATTGTTCACAAGTATTGTTTCCCGTATACCATCCAATGGCTTGAAGGGATTATTAGGCTTCATGATAGAATCATCGCATCACGCTTTTGTTTATTGAAGGTGCTTAGATAGTAATTACCGGTTACCTCTTGGCAATTTAGGGTACTTCCCGTTCAGTGGAATCCCTCCAGTGTTCTAACCGAGTGTTCATTTCGGCTCTTGTGTTCTTATCACAATATTTCATTCTACAACCTTCAAGGATTGCTCCTGGGTGTTGTTAAGTGATGCCATTTCATTTGGCTCACACTTTGGGTATATTCAGTTATACTCCACCTTGCGGTCCTGAATTTGAATTGTCCCATTTAGGGTTATCACGTCTCATGTTCCTAGGGTAGACCATGGATACTTTCCTTCATATATTCTTGGTTGGGTTTATTGTCTTCTTCTATGAAGAACAATATTTCCTGATAGACTTGGTGGTTGTCCTAGGAATACCATCCCGTTCGTTGAACATTGATGTGTTAACGCTAGGCATTTGCCTTAGTGTGTTTGGATAGGGCATTCATTCCAGCTGGCATGCTTGCTTCCAGATCCTTGTGACATATCCAATGTCTTTGCTCAATTTCTAGTGCTTCTCGCACTTCTTAACACTTATTCATCCTCCTAGAGCGGGTTCTTGACTCCTTTAGCTTGTAAGCTTATTTGGGTTCTTCGATCGTTCGAGGTGTCCAACCGTTTTGGTTTGAATTTACTTCAGTGTCCGTAGAACGGAGTTGACTACTTCCCGTGTTTCGTACACCACTTGTATACATATGTGGGGTACCTTATTGGTACGTTACCACTTACCTGACTAACTCACAAATGGTCCGTCAGGCCCGCAAGCTCCTTCAGAGTGCGGTCGTCCCACATCCCGTATTTGGGTACACTCGTAGGGCTCGTCACACGCCTAGGTGAAGTATTCTATTATCAACTCCTCTTGTATCATTCTATGATAACTCACCGTGGTTTTCTGGCTTGGTTTTAAAGATTGAGATTTAAAAGAAAGGTTTGTGGTTGAAAGAAAAATTTTGAGTTTGAAATAAAATTTTCATGGTGTTGCCATGTCTGAGGTCTTGACCAAGTCTAATTTCTCGCTGACTGGTATGTTTGTTAATATGATGGTCGGGCCGTTAAGCCTTCCCACGGTTCCGTTCTTCAAGTGGTTAGGATTGGCGATCCTGTATTTGCTTCAACTGTCATCGTGGTACTTCACTAAGTACTTCTTAATTGTTAAAAGTTTTCCAAATGGCCCTGTTGTTGCTGTACTTGCCCTGGCAAGTACGCGGGTAGGTCAGTTTTAAGGTTAACATTTACCGGTTACGGTATTGTTTCCATCCAAATTCGGTGGTTTTATTGGATCTTTCTTTGATCTTTTGATCTTAGTGATCAATAGCCTGAGCTTGTCGTTAATTCGGGTGTTCCCCGATCTTTGGGGTTCTCCATAAGCCTTGCTTCGTTGCCTGTTCCCACGCCTTTATGGTGGTTACCGAGGCTTGACTAATCCTTAGGAACTACATCGTAGTCCTATTGGTGTATGTTCTATAAATGCTCCCGTAGTCATCTGAGCTATGTCATTCGTGTTTGTATTCCGTTGTTGGTATTATCAAACATTTGCAGTCCGCAGACTCTCTTGTCTCGGGTTTTGTTACTCCGACTTTTTTGCTTCATTGCGAGGATGTGCTTCTTTTCTTACTGGCTACACATGGTTCTCGCGACTGCGAAGCACGTCGCCCCATGGTGCCGTAAATTTCATTATCCTGTGGATAGCATTCTCAATCTACCGCTAATAAGCGTGATTATTATCATTCAAACAGGAACCGTCTCCGGAATTTCCAGTTATTGGAATCTACTGTATGACAGGTTCTTTCTCTTACAAGCTTTATTCTTGCAACTGCCAGATCGGGTTACCCGAGTATGAGTGGTCTTTCCGTCTCTCTGGCATTCTTCTCCCAACTTAATACCGTGGGTTGCGGAGGGCGGGTATGGTTATGTATGTATCCTGATCACACTGGAAGTTCCTAACTAGTGTACCTCACACGCTAACACTCAACCCATAGCCCTAAGTCTCTAATTCCTAACTCGGTATTTTCCTAAACTCGATATTTTAACCATCAGAGCGATACTTCGCTCTGATACCACTTTTTCTAACACCCCTACCGATAATCAAGCCATTATCTCCTAATTCATCTAAACTACCAACATCAATGCAGCGGAAATCAAACTACCAACAGTGGGTGATACATTGTCGTTAGTCACCCATGTGACTAACAAGGCCAAATCCAAACAAAACTGTACCGGTCTGACGAATTAATATACCGAGTACTCTATACAAACGATACATTTCATTCCTTAATCAAGTCTCAATCCAAATACAATCTTCAATTCCATATTATACAAATTCAACCTCAATTCCATTCTATACAAAGTATCTACAATTCTCAAGTCTGCCGATAACAATTCGGACTCACCATTCAACATTACAAATAAATACAACATTCCTAAACCAATTGCCCATGCTTATATAGTAACCCCGTCTTACACTCTCGGATGGTGATGGGCTTCTAGTACCTGTAAAGTAAAATCAGCGCCCCAAGGGGTTCAGCAAAAGCTGCATATGAAATTCGCATACCCCGCGTGCTAACGAGGGTACGCCGACTACTTGGTCGAGAACATGCGGTTCATTTTAATTCAATAAACATGCTCGCATTCAAAAGCATTCAACAAGGAATAGAATCACACTAACACAACAAGTTTGTTAACTAGTATTAACTTACTCTTAGGCCTCGAGGGTTTCTACCTCATTATGCCTTTGTTATTCATTCATCGCCTTACCCATTCTCTTGGGTTACTCTTCCTCAAGTTCTCTTATTCTCAATCTCAATACTCTATTCTAAACTCTCAAGTTCAATTCTTAAATTCTCAAGTCTTAATTCTCAAGTTCAATTCTCGAATATTTTTATCAAATTCTCAAATCTTAAGATCTCGATGGGATATCTTTTAAGTCATTACCCATGACCTCCGGGCAGAGTCATACACAAGACTCACCACCGGGCTTTCAAATACAAGTCTTACTTCCCTGGTTTCGACCCCACTCTAGGTCTAGCATGGTGGGAAGGTTCGACTATCAAACGGAACTGTTCTCGTAGTTCCTCAAATTCTCAAGGGTCCGTTTCTCTACCGGACTACTCAAATTCCCAAAACCCCTCTCTCGGAGTTATTTTATAATCTCAGAGATTAGCCTAGAAGTATCTCTCTCGATATCATCTATTAGCTTAGGGAAGTTCTCAATGTCTAGTATTCTCAGATTTAAGGTTTTACCCAACTTATCGAATACTTTTATGTTTCGGGACATTTTCTCAAATTAGGTCGGATCCTCATATGTGGATCGACTATCTCTAAAGGGGTTGGATGGTCCTTTATATGTACTTACTTTTCTCTTGAGTTATTTTCTTAGAACTATCATCACTCTAAGTAGAGGTTTACTATATCTTTCCACTCTTGTTTGAGTTTGTGGATTATTTCAATTCGGTTCTCTCACCGTTGTCGGGAGTTTACTACTCCCGTACAACTCTCTCACGTTCTGGTGAGTTCATAGGTTGCGTTATCGTTTCTTGTTTCGATAGTTTTTTTGTGTTTCCACGTTTCCGTTATTTCGAGAAACGACTCTCTCTACGTGTCACTAATTACACAAGACTCGTCTTTGAGCCGGTCTATAACACTAAGTTAGACCGCACAAGCATTCAGGTATGTTAGTACATACATCATGCATCAAAACATACATATCAAATGCAATAAATAATTTTCATGCACTTATCTTGATTTAGCCGGCACACAAGCACATAAACCAGTGTAACCACTATAGCATACAGGGCATGAGAAAATCATACCTTACACCAAGGGTTAACATTTCCATGTCACCTCTCGTTCCTTGTGTCTTACTCTCAAACCACTGATTACATGTCAAATGGTTCTATTAACATCAATACTTTACGGTAGGTAAACGACTATTACCCCCGTACTTACCATGTTATCCCGTTAATTTTAGGTTCTTAGGGGCATATTTATCTTACCATCATTACCCTACTAATGGCTTACTACTAATGCCACTTCTCTTCTCTTTTTTTTCTTTTTTTTATAAAGGCCGACCGACCACTCTGGGGTAGGTCGCCTGGGTGGGTCGGGTGCAGAGAGCATCCAAGTTAACTAATTCATCTCGACCGACGCAGACTGGGTTACTCACCTGGGTAGGTCGGCTGCAGAACCCCTTCCCAAAGTGCTTATTTCACCCCAATCTTTTCCATAAGTGTCCTAATATGTTCCTAACATATTTTATCACCCTAAAATACTCCTAAAACCTTCCTAAATCATTGGTCATACTCACACTCCACTCTTGCTCAATTCTATAACTTAAATCCTCATTTTTGCACTTATGCACTCTAGTGCATTTTCCAAACTCCTCATGACAACTTACCTCTTGTTCTCACCCATGTTGGACCATTCCAAATCCTTTGTAACCATTTGCACACTCATTACTCAAGTGCACTCACCATTCACAAGGTTAACACTCTAGTTCTTCTCTAACACGTCCAAGGCACTTATCCATCATTTTCGCTACAGATTTTACACTACTTTTCCAAATCCTTCAATCACCATTCAAAGGTGACTACTAACCCAATTAAATCTCTTACAACACCTAGTAATTCCCTAGGTCATTCTTTGCTCTTGTAATCACCTAAAACACCATAATTTCTACCATAATTTTGCCATGGTTCACCTACAATTCTAACATTCCCAAAAACATCATTTTCATCCTAAATTACTTCCAAACTAGCCACACCCTCAAGGGGTCCTACCAGCACACAAATTTCCACCAATCGACAATATCAATGCACATTCAAATCACTTGGCTCTAAGGCCCTTAATTCACTCAACAATTCACAAATTCTCTCTACTACCACCAAGTACATAGTTAACACAATTTTGGGTTCATTCAATTACTTCCCATCCTCAAAATTCTAAAAGCATTATGTTAGGCTCCAAGGTAGATTATTTACCTTATATTCACAAGCCTTTTCTCTTTTCACTCCTCTTCTTTCTCTTCTCCTTCCTCTTGATTGAAAATCGGCCGAGGGCCATGGAATTTCCCTACTCCCAATCGATACCCCAAGATGAAATGAGACCAAGCAAAGACACTTAGAATCATTAACTACTCTAAATTGCAAAAGGGGATGTTTAAACCTCAAATTTAGGGATTTACCTTTAAACCCTAAAATTGCTTTTGGCCATGAATTAAAAGGAGCTCCATTCCACCATTGAAGACTTGAACAATATCTCAAACAAGGAAGAAGCAAGACATTAAGAGGAGCCAAAATCGGCCAAGGCAAGGAAGTGGAGAAAATGAGTTTTTCTCTTGAAACTTTTTACCTTAAATGGAAGAGGAGACTCCAAGCTCCAAGAAACACCAAATTTCTCTCAAAATGGGCTATACCCATGGAGATGAACTTCATCATTTTTTGATTTTGAAAAGAGAGAAATGTAGAGCTTGATGAGAGGAAGAAGAATATGTGGTTAGTTTTTCATTTGGTGCACTAATGTGGCTTGAGCATGGAGGGAAAGAGGAGCAGCCATGGAAGCTCTTTGATGCAGCTCAAAATCACCTGAATGGTGAAGGAGAAGGGAACTTACGGTGGAAAGGAGAAAAGGGGAGGAGAGAGAAGAGGGAAATGAGAGGAAGAAGAGAGAAAAGGTGATTGATTACCTTTTTGCTTTATTTGACTTTTCTTTTCTTTTCTAGCTAGGTGAGAGTGTGTGAGTGGCTGATTAATATATTAAAAACAGGCCCCCAATTTGCATATGAGCTGGAGCGTTTTTCGTCTTTTACAGAAAACGCTCGTTAATTTACCCGGTTTGGCACTATTCACTAACCGAGCCCGTTTTTCGGATTTTTCTCGTTTGTTTATTTTTAATGGTTCTTAAGCTTCCATTAATACTTAATTATAGTTATATAGTGAACCATAATTTTTATGGGTCTGTTTGACCACTAAAAGTCACGCTTTCGGGTTTTCTCGAAAAATGTGCTCTAAAGCTTAATTAACGTTTTTAATCCGTTTTATGGATCCGTTTTCTTCGGGAATTGTTCCCACATACTTTTTAGGCCTAATTAAGCCCTAGGAATCCAACTAGGACCCTAACTGAGGTCATATACCTCCTATACTCATTTAGCGCGTGTTTTTACGTTTTTCACGTTTTAAGCGTCTACTCTTTTATTTTGGTTTTATTCTCTTTACCAAAATTCCTTAGACACTAATAGGCCTCTAAAAATCATATTATAATTATTTAATCACCATTTTTAAGTTCGGGGTATTTCAAACGGGGTTAATTACGGGCGCATTAGTCGTTTAAATTCCGTATTGCCTTGACGTTAATAGAAACGCTTGGAATGTTACCAGTTGTTCAAGAATTATCTGAGGAGCATGAGACAACACGCTAGTGCAATTCCTTGGTGAACGATATGGTTTCTTGCCATCTTTGTCCTATCGAGTTACACTCGGCTTGTGTGCTACTTGTTTATATGCACCGACCTAATAAGATAAATGCACAAAAACGACTATTGCATTGTATGTCTTGATGCCTTGCTGTTTCTTGTGTGAGCTAACCGTCTTTACTTTGAGCTTGCGATCTAACTTAGAATAGTATACCAACTCCTGAAACAAAGACAAACAACGGTTAGAGAATCGAAACGAAACAGTCCACGAAACTATTAATAGTGGAAAGAAGATATAAGGAACTTATATTAAGAGAACAACGACTGTTCAAACACTTGAACTCGTCTAAATGGTAAGACATGTGGGATTCACTGAAATCCTTTATAAATGGTTAGTCGACCTCCTATATGAGGATTCGAACCAACAAGAAAATGTAACCAAACTTCTAAGTATTGGTAACATAGGGGCAACCCTTAAATCTAAGAATACAAAAACTCAAGAAAATTCCCTAAGTTATTAGATGTCATCAAGAGCGATGCTTCTAGCCTAATATACATGATTATATGACTTCAAGGAGAGGATTAATTGGGAACGTGAGAAGTCTGTTAGAGATTTGGACGCATGTGAGAAAGAGGAACTAGACTTGGCAAAAGTAACCCGAACCCGAAAAACCGAACCAATCCGATCCGAATCCGAATCCGAATCTCAACCGAAAACTCTAACTTGAAAAATGACCCGAAATCCGAAATAAACCAACCCGGATCAAACCGAACCGTATTATTGTAAAACCCAAAGTAAACCGCAATCCACAATCATCCGACCCGAAGTCATCCGAACCAAAATCAACCGAACCGAAGTCACCCATAACCCGACGATGACCCGAAATCCGAAGTGACCCGAATCGAAACCAACCGAACCAAACCCAAACCGAAACCAGTGTGACCTGAACTAATATATCCGATGTGACCCGAAAGAATATATTGCATTAATTATAGGAGACAATGAGAATAAAACAGAATGTTTATACCCAATATCTAGTTTAAATACAAATCAGTATTTAGCATTTATATCATACAACACCAAACAATGCCCACAATACTTTTACAATTAATCATTACTTAGTAAGTGGCGTACCTATAAAAAAGTATTAATAAACTTATATACGTGATAAATTATTTTAAATATACCACAAATATTTTGCACTATAAAACTTTAAAGTAATTAATTATCATGCATTTTCATTAATCGCACAACTAATAATGAATTAATGATAACACGTTATTCATCAATGATAGATTCATAAGAACCAAAAATATTTGTATATTTAGACTCAAATTTTATCACTAATTCAAATCATTATTGTATTAATTATTCATATATTGAAGGTTTTTTTATTAATTAGAATTTTCAAGCCTTTATCCAATCTTGTGAATAATTCTCCCTCATTAGCAATTTAGCATAAATGTTTAATATACTTGAAGGTTTTTACCTATCTAGCAAAATTCTCATGCTTCTAATAGTTGTTCATCATTGACAGTTTTTAACTATCGTAAAAAAGTCATCAAAACTTATTAACTAATTTCATTCGCTAACTATTAATAGATTGAAAATACAAGTTACTACACTTTGATACAATTTTAATAATTATCCCCAAACATACCTTATTTATACTCCTCTTAAAATATTGAAACTGCTAAATAATCTAAAGCTACATCAATAATTATGATAAGTTCAGAGTTAGTTGCTAAAGTATAATATGATGCAAATTATAATTATTTGTTTAAATTAATCTTTTATATACATTTATACGTGTTGAGATTGATTGAAGTCAAATTTGCATATCATGATGATTGAGTTGCTGGATTCTGTTATGGCAACCGAATTTAATCGATTAATTGACCCGAATTTGACCCATAACCCGAAAAAACCAAATAAACCAGAGACTAACCCGAACCGTAAGTTACCGACCCGAAATCACCCTAACCGAAAGTCATCCAAACCAAAAATCACCCAAACCGATCCAAACCGACCCGAAATTTCAACAAACCGAACTCAGCCTGAACAAACCGAATTCAACCAACCCGATCCAACCCGAACCAAATATTGAACGATTTGAAATCAACCCGAACCGAACCGAACCCGAACCGATTGACCCGAACTGCCACCTCTAAGAGGAACTAAGAGAGTAGTTCCGATTTCTAGTTGAACCTTCCCACCATGCTAGACCCGGTAGGGTCGAAACTGGGGAAGTAAGACTAGAACCCGAAAGCCCGGGGTGAGATCTATATGTGCGTCTCTGCCCGGAGGTCTAAGAGACTTAACCCTAGCTATCTGACCTAAAGTGGTGAGCGGGTAGGTACGAGAAAAGCCCGGTGGTGAGAATTGAAAGTGTCTCTGCCCAGAGGTCAAGTGAATTGGCTTAAGAATTATTCGAGAGTATAATAACCAAGAAAACGAGATCGAGACCAGAGGGTGTCTATAGATCTAAGAGAATAAGTAAAATTATCCGATCAAGATGGATAAGGTATTGACTATTACAAATGAGGTTTAACTTGAGATAGAGATGCTCAAGGCCTAGAGAACAAGGAATAGAATCTAATAAACTTGATGCGTTATCCTTGTTGTTGGTATTCCATTGTTTGAATACTTTTCTTGTCAATGCGAGAATGTTGTGTATTTACATCATTTTATGTTATGATTTAAATAAAATCAATCGCATGTTCAGACGACAATTAGTTGAGTGTGGCCCGGTAGTAGCGGGTTGCACGACTACCATACCAGCAAAGGTGTTGAGCCCCTTTGGGGCCACTCATTACTTTTCAGGTACACTGGAACTGACCATCATTCGAGAGTAGGACAGGATTGCTGCTAAGCATGGGTAGTTTATTTTATTACATTTGTAATTGTTTGTATAGTAAGACCGAAACTGTTATCGACAAGTAGATTGTAATAGACTCGGTATAGTATTTACTTGAGGAATGTATAAGACTCGGTTAGAAATGGAATGAGCATGTATTATATAAGTACTCGGGAATTCTGGTCCATCAGACTGTGACTGTTTTTGTTTAGGCCTTGTTAGCCACGTGGGTGGCTAACGGCATTGTATTACCCACCGTTGTATAGGAATTTTCTGCTGCGAACAGAATGATGAATGAGATAGTTTGACGTTAATGATGTGTTTAGCGGTGGGTTGTTACAGGTGGCCATTGATAAGTGTGAAATATAGAGCATTTGAAGGGTTTACTTTTGTTTATTTTTCGTAGTGGTTTGACCAATTTTTCTCACTTATCATGTATTTTTCCTATGATTTTTGTTTAGATAATAATTATGCATTTTATGTGCCAAATTCAGGTAAAAGTCATGTAATTTCATTCTTCACTTCACAATCTTCGCAACACAACAAACGGGGAGCAAAACAGAGTCCAAACGAAGAATCTAGGCCTAAAACAAGTTTTGCTCATCAGGATACTAGCATGTCCGAACATACGTCCGAACTTGCATGTTCGACAGAGGCCAAAACTGCCTGAAAATATGTCCTAACATGCGTCCTAACATACAAGTTCAGACGCCACATACAGAAATCGAAAATATAGGTTTTTAAGAGTTACAAATGCCTATTTTTGATATAAAAAGACACATAGGGCTGGGGGAACATAACCATTCATGTCGGATGCCTCAGACGAGGCTCTCACACCTCGCCTCACCTCCCTCCATCACCATCACCATCGATCAACACCATCACCACCACCATCTTCAACCTCTAGCCCGACAAACTCCAGATCTAGACAGCGAAGTGAATTTAGAAGTTTTCTATTCTAGATGATTTCTCAATCTCTATTCTCTGTCTATTTTATGATTATGTCTCGCTAGATAGGATTTGCTCTGGGGGAGAGATGTTTGTAATGGATATGAGTTAGCTTAGTTATTTCTGCAGTTGGAATATGAGAATACATTGGATTGTTTCTAGATTAATGTTAATCATTCATCTTCACTAATAATATCGCGAGTTATTATAGTTGTTTTACCAATCTTGATTTGATTTGATCAGTGAAAATCAAGAAGTTCAAGTTAATCTGAAAATCTGTGGAAAATTAGTCGGATAGATAAGTTTTCCCAGCAGTTGCCATTAATTCTTCATTCTTAATCCGCTTATATATGTTTTATCTATTTCTAGATTAGAACTTACATGTCTAATAGGTGAGCTCTTCTTTAACTATGATTTAGAATTGAAGAGAGTTCAAAGAATTGACCAATCCATATCTCATAAGAAACTGTAAAAGCTGCTAAATTACATCAAGTGTAGAACAACCCAAACCCAGAGTTCCATTCATTCGATCAATTTTGTCATTCAAACTTCATTAATTGTTTAATTTAATTTTTATTTACCATTTAGATAATTCAATCTCAAAAACAAAATACAACCCCCTGAATTTCCAATTTTCTTATGATTAGGCTTATTTCTTCAAGTCCTGTGGATTGATACCCAGTTGCTTCTATTTGTTATACTATTGGGACCAGGATTTTTACAACCCGACAGGCTTTTGATTTGTTATTTTCTAGGTTAATTTATTATTTTTAGTAGATCAACTTTTCCTGTTTGTAAAATGGCGCCGTTGTCGGGGACTTGACTTTGTCTAGTCATTAGCCTTGGTTGTCGATTGTTTTTATTTTATTTGGTTTATTTTTGTTTTTGTTTTAGTTCATTTTATTTTTAATTATTTCTTTTTATTTTATTTTGTTTTGTTTTATTGTTTTAGTTTATTTGATTTTATTTTTATTTTTATATTTTGTTTATTTGGTTATTTTGTTTTATTTCATAAGTTTATTGTCACTTGTTTTGTTTTGTTTTGTTTATTTTATTTTTTCTTTATTTTATTGTTATTTTTATTTCTGGTTTGTTTTGTTTTTTAGTTATTTTTAATATTTTTGATACTTTATTTCTCTTTTGTTTTATTTTAGTTCTAATTTGGATTTTGTCTTTGCCCTTCTTAGCTGTAGTAGGTGTCTGGTGGATGCGCAGTACTTGATCATGAAATCTTGATCCGAAGATTGACAACACTTTTCATTGACCGTAAAGAACTAGAAGGACAATCAATTTTATTTTCTATTTAGGTTTTTACTTAATTTGTTTTTATTTTTCTATCTAATTTTAATAATGGCGTATGAGTTGGCCAGGTTGCTGGATGAAATAAAAATGACGTTTGAGCTGACATTCCATACTCCTGCTTGGGGTGAACATTAGGTGTCTTCAGGTTTCTTTAATCCGTTTTGCTCTCAGTGTGGGGGACCCCACGAGTTTGAAACTTGTCTAGAGATAGAGGAGATGAGGTGAAATGAGGAGCAATTTTAATATCAGCAAGGGCAAAATCTTTGTCAGGAACAACTTTCTCCTCTGCAACAAGTCATTATCTCAAACAATACTAAGCTTTGGGAGATGATAGACAAGCTGGTGGCCACCCAAGAGATTTAATATGAGCACTAAACGGTTATTGATCAGAACCTGAAGCAGGATGGTCAGAATAGGCAGGGGCAAATGAGTCAATAGACGCAATTCTCATTGCAGCAGGGAACTCCTGGTTCACATCCTTCTCAAGTAGATACGGATCCTAAAGAACGTTTGAAGGTTGTGATAGTTTCAGATGTTGTGTTTGAGGGGGATTGTTTTGAGTTTGAGGAGGAGCAACCTAATGAAGATTCAAATTACCCTCCCTCCCTACCCTCATATGGAGCTGACCATTTGTGTGGATTCATGCCTGAGCCTTACCCATTCGAAGAGGATGTTTACATCCTAGAGTTTAAGAGGGACGAGCCACCACCACTCTGCCATTATGATGGTCTATTTGAGCCTTACCAGATTGATGAGGATGTTTATATCCTCAAGTTTGAAGAAGAAGAAGAAGAGCCTTCGTCACCCCATCTTCACCTAGAAGATCGTTACCTTCAATACCTCCTCAAACACCAAGTTTTATGGAGTACTTATTTTCCTATTTTACATGTTGATGTAACGTTTTGTTTTGATCCAGGTGGTTTAATCCTGATTGCTGGCCACTTCATATTCCCGTTGACGCCACTTTCGACTTTTATTTTTGATCCGGGGTACCAAAGAAAAAGTCCAGCCAGGGACTTTAAATCTGGGCAGCTGACTGGGAGGCAACCCAGTGGTAAAGTTCTTGTTTTGCATTTATCTAGTTTAATGTTATTTCTAGAATTATTTTAGTTTTGTTTCAGTCAGAAGTGGCAGTGGTGCCTGTGCTACTAATGCAACGCTTCTAGCATTATTTGGTGTTTAACAAAGTGTGTGTAGGTTTTTTTTTTGTATACCTATCTCTTCAAGGCTGGACACTTGTTTGGACTCAAGTGTGAGGAACGTTTCTACCCCACTGTTCAAGCTTAAGTGTGAGGAAGGGAACCTTCCTCAATCTAAAGATATCAGGGGAGTTGCAGTTTCTCTATTTTACTACTTGTATTTAGCCTATCATCATGCTTTTAATGTTTAATATATGTGGAGTCTCGAATGAAATGCTTTTATTCTAGCATATTTTGAAAGGTATTTTTCTTGATTTTATTTTGTGAACAATGAGGACAGTGCTCCTCTTAAGTGTGAGGAAGTGGAGACCTTTCCCTGAAAATATGTCAGTTGTACTTAATGCCACGCTAGCTTTTGATTGTTCTCTTGCTACGAAGGATAAACTTCTTTTAGTGCCAATAAATGTTGAATTTTTGGGTGATAATTTTTGTGGAAGTTTTTGAAATCGAGCCTGATGACAACCTCAAGAATCTTTAAGCTTAAAGTTGTTCGTATGTATTTTTTAGTTCAAATTAATTCTATTTTCAGTGAAATTTGGTGGATTAGCTTATTGCTCAAACTAAATTAGTTTGCTTGGTGACTTTGGGAATGATATGAAAGTTTTGTATGAAGGATAAGACAAGGTACTCCTCTGATCATGAATTTTCTGAACCAAAACAGGCCTCGTTTATCTAGTTATTAAGTCCTTGGAGTGCTTCATCACCCATCTACCTAAGGTCTCGTGATCTAGGATAGAAGGCCCAACACCGTTACAGTGATAAAGAGAAAAGTAAGGGGAATGAAAACAATTGTGCGAAAAATAAGGAAAATAATTATGCAAAGATAGGAAAGCCCTTAAAAGCTGAATCTTTATTGTAATTTTCCTATTTCAATCATGAGTGCGTGGTGTTGAGAGGTATTACAGAATAGGTTATTACTTCACACCCCTTGTCATCCAAAGGTTGAGGAATGAAATTGGTAGAAGATCTTGAGCTATTCTATGTTTAGTTTTTGCAATCTTACTTCTGATGCTTTTATAATTTTTCTTTTTCACTGTTTGCAAAAACTTACAATTGAGAGCAGGATTATTCTTTTGATTGTCATTTTGCTTGATTTCCTTCTGCACTTGTTTGATCCTGAGGTTTGCTATTACGACCTTGGAGTGAGTTTTGTTCTTTATTTGCTTGAGGACAAGCAAAAAGCTAAGTGTGAGGAAGTTTGATAAGTGTGAAATATAAAGCATTTAAAGGGTTTACTTTGTTTATTTTTCGTAGTGGTTTGACCAATATTTCTCACTTATCATGTGTTTTTCCTATGATTTGTGTTTAGATACTAAATGATGCATTTTATGTTCCAAATGCAGGTAAAAGTCATGTAATTGCATTCTTTACTTCACAAGCTTCGCAACACAACAAACGGAGAGCAAAACGGAGTCCAAACGAAGAATCTAGGCCTAAAACAAGTTTTGCTTGTCAGGATACTAGCATGTCCGAACTTGCATGTTCGGACAGAGGCCAAAACTACCTGATAATGTGTCCTAACATGCGTCCTAACATCCAAGTTCGGACGCTGCGTACATAAATAAAAAATATAGGTTTTTAAGAGTTAAAATGCCTATTTTTGATATAAAAAGACACATAGGGTTGGGGGAACATAACCATTCACGCTGGATGCCTCAGACGAGGCTCTCACGCCACGCCTCACCTCCCTCCATCACCATCACCATCACCATCGATCAACACCATCATCACCACCATCTTCAACCTCAAGCCCGGCAACCTCCAGATCTGCACAGCGGATCGAATTTAGAAGTTTTCTATTCCAGGTGATTTCTCTATCTCTTTTCTCTGTCTATTTTATGATTATGTCTCACTAGATAGGATTTGCTCTGGGGGAGAGTTGTTTGTAATGGATATGAGTTAGCTTAGCTTTTCTGTAGTTTGAATATGAGAATACATTGGATTGTTTCTAGATTAATGTTAATCATTCATCTTCACTAATAATATCGTGAGTTATTAGAGTTGTTTTACGAATCTTGATTTGATCTGATCAATGAAAATCAAGAAGTTCAAGTTAATCTGAAAATCTGTGGAAAATTAGTTGGATAGATAAGTTTTCCCTACAGTTGGCATTAATTCGTCATTCTTAATCCGCCTATATGTGTTTTGTCTATTTCTAGATTAGAACTTACATGTTCTAATAGGTGAGCTCTTCTTCAACTATGATTTAGAATTGAAGAGAGTTCAAAGAATTGGCCAATCCATATCTCATAAGAAACTATAAAAGCTGCAAAATTACATCCAGTGTAGAACAACCCAAAGCCAGAGTTCCATTCATTCGATCAATTTTATCATTCAAACTTCATTAATTGTTTAATTTAATTTTTTTTTACCATTTAGATAATTCAATCTCAAAAACAATATACAACCCCCTGAATTTCCAGTTTTCTTAGGATTAGGCTTATTTCTTCAAGTCTCGTGGATTGATACCTGGTTGCTTCTATTTGCTATACTATTGTGACTGGGATTTTTTGCAACCCACAGGCTTATGATTTATTATTTTCTAGGTTAATTTATTATTTTTAGTAGATCAATTTTTCCTGTTTGCAGCCATCAAATCTGGTTCTAACCGGAACCGGTCGGAACTAGTCTGGAACCGGTTCGGAACTGGAACCGCCTCCGTACGAAGCGAATACGGATACACGTTTTGGGATTCGGGATCGAACCAGGCCTGGAACCGGAACCGCTCGGAACTGCCTGGAACCGCCTGGATTCGCCCTTGAATTCGGAACCACAAAACCGGAACCGGTGGAACCAAAACTGGTCAAAATAGCCATTGGTTAATGGGAAAAACAACGTCATTTTGGCCGGGGCGCGTGCGCTCTTCTGACAAAAAAGCCGTTGAGAATCGGAACCGGAACAGCCCAAAAATCCCAACAGCTCTTTTTGCCTTTGTGTCTAACAGCTCTTATTGGCTCTAAACGACTAGTTTGCCCCAAAACCCCTATAAATACACCATTTTATCATCATTCTCACCACACAACTCATCCTACTCTTCTTCTCTCTTATTACTAGTATTTTCTTGTGCAATTAAGTGCTATTAAGCATTCTAGCTACTAAAAATCTCATTTCCCACATTAGCTCTCAATTCCCATTTCCCAACATTCTAGCAAAATGTCTAGGAGATCCGAAAAGAAAGTGATGCCTTCTTCCAACCTCCAGTCGATCCAAATTTTCAAGTTGATGAGCAAGAACAAATCGACCAGATGGAATTCGGGTATCATCAACAACCACATTATTCACCTTCATCAATCCCGCAAGGTGGAAGCTATACAATTTCTCAGCACAGATCTATAAACATGGGGGCAACACAACCAGGAATATCTCCATTTGGTAAGTTTTAATATTAGTTACATTTTATTTTATAAAAACTTTAAATTTAATTGCATTCTTATCCTAATTATAGTCTAAATCAATTTTTTTTACAATTAAAGGTACATCTTCTACCTCATCCGATGCCCACAATCTTGATCAAGATCAAGAAGAAGAAGATGATCAAGATGATGATGCCGACAACACCGCTTCAACAAAAAACAAAACCGGCTTCTTGGGTGTGGGCATACTTCACAAAGAAAGAAGATCCGAAAGAAGCCCGGGGCATACAAGCATTATTGCAATCTTTGCAGCAAAGGACTTGCATGGGCGGCGGGCACCAAAACCGAATCCTTTGCAAAACACTTGAAAACGCATAAAATCTACAAGGATACGACGTCAACGGCAGGCGGTATGAGCGGTCATACTATGCTCACCAGGTTTACCCACGACAACCCAGTCCAGGTTTTTTTCATTATGATAGAGAAAGAATGGTAGATGGCATGACTAGGTTTATGATTGCTGAACATTTACCTTTTAATTTTGGTGAAAGCTCTTATTTTGAAAATATTGTTTGCACCACATTACAACCATAATATAGTAGAGTGCTTAGGAATACGCTAAAACGTAAAGCTTTTGCACAACATAGTAAAACTAGAAACCAACTTATGGAAATGATGAATGAATTTGATGGTTGTGTTTCATTAACTAGTGATATGTGGACATCTACTACTAATTAGGCATTTATTTGTGTTACATTTCATTGGATTGATAGTTCTTGGACGTTTCAGAAGCGTATAATTGCTTTTGTTATTTTTTATGATGCACATACCGGTCGTAATATTTCTGAGAAACTTATTGAAATATTATCTGAGTGGAATTTGTTAGACAAGGTATTCTCAATTTCTTTAGATAATGCTTCGAGCAATGTTAGGTGTGTAGATCTTCTAAAAGCTAATAAGAGACTCACACTCTTGCATAAAGGAGATTACTTGCATGATTGATGTTGTGCACATGTTGTAAATTTGTGTGTACAAGATGGTTTATATAACTTGACTGCTACACTAGAACCACTTAGTCATGTAATGAGAAAAATTAGGAAATCGCATGTTGTTAAAAATGAGTACAAAAAAAAGTGTGAGCAATCCGGTATACGTCCTCGCCATTTTTCTCTTGACACCCCCACTAGATGGAACTCCACATATGAATTGTTAATTAAGACTAAGAAACACCAACTCATTTTGACTAGTTTGTATAACACTATGGTTGTTCAATCCAATCAAGACTTAATGGGTGAGGACTTTTGGGAAAAGGCTAATGTTGTGAGCAATGTTTTAACATGTTTTGATAGTGTAACTAAGGTATTTTCATTAGTTTATGAACCTAATGTGCATCTTGTCATAAATGAATGCATTAGTATTTTCCATGTCTTGCATGAAAAGGAGAATGTTGATGGGATCAGTGGGGTTATTTACGATATAATGTCTAAATGGTTTAACTATTTCAATGAATTTCCTTTGATTTATTGCATTGCAACTGTTCTTGATCCTCAAATTAAATTGGATGATATAACAAAATTGCTTTATTATTATTATAGTATTGTTCCAGAAGGTCCACCCAATGATGGTTATGTTAAGGACCATGTAGAAAAGGTTAATGTAGCCTTGAAAAGGCTACATGATGAGTATACTTTAAAGTATCCTTTGGATGAGCTTTCTTCTACTAGTGGTAGTGGTTCCTTTAC
Organism: Limonium bicolor; assembly: GCA_023374045.1. NCBI lineage: Eukaryota > Viridiplantae > Streptophyta > Magnoliopsida > Caryophyllales > Plumbaginaceae > Limonium > Limonium bicolor. Next base: position 140,071,506 of record CM041778.1, read on the forward strand.
TAAACCACCACGCCCTGGTAGCAAAAGAAGTACTTTGATTTCTAGTATTCTGAAAAGACCAAAATCAGTCAATTAATCAGGTTCCGGATTTTGTACTTATGATGATTATATTAACTTCACTTTTAGTTTTAATGATGATGATGGAGATATAGATGTTCTTAAGAGATGGCGAGCAAATGAAGGCAAGTTTCCCATCCTTGCAAATATAGCTCGAGATGTGCTAGCAATTCCAACATCAACCATTGCTTCTGAGTCGGCGTTTAGTGCGGGCAAGCGAGTGTTGGATGAAAAGAGATCAAGCCTTGCACCGGACTCCATCAAAGTTTGTGTTGATAAGTATGATTGGGACTTAGCCGAGCTAAGATGCCAAGCATGCGCATTGCAATTACGAGGGGCAACATGATGATTGGTACGAGATGAATGGGGAAAACACCACTTAGGACTTCTATTTTGTATTTTAATCTTTTAGAATGTATTAGTATTACTTTCTTTCCATGTAATCCTTTTAAAGACTTGCAAATTGAAATCATGTAACCTCTTAGTAGTTGTACTTTTTTTCCTTATTAGGATTTTCCTAATGAGTTTTTACCTAATAAGGTTTTAACGAGGTAGTGAATCATATAATAAAATTCTCTTTGTTCCTTAATTTTTATAAATTCAATAAAAATTCTAAGTCTTTGTTACTTACACATTTAAGATTATAACCTTGAGGAATAACCTATCTAGGAGTAAAGTGGACAAAAAGAGCAACGTGCGCGTGCAAATGGATCTCAATTCGGAGCTGAAACTAAGATACTGGAGCCGACCGACCCACCTGAATTTGGAACCGTATAGAACTGATATGAAACCGGTTCCGGAACCGGAACCAAGACCGCTCCAGAATCGGTTGGAACCGGTGATTTGAGCAAATCTAAAGCGAATACAGATTTCGGAACTGGAACCGCCCCGGAACCGTCCCTGACCGGTTCCGAATATGAATACACATATCCCGGAACCGGAACCGTGGCCAGCATTAGTTTCAACTAGCGCGGCAGTGACTAAGGCCACTTAGAAGTTTGGACTTCATAGAAACCTTGAAACAAGTTTTGGGATCCATTTATCATGAGGAAGCATCTACTAGTATATAGGTAAATCTATCTAATTTGTGAGAAGTGAGCTGAAACGAAAACATTCAGATAGAGAGTATAAGCTTGTAAAGATTTTATCATTGTAAGGGTTTCGATTTCAGAGAGTTAGTAAGGTCTTGTAACAGAGTGGTAGGGAGAGTGAATAGAGTGTTGTAACTCATAGGCTCTGTTCGGTATGGCTGTTTTGGCAGCATATTTGCAGCATATATGACAACAGGTTTGTGCTAGCATAAATGCAGCATATTTGCTGGCAGGTTTGCGCTGGCATAAATGCAGCTATTTTGAAGTTTGGCAGTGCGGCATATATGTAGTATAAGTTAGTTAAGTTAGTTATATGTAGTGTGTTTACCGTTTCTGTATTACAATTACAATTTAATACTATATTACACTATATAACTTTATTTTGTTAGTAGAAATAAAAAGAGAAATTCACAAATAATATATGAGAACGCATAAAAAAATAAATTTTTAAATATAACCAATAAAATTTCAAATTTTATTATTTATGTATAAATAGTAACTTATAACATTACGTTATGATTTTCTATAATTATTTAATTCTTACAAATATACAAGCATGATGAAACGAGGAGTGAAGGTTCAGATTTTATAACAATGTTGGATAAATTTCCTTGGTTAAAATTTCACTCTTAATAACATATTATTTTCTAAAAAATTTTAATGTTAATAAAGAAATTCGAAGCATTTTGTAACTTGTAACAAATATAGAAATTTGTGACTAATGTCATATATGAGTAATTCTTCAATCCAAGGTTCACATACAATCAAAGCTTGAAAAAACTTAGTACAACAAACGCTAGCACAACATAAAAAACCTAGTCGCAATTACTGCGACGAGGAAGAAGGAAGGAGATAGTTGGGCGCGACACGAAGGAGAGCAGCGTATGTTGCTTAGAAATGCCCTATAGGCTCTGCCGAACAGTAGAGGAAAATAAAATAACCCAAAACAGCATATGTTCTTACAAACATGCCACCAATTTATGCGCATATCAAGTGACCCTAACACAACCATAGTGTTGATTATACAAGTGTAACTAGTTAGGATCTATGAGCAGTCAGTGGACTAGCTGGAAGACCAACTAGGATAATCAGTGGAGCTGCTGAGGGACAATAGATCGTAAGAGTCCGGTCTGGATAGAAGGGCCTGGGGAGGTCCTTAACTATCCCCAGTCCATAGGTTGGGCGAGATTGAGATTGAGTTAATTGCTATTCTTGAATCGAAAGAGGTTTCTAGTTTAAAGTAGTTACAGTCTTCTACGTTTTTAAGTTACATATTGCTACCTATCTCACGACACTTGTGTCAACGACCAATCGGGGTCCAACAGTACTTAGTATAATTATGATAATATAAATTTATTAATAACACGTGTATATTATAATACTGATTGTTTTTTCAATGTTAAGTTTTTTTTAGTTTGTTTGGTTAAAATTTTGTAATACAAGCTACATGTCATCATTTTGTATCATTAAGTGAAGATAATATCTCGAGATTATTAATTACTTGCACGTTTTGAAATACCTAATTTAGTAGAACAATTAAAGGTTAACGTGCAATAATTGATCTAATAGATCTTTCACCCGTAAGTCATACTATTTTTTTTTTTTGATAGATGGGTACGTCATACTATTACTGTGCCTGAGTGGGACATCTTAAGAAGTTTCGTTTTAAAATTGTTAATATGCAACTTGGAAGTCACTCAGAAACCTAAATTATTTTTTTTTTGATAATTGGCTGAAAGTTCACCTTAGGAGCGATACTGAGTTGTAAATGAACATTGGCTGAAAGTTCTATTTAATCGGCTTCCACTCGATCGATCTCTATCCCTGTTTCTTTATAGTTCTGTGCAACTGCAAACTGCACTTGTTTTAGCGATAAGTGATCGAGCATTATGGTTTCTTTGATTATCACGACTTTGGTTATCATAACTTTAACTTATGGGCTCTATAGATGGTTGATATCAAAGAGCAGTATCAGCAAACTTCCACCAGGCTCAATGGGTTGGCCGTTGATCGGAGAAACTCTTCAGTTCTTCAAATCAGATGCTTCTGGGGATATCCATCCATTTGTCAAAGAGAGAATGCAAAGGTTAGAATACTGTAAATGTATACATACATGCACCAATTTTACAAGATATATAGTGAGATCGATACTCATGAATCTCATATGGCAAACAAAATCATAAACGAGCTAGCTAGCTAGGTTTAATTTAAAGTCAACTCGGTACAGTTCAACCTTGTGATTCCATAATGACCTTTTTACTCGTCCAAGCTTCAAGTCCACGTAATTGAGTATAAATTAGAGGGAAATCAATTATATCCAATAGTTCAGATCTGATAACAAATTTAATATCTTTGAGTAATTTCAGTAAGATTTGAGTTTTGGTCAAACAGGCATCCTAGGTTTTAGAGATCATGTTACATTTTGTCAGATCTTCTCAATCCGGTAATTGTCTTATATCTACACATCAACTTGTTTGGTGGCTTAATTTTTTATGATCTCATATTTCAAGTATGCGTGCAGGTATGGTCCTATATTCAGAACCAACTTTCTCCTAACACCTATGACAGTTTCTGCTGATCCAGAATTCAACAATTTACTCTTTCAACAAGAAGGAGAGCTTGTTGAAAGCTGGTACCCTACCTCTTTTCTGAAGATTATTGGGGAGGAGATGCCGTCCAAGATACACGGTCTGTTGTTCAAATTTGTTAAAAACATGGTACTTACATTATTTGGGATTGAAAACTTGAAAACAATGGTGTCGGAAGTGGAGAGGCTGTGGTTGTAGAGTTGGAGAGATGGGTGAATCTAGAAAGTACTGTTGAACTACGAGATGGAACTTCTAGAGTAAGGCAGTATATAATTAGTTTGATTATTGATATCGAAGTGATTTAGAATTCACATTGTGTTAATTTGTGCAGATGATTTTTGGTCTCACTGCTAAAAAATTATAAGTCATGAACCTGAGAAATCATCATCAGAGAATCTTAGAGCTTATTTTGACTCTTTTATATCCGGGTTACTTTGTTTCCCTGTATACTTTCCTGGGACAACTTTCTATAAATGCATACAGGTATGTATATAAGCAAATTACTATATATATATATATATAATGGATTATACGTATTGAATTTTGAGGGATTGAGTTATATATATTCTCCACAGGGGAAGAGAAAAGCAATGCATTTACTGAAGAGAATGTTGAAAGAGAGAAAAGAAGCACCCAGAGAACAAATCCAAGATTTCTTCGATTATGTCCTTGTAGAATTATCAAGAGAAGGAACACAACTCACAGAGACAATAGCATTGGATTTGATATTTCTACTTCTTTTTGCAAGCTATGAAACGACTTCACTTGCGATGACTCAAGCCACTAAATTCCTAACTGATCATCCTTTGGTGTTACAAAAACTAACGGTTGATTTGCTGAACCTAGTGCCTTTTGTACATCTAATTAATTTCTGCATATTAATTCTTATGACTTTTTTATTATTAATATGTGGCATTTGGCAGGAGGAACACGACGGTATCTTACAACGTCGGAAGAAAAATAATAATGGTGGTGTTGATTCTGGACTCACTTGGGAGGAATACAAATCCATGACATACACTTTTCAAGTATGTATATATTAATGTTACTCTTTTGTTATTTTACATAAGCAATTAATTGACTTCATCAAAACAATTGCAGGTTATGAATGAAACATATCGAATAGGAAATATAGCTCCGGTAATATTCAGAAAAGTGCTGAAAGATTTCGACTTCAAGGGTATCCATCAATCTGTTAATTATATACCTTCGAATTAATTAACTCCATATATTTATATAATAATTCAATAGTAATAAATAATATAAATTGCAGGTAATACAATTCCACAAGGTGAGTTTATAATGATATCTATGTCAGCATCACACTTGAATCCTACCATATATGAAAATCCTAAGGAGTTCAATCCATCACGATGGGAGGTATATTTTACGCAACGAAATTATTTAATGCATTCATTTCATTATTATATTTATCTCAAGCAGTTTAAAATGTGATTATATATATCTACAAAAATAATAATATCATCATCATCATTTATCATCCTACAGGTGACAAACAATCTCAATACTTTAACTAAGAATTTCATGCCATTTGGTGGAGGCATGAGACTTTGTGTTGGGGCAGAATTCAGCAAGATACAAATGGCTATATATCTTCATCACTTGGTCACAAAATACAGGTAATTAAATATCTTTCGTGATTTGTTTCTATAAAAATGAAGATTAAAACCAAAAATAATAATATCTTGCAACTAATCAATCTGGTGTTTAGGTGGACCGCAATTCGAGGAGGGCATGTGATCCGGTCTCCAGGGATGAGGTTCCCGGATGGTTTCCATATTAAACTTTATGGGAGAGAGTCGACCAAGAAAAAGGATATGCCAGCATTCACCACCACTTGTTCCCATTAGTCAAATGAGTACATAAATCCAAACTTTCAATAAGTGTGATGATGGTCATAAGATTTTATTTGTCACTAAAATAATTGAATACTTTTACTCCTCGCTGTAAGACTTCCACTTTGTTTTGTAGAAAATACGAGCCACATATGTTGTTTTGCGGTTGTTTGAATTTTGGTTGTTTTAGAACTGTTTTATATGTAAGAGTATATTATTGAAGGATGACTTATGACCTACGTGAGTATATGCATGATCCACTCATTTATGTCACAAATATGCTATTAAATATGTCAAAGTTGAACGAAGCTTACATGTTTAAGAACAACTAACCCTAAAAAATAATTCCCTCCAAAAGTGGCTGATAAAAATTGGTGCCAGTCATCTTAAATAATTCCCTCCAAAAGTGGCTGATAAAAATTGGGTCACGGTCTGAAACGATAGAGCGGGGGAAGCCATGCAAGCGGACCACTTCTTGTGCAAAGAGTGATGCCACATCTTTAGCTGTATAGGGGTGACGAAGGGGAAGAAAATGCACAAACTTGGTCAGTCTATCAACTACCACCAGAACTGTTTCCACTCCTTGAACTCTTGGTAAACCAGATATGAAGTCCATACTAATATCTTTCCATACACGTTCGGGAATTGGCAAGGGTTGCAGTAAACCCGCTGGAGATAGCGTGTTGTATTTGTTTCGCAAGCAAGTATCACAAGAAGCCACAAATTCTTTGATCTGTTTTCTCATTCCATGCCAAAAGATAACTCCAGACAAACATTTGTAAGTTTTAAGGTAACCAGAATGGCCACCTAAAGGAGAACAGTGATACTCAGCGAGTAAGGTTGGAATCAGTTTGGACTGAGCACAAATCACTAACCTTCCCTTGTAGAACAACCTCCCCCCGCGCAACTCATAACCAGTGTGAGAAACTGGATCCACCAACAAATCCTGTACCAGCCTTCTCAATCTGTCATCAGCCTCTAACTCCCCATCCAAGTCTTTCCAACCATCGAAGACTACTGTTGAAAGAGAGGTAAGCTGTGGGATGCCTTCAACGCGCGAGAGAGCATCAGCAGCTACATTCTCCTTCCCTGGTCTGTATTTGATTTCAAAGTCGAAACCGAGCAATTTCAACACCCACTTGTACTGATCTTCGGTCATAAGACGTTGTTCCCACAAGTAGCGTAGACTTTTATGGTCAGTGTGGATGATGAAGTGTCTACCCAACAAATAATGGCGCCATTTCTACACGGAGAAGACTAGTGCCATAAGCTCCTTTTCGTAGACAGACTTAGCTAAAGCACGATCAAAGAGTGGTTGGCTGAGAAAATATAAAGGTCTACCATTCTGCATTAAGACTGCACCCAGACCCCTGCCCGACTCGTCCGTTTCTAACTCAAAAGGATGAGAAAAATCTGGAACTGCCAATCGTCACAGAAGATAAGGCTCGTTTCAGACCATCGAAGGCAACCTGAGCTGCTTCTGACCACTCAAATGAATCCTTCTTTAATAACGAGGTCAGCGGGCAAGCCAAAGCCCCATAATTGTTTACAAACCGTCGGTAATACCCGAAAAGGCCAAGGAAGGAGCGTAACTCTTTTACGGTCTTCGGAACAGGCCAAGAATTTATAGCATGAATTTTGGACGGATCAGCTTCCACTCCAGCTTGGGAGACAATATGCCCTAAATACTCCAACTTCCGTTGCCCAAAACTGCACTTTTTCAGCTTGACCTTCAGCTTATTCACGCGAAGGGCTTCGAAGACAGACCGTAAGTGTTGCAGATGCTCCGCCACAGATGCACTATAAATTAAGATATCATCAAAGAACACCAACACAAACTTGCGCAGATACGGCTTGAATATGTGGTTCATAAGGGACTGAAATGTCGCTGGGGCGTTTCGTAACCCGAAGGGCATAACGAGGAATTCGTAGTGTCCCTCATGAGTACGAAAGGCTGTCTTGGGAATGTCTTCATCAAAGATTCGAATTTGATGATACCCCGAAGTCAAATCTAACTTAGAGAAGACTTGTGCCCCATGCAATTCATCCAGAAGCTCATCAATGGTGGGTAAAGGAAACTTATCTGGAATGGTAATCTCGTTGAGCGCTCTGTAATCCACGCAGAACCGCCACTCCCCACTTTTCTTCTTCACTAATAAAACTGGACTAGAGTATGGACTCATGCTCGGTCTGATGATACCCGACTGTTGCAGCTCATGAACTATTCTTTCAATCTCATTTTTCTGATAATAAGGGTACCGGTAGGGTCTAATATTTGGCGGCGGCGCATCTGGTTTCAAGGGAATCCGGTGGTCATGAAAGCGGTCGGGTGGAGGTTTAGTAAGGGGTTCGAACACCTCACTGTATTCGGTCAACAGAGACTTAATAAGGCTGTCCAGAGCAGGATCCTCGTGCTGTTCAATCACTTCTGGTGCGGGGCCTTCAAGAGCAAGCAGCAGCCAGTTATGTTCAGGGTCAACCGCGCTTTTGGAAACAGTCTTCCAGTTAGCCTCAACCACTAAAAAAGTCAGGTCCCCACAGAGATGAATCAACTCGTTGTTCCACCAGAAATGAATAGTCCTTCTTCCCCAATTAATGGAGGTGTCCCCTAATTGCTCCAACCAGTCCAGGCCAAGGATCATGTCCACTCCCGTGATACTGAAAGGAAGAAGATCAAGGTGGAATGTTACCTGATGCAGACAAAGTTTCAGGTTTCTGCAGATCCCTTGGCGTTGGATGATATCATCGTTGCCAATAGTGACATTGAATTGTACTGTGTTATCAATAGGTAAATTTAAGCGTTTAACCAGGTCTTCTTGAATAAAATAATGTGTGGCCCCACTGTCCACCAATATTAAAACAGTCTCATTCTCCAATAAGCCCACCAGTTTCATCGTTCTTCTCGACGGTATTCCTAGAAGTGAGAGACGGGAAAGTTCTGCCTAGCAAAGCTCCGCTTCTTGGCTACCAGAAGAATCCTCCACCAGAGGAGAGATGACGAACGCCTCTTCACCACCAGCGCCATTATTGGTGAGGAGGAGTTGGAGTCCGGTGACCTTGCAACGGTGGCCCTGGCTCCACTTGTCGCCGCAGCGATAGCAAAGCCCAAGAGAACGGCGACGCTGCATCTCCGACTAGGAACTTGCGGAAAGTTGAGCGACCATACGGGGCAGTTCTTGTGGATGCGCCAGAGGACGCGGATGTCCGCTGGGAGACTGGTGGTGCGCCTTGGATTGTAGGCGCTGACAAGGCTGGTGCTTGGCTGCGATTTGCAGTCGTCCTGCCCCCCAAAGAACCCGCGCCAGCATCATTGTGAGGAAACACCATTGAACGTGAAAACCCCAAATTAGGTGGGCGATCTCTGTAATAGGGCAGATTAGGGTTCTTGACTCCCTCGATTAGTAAATCATTGCGTTGCTCAATTTTTCTGGCTATCTTCATCAAGTCGCCTAAATCCTTGGGATCATATAGCGCCAATTCAGCCTTAATTGCTTCTTTCAGTCCCGTCCGAAATATACTCTGGTAGACTTCATCGGTGACTCCTTTCAGGTGGGCTGAATAAAATTCAAACTGAGTGCGGTATTCCTCCACCGTTCCATCCTGGCGCAACGCGCAAAGTAAGTCCAAACGGTTGCCCGTAATGGATGGGCCGAACCACTCGATCATCAGGTCTGTAAATTCTTTCCAAGAAGGGAGACCAGAGTGATTCTCCAGCCATTCAAACCAATACAAGGCTGCACCTTCCATACACACGCTCGCAGCACGAACGCGATCTGCCTCTGCGATGTTGCTCAGCAGAAAGTAACGCTCCGCCTTGTGTATCCACCCCTGAGGGTCCTCTCCAATGAATATAGGTAATTCAATCTTCCGAATTTTTATTTCTTTCTTGTCGACCCCTTCTCCATCCCCTCCTCCTGGGCGATGGCTTCTTTCGAGTTATCCCCCACAATTTCCTGGCCGCTTACCCCTTTCTGTTGCATCACCGTCACCATCTGAACCAAGCTTTCAACTGTGGTCGCAAGCTCTTGAATCCTGCCAGTTAGGTCTGATAACTGCGCCTTGATATTGGCCTGTTCTTTCTCCATAGTAGTTTCAGCACCACTTTTGGTCGACACCATCCAAGACCCTCCCCCAACTAGGAAAGTTAGCTCTGATACCAATGATAGAATAACCCGCCTCCTAATACTTAATTACATAAGATTAATGCCTAATCCCCCTTCTCTAATATTACTACTTATATAGCCGCCCAAGTACCCCCCTTAACTAACGAATCCCTAACGTTAACGGCATCACTTAAACCTGCTATTATAATACTAACAACTACCGCCTATAATAAACATGCCCACTAAATCTCCTATCATACTACATGTCATGCCATGCAGTTGCTACATCCTTGTCGTGTGTGACAACACCATGGCTGGCTTCCCCAAGTTTTTCTTCTTCGAGGGAAGATAAAGACTCCGATTCCAGAAACACCACCTCATTCCAGCTACCAAAGATCCCAACATTACCCGTCGACCAGCTCACTATTTGATTCACAACTAATTATGGGAGAGAATATAAAACAGACAGGTGGAGAACACCAATAGAGCTCGGTGGACTCAATAAGGGGAGTAGCTAGATGAGAGGTACTCGAAGGCGGGCTTCATCTGAAAACCAATGGAGAACAAGATCTTTGGCGAAGAACCAAAACTTCTCAATGGTTGTAGCTCTGACACATGCTTCAACCTTTTTGTGGGTCGACAACCCCCTACCTTCCATTCGATTAGATCTGTCTGCTCCCAGAGTATGAAAAACCCAAATCCAAACAGAGGCATGAGTATCCTTGCAGAAGATTGTAGTGCAAGATAACATGTAGGGAGAATCTTGCTTATGAAAAAAGGTTAAAAAAAGACATGAGCAAAAGAAAGGAGAAAGAGCAAGAGAAAAAAAAAGTGGGTGATCCGAAAATTGATCTATGATGTCACTGAACTAAGATGAAAAACTTAGATTCAACTGGAGTTAAACTAAAGGATTGGCCTGAGAAACAAGACACTTTGAGTTTGACATATCTATTTTGTAACAGTTTTTGTCTGCCTATTTCATATGTTATTGAAGGAAGACCCACACAAGACCACGTTAATACCAAGACCGAATGAAGACGTTCTGTCACGGAAGAGAGAAAACACTAGGAGTGGCATCTTGTACCAATGAACAATATATAAGTCAACATTTGACCAGCGTCAAACTTAAAGGTTTATATATATGTATATATATCTGTCATACAATTATGTAATGAGTTAAATATTAAAACTAATAACATATTGTAACACCCTGAATTTTGCCTCACATGAAAGTACACGTCGATACAAATCTAATGCCGCAAACGGAAACGAAAACAGACTTCAAATGAGTCTTAAAACTGAGACCGAACGTTGATGTTCGGACACAAGTCGAGAGTTTAAACAATATGTCCGAACTTGTATCCGAACATTGAAGTTTGGACACAAGTCGAGAGTTAGAACATAAGAAGTCCGAACATGTATCCGAACATCAATGTTCGGACACAAGTTCCGATAAAACCTAAATACGTGGTCCAAACATTGGTCCGAACATCTAACTTCGGACCAATGCCGAGACTTACACTCCAGACCTATCCTCGCATGTTCGGACAGCTGTTCGGCCACACTACTACGGTGAAAAACAAAATGCTCTCGGGGTCTATCCGAACATGGATGTCGACGTTCAGACATATCCAAATCTTCAAAAAATACACCGAAAACGGTTTGAAAAGTGCACAACAATACGATTACAATTTCAACAGCAATTGAAGCTGGATAATCTGTAAGTAAATATGGTAGAAGTTTAACATACAACTACAACAGAAAAGTCATTTAAACCAGAGTGTTACCGCCATACTCAACCCCTTTGAGTGCTCAGGCTTATCGCTCAACAGTCATCAAATGCAAAATATTCAAAACATTGTAATCCAAAACATTGTATCTCAACAACAATTTAACACCCTAATAACTATGTGGTAGCGGAATCCCCAGTCCCATATCTCAGCAACTCATACCTGAGATCAGAAAACAATAAGCAGACAAGAAAGGACCGTGTAAATCAGTGAAACTGAGTAAATCCTACCTCATTACGTAAAATACATTTTGAAAACCTTTTAATTATTAAACAATTAGCAAGAGTAACCCTTCTTGACAAAACAGCTCATTTACCAACAGTCAATATCCGGAAATAAAAACACCAGGGGAGCTTTCAATGGGAAACAACCACAAGTCATAAATATACGCCACGAACAGACCGTATAACAATAATACCCTTCACTGAAGCTAGTTAGTGCTCCTGATGCGTCCCCGATCGATCGTGGACGTATCATAGACTCAAATAAACTTTGTTGGTTAAGGAAAGACACGAGATAAACTTAAACTGGAAACTTCATTTAGATTGAGAATTTACACACATAAATTCACTCAATCTCCCTCGCTCTCACACACGGACTCCGGGACAGTTTAGGACTTTATCCCAAAGCCTTTTACCCTCTCCTGACAGCAGGCCTACGGTTCCCCAACCGCTCCCCGACTGATCAGTCTACCAAATACAAAGTATTGTCACTTCAACCCCAGTCCTAACCAGCTCACAAACTCTCTAGTACTTACACACACTTAAGTCTGATCTACACTTGCCCTGATTATCTTTATCTTTTTCTTTCGTGTTCAGGCTTACTTACATATGAAATAAATGCAAGTATATATACGGTTAGTTAAGGTGTAACTACCGTCCTATAATCCCTAGACTCTAGGAGTTGACTATAGCTCCTATATTTCACATAACAACCACAATAGACCTGTAGAGAGTCTTCAACTTGATCTGGGGTCATTTCGAATACGTGTCGCCTTGTGGTTGGTCACGTCGGTGGCAGCTCTCTCGATTGGTCGAGCACCACTTGTGTGCCCCACTTGTCTAATCTTGTCTGGCTCATTAATGGTCATAAATGCTCTCTTAGATATCATTATGGCTATGTGATCCTTCTGATTAATAGCTGTAACGACCCCAAAAACCGGCCTAGGAGTTAGGGTCGTTACACAGCTGTGAGTCTATTATCTAACATTTGCAAGGCTCTAAAGCAGAACGAATTCAAAAACCAAATAAAAATGCTTACATAAATACGTAGAAAAGTTTACAAGATCCAAACCGAATACGAAAGCCAAATACAAAGTAAGTACCCGAAGGCTACATAAATCCATAGCGTCTAATGCGCAAGTCAAACTCATAATAAGACTAAACACAACTAAAGCTGAAATCAGATCCCAAAGAGGAGGAGGAGGAGGTCTTCGAGCTCAATCTGCATAATGAATAAAGGGGTGAGCTCAACAGCCCAGTAAGCAGAAGACTTCCTCAAGGAAGCCCACTCAAAACAGAAGCAGAAGTTTACATAAAACAGAGGGAAGCACATGTCACTTGTAAATAGACAAAACAAAAACAAAACGGGTCAAAAACCAGAGCAGAATATCACATCAAAATCTCAGTCGGACCTTCAGCATCAGAAACACATGGTAGGACACTACAAACCCGCTAACACAACAGAAGGACTTACATATTGTCCTATGGATCCGAAGATCCCAGATCAAAAGTCGTACAGACAACCAACGGACCCATTAGTCACTAATGTCCTAAGGGAAACCCTAAGGAACTTATACAGAAGGAATTCCTGCGCAGCATGTTACGGGACAGCCCGACCTGACTATCCAAGGCTCAGAAGCTAAGTAACTTGGTCCCAAAACGATTTAGCCAAAATACCATATCAAAAGTGCTTAAACAAGCATAACACATATATAAACATCTTATTCACACTTAGGGGAATCATACCCCGCAAACAGAAGTCAAAACGGAGCTCAAACGAGCAAAATAGGCAAAACAAATGGTGTGTCTGGACAAACGTCCGACCTTGCATGTCCGGACACTGTGCGAAGCCAAAACCTAAACTTGTCCGGACATGTGTCCGGAGACATGTCGAATTGGAAATCAGAAGAAGTCCGGACTTGTGTCCGAACTTACAAAGCTCGGACACAAGTCGAAGCAAAATCAAAAAGTCTTCGCATGCTGTCTGGACTTACATGTCCGGACGCAGGTCCGAACACTTCAAAAACGTAGACAAAACTGCCACGCCAGACGACCTGTCCGGCTTTACATGTCCGGACGGAAGTCCGAACGACGCAAAAATCAGAAATAGCAGACAATAAACAGAGGCGAAAAACACAGAAATCTCATCACCAAATCTCAGCAGGAATTCTAGAATGTAAATTAGTGCCACTGGGGGTTTTGACCACTCGTAAACCAACATAATTCAACCACAAATTCATCCATAACGACACCACTCATGATCAAAAACAGAAATCAGAAATTACACCCCATGGGTGAGTAAACCCCTCGATTCCATCCCTCACTTTCATCGAATTACAGAGTGATTCACACCGAACCGGAGTCAAAAAGCAGTCAACAGAAACACACAGCAAAGTTCAAACCAACAACCACTGAATTGCACAGAACAGCCCCCAAAATCAGATTACAAAATCGAAAACAACACTTCCCAAACAACAACCACTACCGAGACCACAAGGAACCAAACCTGAATTCGTAGAGGAAGAGAAGCCCAACAGCAGCACGGGAACAGATGAACGAACACTGCAATTCAATCACCAATCTCAGAGACAATCACCAAGGAAAGGAAGGAGAAGGGAGCGCTCTAACTGTTGAGAGAAACATCGACTGGAAAATTGATCGAGAAGACCAAATAAGAAAATAAAAGGCATCCCTTCCTTCCTAATTACTTACCAAATAATAAAAGAGAGAGAAACAACCTTCTTGCCCTCGTCTTTTAATCTAATGACCCGAACGTCCCATTAGCTGAATAAAGCCACACACAATAAAAAAATAAACAACACCAGACGTTAGGAAATTCAGAAATGAAACCTGGGTTATAACATCACTCCCTCCTTAAAAGGAATTTCATCCTCGAAATTCAACATACCTCACTCCTCGAAGAGGGTAGGGAACTTGGCACGCAATTCCTCCTCGAGTTCCCAAGTCGTCTCACGCTCGGACTGATCAGACCACTGAACCTTAACCATAGGCAGTGTCTTGCTACGAAGCCGACGAACATCATGAGCCAAAATGCGAACCGGAGCTGCCTCATAAGTGAAATCATCTCGGAGTCGAAGCTGTTCATAATGAATCACATGCGAAGGATCATGAAGATACTTTCTGAGCATCGACACATGAAACACTTCGTGAACTCCTGCTAAGGCTGGTGGCAACGCCAATCTATAAGCCACCGAACTGACCCTCTCTAGCACCTCGAAAGGACCCACAAAGCGAGGACTCATCTTGCCTCTCTTTCCGAACCGGACAACGCCACGAACAGGAGAAATCTCCAGGTACACGTGATCCCCAACCTGAAACTCAAGCGGATGACACCTCTGATCTGCATAGCTCTTCTGCCGGCTCTGCGCAACCAACAGACGCTCCCTGATAGTCCTAACCTTATCCACAGCTCCCTACAGTAACTCCGGACCCACAATAGCCCTCTCCTTCAGATCATCCCAACAAATGGGAGATCTACAGTGTCTAGCATATAGTGCCTCAAATGGAGCCATCCCAATACTCGATTGAAAGCTATTATAATAAGTAAATTCAATCAGAGTCACATGCTGATCCCAGCTACCACCAAAATCTAGCATACACACCCTCAACATCTCCTCTAAAATCTGGTTCGTCCTCTCTGTCTGTCCATCAGTCTGAGGATGATACACTGAACTGATCACCAAATTCATCCCCAAAGCCTTATGCAGGCTACGCCAGAAGTGAGATACAAATTTTGGATCTCTGTCTGAAACGATCGTCATCGGCACACCATGCAACCTCACTATCTCATCCATATAAAGCTGAGCAAGGCGCTCAAGGCTAAAGGTCTTTCTCACAGGCAAGATATGAGTTGACTTCGTCAAACGGTCTACAATCACCCATAGCGCATCAAAACCCAAAGATGTCCTAGGAAGCCCCACAATGAAATCCATCCCTACGCTCTCCCACTTCCACTTAGGAACGGGAAGGGACTGTAGAAGACCCGCAGACCGCTGATGCTCGGCCTTCACCTGCTAACAGGTCTTGCAGCGAGCTACAAAATCTGAGATCTTCTCTTCACGTTCACCCACCAAAAGGACTCTCTAAGGTCCCGATACATCTTCACACCCCCGAGGTGCACTGAATAAAGAACTCCATGAGCCTCCTGCATAATCTCTCGTCTCAAATCCCCACCACTGGGCACGTAAACTCTAGCTCTATATCGAAGGCAGCAGTCATTAGACACTAAGAAGTCTAGCTCCTGATCAGCTGTCAATCTCTCACGAATCCTGCACAATTCAACATCTATCAACTGACCAGCCCTGATCCGATCCATCAGAGTAGACTGAACCTGAAGAGCAGCATCATCCCAGCACTATTGGACCGGATGACCCAAACACCCATGCCCTGAAGCTCATAAGCAAACCTCTGAATCACAGACATAGAACAAGCAAGCCCCGGAGCACCTTTACTACTCAGCGCATCCGCCATAATCGTGCAGAAGCTCCAACCATCTCCGTTGTCTCAAGTTCAGTTCCTTCTGCGTGAACAGATACTTGAGACTCTTATGGTCCGTGTACACCTTACACGTCACCCCATACAAATAATGCCGCCAGATCTTCAAGGCAAAGACCATAGTAGCCAACTCCAAATCGTGGGTAGGGTAATTCTTCTCGTACGGCTTCAACTAACGTGAGCCATACGCCACCGCCTTACCCTCCTACATCAGAACACATCCCAGACCTCTATGAGCACCGTCACAAAACACCTCAAAGCCATCTGTCCCAGCAGGCAATGCCAGAATCGGAGCAGAAGTCAACCTCCTCTTAAGCTCCTGGAACCTCTCCTCACACACCTCGCTCCACTCAAACTTGACATCCTTCCTAAGAAGGCGAGTCAAGGGAGACACAATCTTGGAGAATCCCTCCACAAACTTCCTATAATAGCCAGCAAGACCCATGAAGCTTTGCACCTCAAAAACACTAGTGGGCTTCGCCTACTCCATAATTGCCCTGATCTTCTCTGGATCCACAGAAATGTCATCCTTCGAAACCACATGACCAAGGTACACGACTCTATCCAGCCAAAACTCACACTTCTTCAACTTAGCATACAGTTCCTTCTCCTTCAAATTCTGTAGAACAAGTCTCAGATGCTCCTCATGCTCCTCAGCACTCTTGGAATACACCAAGATGTCGTTAATAAAAACAACCACAAAAGAATCCAAGAAAGGCTTAAAGACACGGTTCATCATATCCATGAAGAACGAAGGGGCATTGGTCAAACCAAAAGGCATGAACAAGAACTCATAATGCCCATATTAAGTCCTGAAAGTAGACTTAGGCACATCCTCGGCCTTAATCTCCAGCTAATGGTACCCAGAACGTAAAACAATCTTTGAAAACACTATCGCTCTTGCTAACTGGTCGAAGAGATCATCAATGCGGGGAAGAATATACCTATTCTTGATGGTAACCTTATTCAACTCCCGATAGTCAATGCAGAATCTGAAGGAGCCGTCCTTCTTCTTTACAAACAGAACCGGTGCTCCCCATGGAGACAAGCTAGAGTGAATGAAGCCCTTATCTAGAAGATCCTACAGCTGAACCTTCAACTCCTTCAACTCCATCGGACTCATGCGATAGGGAGCCTTCGAAATAGGCTGAGTCCCTGGCTCTAACTCAATCAAAAACTCCACCTCATGATCCGGTGGTAGCCCTGGCACATCGTCCTGGAATACCTCAGGGAACTCACACATAACGGGGATATCCTCCAGACGGGATCCATCTCGAACCTTAGGCGCAAAACAGAGGAACCCCTGGCAGCCCTTCCTCAAGAAGCGGACTGCCTACATAGCAGACACTAATACAGGCGCACAAGGAAACGAGTTTCTAATAAAAGCAAAATGGGTCTCACCCGGCCTATCAAATACGACTCTCCTAGCCGCACAATCTAAGTGGGCATGGTGCTCTACTAGCCAGTCCATGCACAAGAACACATCAAAGCAAGACATACGCATAGGGATCAAATCAGCAGGCAAAATCCTATCCATAATCTCAACAGGACAAGACTTGCACACATAATCAAGTACACAAGCAGGCACACCGCTCAATGGGCTAGAAATGCATAGATCAATATCACAAGGAATAGTAGACAACCTGAGACTACCCTCTAAATCAGCAGACATAAAGGAGTGGGTAGCTCCTGAATCAAATAGACAACAAACTAGTTGAGAAGAGATCTGAAGAATACCTAACACAACTTGGTCTGAGCCACGATCACGCTTGCCAGCTAGTGCATACACCCGAGCTAGCCTGGGTCTAGGGCTTCTTTCGGTCGGTCTTCTGCCCTGACCCTGAACTGGCGCCTATGCCCTCTGAACTGCCACTGCCACCTCTAGCCTGTGAACACTGGGCGATACGATGATCCAACGAGCTGCACTTGAAGCAAGCTCCAGACTTCCTATAACACTCGCACCCCGGATGGAAGCGGTCACACTCAGCACACTTCGCCGCAGTAGGCAAAGCAGAAGACGAAATCTCCTCTGAACTTTTTCTTCTGAGAAGAAGACTGGTCACGCCTCTCAGACTCCTCCACTCGACCCTTCCTCTTCTGGTCCTTGCCCTTATCGGGCCTCTGGTCCTTCTTCTCAAACCGCTGCCTAGCCTGCAGCTCAGCCTCCACAACCAAGGGCGGAGCTACTCGTGGAGTTAGGGGGGCTTGGCCCCCCCAATGTTTTGGAAAAAAAATTGGAACTATTACTGTGTAAGATGAATTTTATAGGCATAAATAATGTGTCATTAAAGGTGAGTACTATTTCCACATATTGTATGTTGGCTCTAATCTAACCACTTCCAATCAAATGTCACCTAAGTAGGTATGACATGTCCTTAATTGTTATCCTCAAATATTGATTTCATTTAGATAATTTTATTTTGATTATCCATTAGTTTTATTTATAATATTTTCTAAGAAACAATTATTTTACAAAACTACACCAAGTGTAGAAAATAATATATTATTTTTCAATAATTAGATCAACGGGTAATAAAACTTTCGACGTAGTTTCTCATTTTTAGTATAGCCACCCTCTTCTTAATCATTTGATAATTATCATAAATGATTGCCTACTAATTTTAAAAAAATTATCAATTAGAGCATAATTTGGTGTTTTTTAAAGTCAAATAGTTGGTATATGTTGTAAGTTAGATATCTATTTAGGTTTTTTTATTATATTTCTTGCATTAAAGTATAGGTTTTGAAGACTTGCTACGTTATTAGTACCATCATTCATGGTTTATTGCATGGCTTTTATTTGGAATTTCTATTATATATATAATAATGACTTTATATTTCCTAATATAATACACTCTTTTATGAAGCTGAAATATCAAAGACAATATTAGATAGTTTACATATAAATCAAGATATATATTTCAATACTTGTACATTTTTACCTATCAATTATATATATAATTTTATATAATGTAATGTTTTGATATTTTTCTATTAACAATTTAATAATAATATTTATTAAAAAAAAATTTGGCCCCCCTAACAATTAATTCCTGGCTCCGCCCCTGTCCACAACCAAAGCCAAATCCGCCACATTTCTGAATGTCTTGTGGCGAAAGGGCGCCACTACATCTCTGATGTCACCTCTTAGACTAGCCTCAAACTTCCTCGCCTTTCGGTTGTCATCCGACTCAGGCACAAACTTAGAAAGGGATATGAACTTACGCACATAATCATCAACAAACATCTCTCTCGTCTGACAAAGCCTCCCATACTCAACTATCTTCTGTCCCTGAAGATATCGGGATAGAACTGCTGATTAAAGCAGCCCCTAAACTAGTCCCATGTCCACGGATGGGGGTACTTCCCTCAACCGACTTCTACCACTCCTTCGTCTCTAACTGGAACATAAAGGTGGCCAACCCCACCTTCTGGTCCTCCTCACATCCCATTACCCTCAGAAGGTCCTCAATAGCAGTAATCTAGTGGGTCGCCACTGGCATCAAAGGAAGGCGACTTCAGCTTCAGGAACTCCTGAAGCGCATTCACATTGCTTCCCCTTGAGCTACCAGCTCCAGCCGCTGGCCCAGTAGTGGTCCCTACTGCCTGCAGCACCTGGGACACCACCTGCTGCACTATGTCGGTGATGTCTCCCTGTGGAGTCCCGCCCTGAGGAGTCACTGCGCGTCGGGGAGGCATACTGAAGAAATGTAAACCAAAACTCATTAGAAACCACCAAGCATCACACAACAGATTTGTCAGACACTCAGACATGCAGACAGCCCCACAAACACTAGAGAAAGCCAAACCTGGCTCTGATACCAATAAATGTAACGACCCCAAAACCGTCCTAGGAGATAGGGCCGTTACACGCCGCGAGTCTATTACCTAACGTCACAAGGCTCTAAAACAGAACGAATTCAAAAACCAAATAAAAATGCTTACATAAATACGTAGAAAAGTTTACAAGATCCAAACCGAATACGAAAGCCAAATACAAAGTAAGTTCCCGACGGCTACATAAATCCATAGCGTCTAATGCGCAAGTCAAACTCATAATAAGACTAGACACAACTAAAGCTGTGATCAGATCGCAAAGAGGAGGAGGAGGAGGTCTCCAAGCTCAATCTGTATAATGAATAAAGGGGTGAGCTCAACAGCCCAATAAGCAGAAGACTTCCTCAAGGAAGCCCACTCAAAACAGAAGCAGAAGTTTACATAAAACAGAGGGAAGCACATGTCACTTGTAAATAGACAAAACAGAAACAGAACGGGTCAAAAGAGCAGAATATCACATCAAAATCTCAGTCGGACCTTTAGAATCAGAAACACATGGTGGGACACTAGAAACTCGCTAACACATTAGAAGGACTTGCATATTGTCCTATGGATCCGAAGATCCCACATCAAAATCCGTATAGACAGCTAACAGACCCATTGATCACTAATTTCCTAAGGGATACCCTAAGGAACTTATACAGAAGGAATTCCTGTGCAGCATGCGACGGGACAGCCCGACCCGACTATCCAAGGCTCAGATGCTAAGTAACTATGTCCCAAAAAGATTTAGCCAAAATATCATATCAAAAGTGCTTAAACAAGCATAACTCATATATAAACATCTTATTCACACTTAGGGGAATCATACCCCGCAAACAGAAGTCAAAACGGAGCTCAAACGAGCAAAATAGGCAAAACAGAAGTTGGGTCCGGACATGCGTCCGACCTTGCATGTTCGGACATTGTGCAAAGCCAAAAACTGAACTTGTCCGGACATGTGTCTGGACTTACATGTCCGGAAACATGTCGAATTCGAAATCAGAAGAAGTTCAGACTTGTGTCCGAACTTACAAAGCTCGGACACAAGTCGAAGCAAAATCAGAAAGTCCTCGCATGATGTCCGGACTTACATGTCCGGATGCATGTCCGGACACTTCAAAAACGTAGATAGAACTGCCACGCCAGACGACCTGTCCGGACTTACATGTCCGAATGGCGCAAAAATCAGAAACAACATACAATAAACAGAAGAGAAAAACACAAAAATCTCATCATCAAATCTCATCAGGAATTCCAGAATGTAAATCAGTGCCAATGGGGGCTTTGACCACTCACAAACCAACACAATTCAACCACAAATTCATCCATAACGACACCAATCATGATCAGAAACAGAAATCAGAAACTGCACCTGTGGAGGGTGATTTTTCGGTGTGAGGGGGGGTCTATCTAAATATGGTATGACTGAAAAGCCAAGATCCTAGAAAATGCCATTCTGTGGAGGGGGGTTTTTCGGTATGAGGGGGGGTCTATCTAAATATGGTATGACTGAAAAGCCAAGATCCTAGAAAATACCATTCTGTGGAGGGTGAAAACCCATTATTCTGGCATCCCTCAAATACCTACTAAATCGTCCGTCTTTCCCAGAAAGCATAAGGGGGAGTGCAAGTGTGCACTACACCCGCTCACAATGGGCTCCACGCGGACTTATGCCCTAAGGGCGGAAATTGACTAGAGTCGTCACCTAGTTTGACCTAAGATAACTAGGAAGGAAGATCGGGTTCTAAGAACCGTTAAATGACTCTGAGATTGCTGCCTATGGATAGGACTTATCTGGTCATTTCAGAGATCCTATTGTGGGTTCGCACTGGGTTACACCCCTTAGAAGTGGCAACAACCACGACTTCGGATTGGTGCCCGAGGAAACCTCGGTCTCCAATTGTCGGGATTGCCTTCTTTCAAAACCTTTTTAGAGAGATTCATTTAAAAGCCAAGGATAGGATAAGGACGGGAAAAGAGAAAGAGAGTGGATGAGGCGAGCTTTTCTGCCAAGCTAGCGCCACGGGGAGGAGTTGGTGAACTCAGATGAGTATAGAATGAAGATTTAGGAAGAGTTTGAGGTTGAGTGAATAGACAAGACTTGGAGTCTGATGGTTTAAAGTTTGTGGGAACCGAAGAAGGTTTAAATGTTTTGAGAGATATGAGAGCCACCTTAGAGGGGAAAAAGGGTTTTTTTTTTGGAATGGGGTCTCACCCTGGATGAGCTGCCTACGTACTCAACTCCCTATTGAGATCAGACCTTACGTAGTTCACATTTTTTGGAGGTTTGGGAGTGTTGGGGTTTTGAAGGAATTGGGGTTGACCTTTTGGGTCTTTGAGGGGTCAAAGAGGTTTTATGGTCATTTTGTGATGTTTGACAAATTGTCAGGTTCATTTTGAAGTTTTAGGTGCAAAAAGTCTGTGAGACACTCGGGTCTGTGAGACATTTAAAATCTTGAGATGACGGAGTCTGTGAGACGCTTGGGTCTGTAGGATGATCAAGGCTTGAAAGGGTTATGAATTTTAAAGGAGTTCGGGTGTGAAAAGCTGAGGGTTTTTGAGGTTTTTGAGTCTGCTGAGTCTATGGAGATATTCGAGTTCGTTGAGCTACTGAGACATTCGAGTCTGTTGAGACATTCGAGTCTGTTGAGTTGTTGAGACGTTCGAGTCTTTTAATACCCCGGATCTAAAAATCGTGATTAAATTACTCTAATATGATTATTAAAGGCCTAATGGTGCCTAAAGAGTATTGGTAAGGGAAAATAAAACCAAAAGAAAGGAGAAAATGCGTAAAACGCGAGAAACGTTAAAACACGCATTAAATGAATAAAGGAGATACATGATCTCGTTAGGGTCTGAGATGGATTCCTAAGGCTTAGTTAGGCCTAATTAGTATACGGGAGTGATTCCCGAAGAAAACGGATCCAAATAATGGATTAAAAATACCAACAGAGTTTAAAAGCACGTTTTTCGAGAAAACCCGAAAACGTGACTTTAAGTGGTCAAATAGACCCGTAAAAATTATAGTTGAATAAATAACTATAGTTAAGTATTAATGGAAGCTTAATAACCATTAAAAATAAAGAAACGAGAAAAATCTGGGAAACGGGCCCGGTTAGTGAATAGTGCTAAACCGGGTAAAATAACAAGCGTTTTCTGTAAAAAAATGAAAAACGCTCCAGCACATATGTAAATAATGGGGCCGGTTTTATTAACTTAATCAGCCTCCCTCTCTTGTTAGCTAGTTAGAAAAGTAAGAAAAGAAAAAGGAAGAAAAGAAAAGAAAAGTAGAAAAGTACTTTTGCTCCCTCTCTCCTCCATTCTACTCTTTACTCACGTTTTATTTCTTCCCACCAGAGCCCTTCTTCACCCTCTGTTACGAGGGCGATCTGCTCTTCCCCAAGCAGCTCTCTCCTTCTTCTTCATCTACAAGTTCTAAAACAACTCTAAATCACAAAATAATCCCACCATGAGACTCCTCTCTTCTTGGGGATCACTCTCCACTTTTCAAAATTCCAAAAGCTTGCACTTGACCTCCATGGAAGTAGCTCCGATTGAAGGCCCAAGCTGCTCATTTTGTGCTAAAACAACCCTTTGGTTGTTTAAGGTAAGAAAGAAGTCCAAAGCTCTCCATTTCCTAGCCTCCTTCGGTTATTGAATTCCAAAAAATCTTGAGCCACTTTGCCTTGATTTTCCAGCCGGTTTTAAGCCATATTGGAGGTGGGAATCTTGCTAGCTTTGTTGCCCAAGAGCTCCATCTAAAAGTGCAAGGTAATGCCTCCTTAAAAACCTTAAGAATCCTCCTTAAAATTCTAGCTAGGGTTTTGATATCAAGAGTGGTAATTGACTTGATGGTGGTTGTGTGTCGTTTGGGCATGGTAGTAGCTTGCCTCATTTGGTAGACCAAGAGAAAAAGAAAGAACAAGAGGAGAAGGAAGGAAGGAAGAGAAACCGAAACTAGCAAGGTAATTGAGCTTACCTTGTGTTGAATTGTTGTCTTGGGGAAATAGATTTTTAATGTGGACTGAATGTCAATGTGTTAGTGTAGTCATGAAACTACAAGGTTGAACAAGTAATGAGATTGTTTAACGATGTCTAAGTGTGGGTAATAAGCCTTGAGGCTAACTGGTACATATGTGATAACATAGGGGAATTTATTGTGTAGTAGCAGTGATGTTAGTGCTTATATAACAGGGATGAAAAACAGGTTTTGTGAGCTGTTGTAGTGTGGTGAGAATACTTATGAAAGTAGACAAGCTATGTCAAATTTTGCCTAGGAAACTATGGGCTTGAGTGTGTTAATACGTGGAGTTAGAATGGAAGGGAAGAAAGGATTGGAAACTGCAACAGAAACAAGAACTAGGAAACTGTAACAGAGGGAAAAAAATTACAGTGAAATGAGTTATTTGACAGATGAATATATGGAATGGTTTAGGTTAGTTTTGAATGCCTAAACAATGTCAAAACATTCTATAATATATGTAGGAAGAGTGGGGAAGAAGTTGGTATAAGTTTAGAGTTGTAACATAATAAAAAACAAGGAGAAACTTCACTTCTGCAAGTGGTCCGGGTCTGTAAACAAGTACAGAAACCCGGACCAGGGCTAAAACACGGCAGAATGTTGTAACAGAGGAGTGGTCCGGGTTTACAAACCAGGACACAAACCCGGACCACCCCTAAAATGCACCCGAGAGGTTTCTGAATTAAGGGTCTGGGTTTGTAAACTAGCATGTATACCCGGACCAGTCATAAATTACACCCGAGAGTGACCAGAAGCATTGGTCCGGGTTTGTAGACCCGGACACAAACCCGGACCACCCCATTTTCTTCACAGAAACCATTTTAAAGCCATTCTAAGGTAGGGGCTTGATGGGTAATGATTGTATAAGGTAATTATGACTTGATTAGTGATGTTTAAAGGTCATTAAGAGTGTAAACAAGTTTGAGAAGTGAATGAGAAAGTTGTGAGTTTAAGAACACATGAAATAAACTAGGAATAACGGGATAACGGGGTTAAGTACGGGAGTATTAGTTTTACATACCGTAACACCTTAATGTTAATATAAACATTTGAATTTTATCAGTGGACCAAGTGCGAACCTAGCATGGTGAGAACACACGGTAAAGCTAACCCCGGTGAAAGGTATGATTTTCTCATACTCCGCGTGCTAACCGAGTTACGTTGATTTGTGTGTTTATGTGCCGGCTTAACCAAGATTAAAGCATGAAAATAATCCATTGTTTGATTATGTATGCTTTGTTGTATGTTGAATGAGCTAACATACTTGTATGCCGGTGTGGTCTAACATAGAGTAAAGATCGACTCATAGTGAGTAACGTTTGGCTAGAGACCCATAGATCGGTTGATGCTTATGATAACAAAAACGTGCAAACACACAAACTATCCATTAAAGTATAACGATAACGCTAACATATGAACTCTCCTAGAATGTGAGGAGAAGTACGGGTTGAGTAAATACCCTATAACGGTTAGAAAACCATATGGAAACAATCCACAAAACAAATGAGAGTGGAAAGATAAGTGAACCTCCTTCAAGAGGATTAAAGATAGTTTGAAGATGTGAACTAGTAAAGAAGGTAAAAGAGACCTAAGGGACTAGTAGCTCCCTTGAGACATGGTCGACCTCCTATATGAGGATTTTACCCGGTATAAGGAAATAACCGAAAGTATGAGCAAATGAAACGTATGGGTAACTCTTAAAACCTAAGATTAACCGAACTTGTGTATTGTTCCCAAAGTCATTAGAAACATCGAGAGTGATGCTTCTAGACTAAAACACATAATATTATTATAACTCCGAGAGAGGAGTGTATGGGGAATGAGAGTAGTCCGAGAGTAGTCGGACCTATGTAAAAGAGTTAGGAACTAAGAGAGAGTTCCGTGAGCTAGTTGAACCTTCCCACCATGCTAGACCAGAGTAGGGTCGAAACCGGGGAAGTAAGACTATGCTCGAGAGCCATGAGTTTTGGCCTGAGAATGTGTTAAGAGTAACAAGCGTGACATAGAAAACCTGTAGTGTCTCGAGAATCTACAATAGCTTGAGTATAAATAACCCAAGAGTGTGGGTGAGATAACGAGTATGAATAACCCAAGAGTGTGGGTGAGATAATGTGTAAAAGTAACCCGAGAGAATGGGTGAGTATAAAATGAGTAGCCCAAGAGAATGGGTGTGTATATAAATAGTAACCCGAGAGAGCGGGTGAGATATTGAACGAGTAAACAAGGCATAGTGAGGTATAACCCTCAAGGCCTAAGAGTAAACTGATACAACTAACAACCATGTTACGTTAGTTAGGAATTGTGTTCCGTGATTGGATGTAGATTCCTTGAGTAATACACATATATATTGTATTGCTACGATGCATGTTGTTTGACTAAAATGAACTCCATGTATATCCGACAAAAGTAGTCGGCGTACCCCGGTTAGCGCTCGGGGTATGCGAATTTCATATGCAGCGTTAAGCTGAGCCCCTAGGGGCAACGTTTTTATTTTTCAGGTACACTGAAGGTGTTACCGTTCGAGAGTAGGACGGGGTCGGTGGTTTGCATGGGTAGTTAGATTTAATTACTTATGTATTGAAAGAGGTGTAAGACCGAATATGTTGTCGGCATCCGTATATTGTAGACTCGGTATAGCAAGGAAGTGTTTGAGTATTGTATTTGTATTGTGTACTCGGTTGTTCCAGTTCATCAGACCGTTACGGTATGTAAGAAAGGCCTGGTTAGCCTTATGGGTGGCTAACGGCGTTGTTTCACCCCTCGTTGTAATTAGAGTTCCGCTGCGTGAGTAAGAGCATTTAGTGACAGTTTTAGAGGTAATGACGTGTTTAACGGTTAGGGTGTTACAGGTCTATTGAGATGCTGAGACGTTCGAGTCTGTTGAGCTGCTGAGACGTTCGAGTCTGTTGAGCTGCTGAGACGTTCGAGTCTGTTGAGCTGCTGAGACGTTCGAGTCTGTTGAGCTACTGAGACGTTCGAGTCTGTTGAGCTGCTGAGACGTTTAGAGATTCGAGATGCTTGAGTTCAAAGGAGTTTGAAGTTTCAAGGAGTTTGAGATTTATGATGTTTGGAATTATTTGGGATTGAAATGAAGTTGAATTGAATTGGGAATGCAAAGAATTTTGAATTGAATTGGACTGAAATTGAATTGATTTTGGATTAGATTGAATTTGATTGAATTTGATTGTATTTAATTGAGATTGAAATTGAGATGAAATGAATGTAATAGAAGTTAAATTGGAGTTGAATGAATTTTGATTCGAATTGGAGTTGTGGGCCATATTCTAACTTATGGGTTTGGATCGGGCCTTGGAAATTGGGCCAAAGTGGATCTAAAAAATGGGCCGGATTGGGCCTTCAAGATTGAGCCAGATTGGAAGTGGGCCAGATTGAATTTGATTATTGGGCCTCAAACTGAAATGATTGTTGGGCCTCAAATTGGATGATTACACCTGGGATTGACATTGGATTGGAATGAATTTTGAATTGTGTATGAAGAGTGTTTGATGAGTGAGTGTGAGAAGGATTGCTTTTGAAATGTGTTTGATGTATGAGCATGAGAAGGATCGATTTGAAGGGTGTTTGATGAATAAGCATGAGAGGGGTTGATTTTGAAGAGTGTATGATGTGTGAGTATGAGAGGATTGATTTTGGAATGTGTTTGATGTTAAAGCATGAGAAAGATTGATTTTATAGTGTGTTTGATGAGAAAGATTGATCTGAAGTTAAATTTTTGGACTGAATTCATAATTGAATTTTGGATTTTGAATCGGATTTTTATTGGTTGAAACGAATCATTGATTGTGAGTTTTATTGTGACAATTATGGATTGTTTGGAAAATTTTATGAAGGAAAGGCGTTCCCCACCGACCAAACTCTACGGCCCGTTTGAGTGAGGAACATCCCCGAACCTAGAAGCTTTTCTAAACTGGACTCGAAATGTCCAGAAATAAGTGGGTAGACCTAAAGGCTATTCTATGGCTACATGTGCTAAACCAATCTAGCAATTTATAAGACAAAACTAACATATAAAACACCCAATGTATAATAGAACCGAACATATATAAACAAGCATTCAAAAATATGTACGAAAGATAGACAGAGTAAAAAAAATGATCAAGCCGACAAATACAGAAAATTATGTAATCCAAGACTATGCTAGTTAGCACAAATAATAGACAAATTACAACTCATGACAACAAAATTAAAGTGTTGAATTAAAATGCTGAATTAAAGTGCTAAATTAAAAGAGCTGCTATGGGGGGTCGCATTGACGCCATCTCACTCGAGCTGATAGGGATCCAAAGAGATGCACCAACTATTTTCTGAAGACTGAGGAAATACCCAAGTAGTCCGAGCCAAAATGTTGCTTTCCTAGTGTTAGCAGTTTCCAGTTCCTCGATCCACAATGTACATGTCATAGAACACAGACAAAGAAACACGGGATACATTAGTAATGAAATGTAAGAGGGTTGGGGTGTGTGCAATGGGATCATACGGCCCCTCTCAATGGGAGGAAAGGGGGCAATCTAATCATCTCCCACACCCCAACCGAGAACATAGCAAAGAGTTTCAAGCTGCCGACAAACGCTAAGGATTGTAAGATAAATCGAACATTGGGGTTGCTACTCAAATTAATTCAGCATCTTAGATTATGACTCAAACCAAAGTGTAGTATCAAGAAGATGGATTGTGAGTCATGTGGGATCATACCTAAAGGGGTTTATATCATTTCCCTCTAAGATGAAAAATTAATAAGGACCATCTAGCCAATGATTGATTTATCCTAACAATCGTAATATTCGGGAAACTATCACTCTATTTATGTTCTTGTCTAAGCGCAAGGGAACATATACATGCTAGTTTCAAACCAACTGCCAAACTACCCATAAATGCGCAAGGAGCAATCAGCTATCGAAAATAAATGGAATGCCTTAATTAAAATTGAGTCAAAATTTCCAAACCCGTAAGAAGCCTTAGTGAAGACGAAAGCACATAAAGCCCAAAGTCATTCCCTCAAATCGAGCCAATTCGCAAGGGAGTGTACCAGCCAAGCTCATTCGATCAAGTCCAGCCCAAGTTGCGAAGGGATGTACCTCATAAGAACACGAAACAAAGTGTAAGGAGCAATTACACCGAATGGGATTGAATATTAGCACAGAGACAAGCAAATCAAATCATCAATGTTACGTAATGTGCCCACAATAGGCCGCTGCAAATTAGGTTATTAAAAGCCCACATGCGTAGAATCCACATCAATCCAACTGATCAGCTCACAACCCAGCGGTCATAGTGCGAAAGCAAAATCAAAGTCAGAAGGTGTGCGAATCACCTTGTGACCAAGTCCGGAACTAGATCACTGTGTGAGCCTAAAGCCTATCACCAAAAATGTCAAATGAGCACCAGAAACCAAATAGGCCGCAATAAATACAAAGAAAAACGGCCACAGTAATTCTCGGATACATCAACGACAGATGCAATATGCCACATGATTAGCCCTGCATTATCTCCACTAATCACCAAATTAACAATCCGGCACATGAACCATACTCGTCAGAGGAAACCGCCAGATGTATTGTGAACAGCAATGTTCCGTAAATCAAAATCATCGTAAACAAACCAGAGAACACTTA
Source organism: Limonium bicolor (assembly GCA_023374045.1). Classification (NCBI taxonomy): domain Eukaryota; kingdom Viridiplantae; phylum Streptophyta; class Magnoliopsida; order Caryophyllales; family Plumbaginaceae; genus Limonium; species Limonium bicolor. The sequence goes on from CM041778.1 coordinate 140,101,200, forward strand.
ATCCAACAGACTTTACATTATCTCCCCTTTACGAACTTGACATTATCTCCCCTTTACAAACTTATCGAAGGATCAAGCGAGAACCCACAAGTATTATTAGTTCATTTAAATCTCGAACATAATGAGCCATCGGAGTATCAACCGAGAATAGGCACACAAATTCTAAACCCAAATGATTCAAGATAGATTCATAAAAGTAAAACAAAATTAATACCGTCAAACTTAGGGCATGGTCGCGGCCAGGGGTTCAACCGATCTCAAATCGGAAAGGCCGAATCGTGCCTCCGACAGCAGAATCGAAAGAAGCATATATTAACACTTCCACAAACTCAAAAGTAAGATGCAACAATAAATCGAAAGTGAAGGAATATGAGAATCCAGATTCAAAGTGAATTCCAGCAAAGAAAAGCACATAGCCAACACTGCAGCGAGGCGAGACCATCCTAAGGCCGGGTAGGAGGTCGCCACTCGCTGAAATTCAAAAGGCATCAACAGAGTTTTAAACTTGGGAGAAGGGCAAAACACCGATCGATACAGCCATGGGGGAGAATGGCCGTTGCCAGTGTGGGTTACAAAATTCCGTGTGTAGTGGATGAAGAGAAATAGAGCAGTATGCTCCTTGTTCGCCAGTGCAGTGTGTAGACTACCGTGAGTGAAGATAGTTGAAGAACAACACCTGTGTGTTTCCTGATGCGTTTAACGAAGCGGAGAAAGAACAAAGACCATGAAAGAATCAGATAGTTTGGGGTTTTTCTGAAAGAAGAAGAGAGGGAGTCCGATGGTAAAAGCAACCATTGCTTTTGGGTTGAAGCTGATTGATCTCGGGAGAGGCGAGTTAGGGTGAGGAAAGGAGTAAGGGAGGTGGTTGATGTTTGGGTTAATCGGAGCTTTTGATTTCCAGGCGAGGAGGGTGGAGACAGAAGGGAACAAATCTAGACTTTGTCTTAGTCTTCTATTATCGTCCGAAGTGAGCTAGAGGTGATATTTCTTGATTTTCTAGCAATGAAAATGGCCTGAAATGAAAGAATCCTTCAGGGTGTTTTGTGTTTTCTTTTCGATTCCAGAGGGAAAAGGGTGAGAGTGAGGGTGGTGACTGATCGAGGAAGAATGAAAATGGTGGTGGCTTGGTTGCTAAACTGGGTCAAATTTCAGAGATGATGGGGAAGGAGTGGGAGTTGGTTGTTTCTGGCGTGTGTTCTCCATTGAAGGAGGGAGGTTGATGGTGAAAGAAAGAACGAAGAAGGGTCCGGAGTCGGCTGCCCTAAAGAAAAAACAGGGAGGGTTTCTTGTTGTCATTATATCTAGGGTTTTGGAGATGGGTTGGGTTTTCAATATGGGTTTAGGTTTTTTGGTCTGCTTTCATTGAAGATTGGGCCAAGACAAAAAAGAATGAGAAAGGAAAATAATCACTAAAATACAACTTCATAGAAATCGGAGGAAACGAAAATAAAAGCTATAACTAGACTTGAGTAATAAACGATAATGTTTAAAAATATATATGTAGAGTAAGACAAAAGGGGTTTAATCGATAAAAATGAAATGCCTTTTTCTTTTTTTTTTCTTTTTTTTACAAAGTAAGAACATGAAAAATGAAAATAATAAAAGTAAAATAAAGTAAATGAAATGCCCACGACTAAGGAAATAAAACTGAAAATAACTAAATAAATAAAAGGAGAAGTCTAAAACAAATAATTATTTGAAAATTTTTGTACAATTGGGTTATTTTCAAAAATGCTTGACAATTGGTTTGAAATTTTGTCGCAAAACGATGGTTTCATTTTGGCACGCACGTCAATACGTTTTGAAAAAGAAAGGCGACGACCCCTCTTATTGTACTTCTTATTCTGGAATTTGCTTTATGGGGTGAGAATTTTTGGTGTCTACAGAACCCCATGGGTGAGTAAACCCCTCGATTCCATCCCCCACTTACATCGAATTGCAGAGCGATTCACACCAAACTAGAGTCAAGAAGCAGTCAACAGAAACGCACTGCAAAGTCCAGACCAACAACCACTGAATTGCACAGAACAACCCCCAAAATCAAATTACAAAATCTAAAATAGCACTTCCCGAACAACAACCACTACCGAGCCTCAACTAGACCTCTTGACATCTAGCTATAGGACTTATGACGAGCCTATAATGCAATTGAAAGTACGAGGACTTATGACGAGCCTCAACTAGACCTCTTGATATCTAGCCATAGGACCTATGACGAGCCTATGATACTAACAATTTGATTGATTGGGCTGCACGAGAACTTATGACGAGCCTCAACTAGACCTCTTGACATCTAGCTATAGGACTTATGACGTGCCTATAATGCAATTGAAAGTACCAGGACTTATGATGAGCCTCAACTAGACCTCTTGATATCTAGCCATAGGACTTATGACGAGCCTATGATACTAACAATTTGATTGATTGGGCTGCACGAGGACTTATGACGAGCCTCAACTAGACCTCTTGACATCTAGCTATAGGACTTATGACGAGCCTATAATGCAATTGAAAGTACGGGACTTATGACGAGCCTCAACTAGACCTCTTGATATCTAGCCATAGGACTTATGACGAGCCTATGATACTAACAATTTGATTGATTGGGCTGCACGAGGACTTATGACAAGCCTCAACTAGACCTCTTGACATCTAGCTATAGGACTTATGACGAGCCTATAATGCAATTGAAAGTACGGGGACTTATGGTGAGCCTCAACTAGACCTCTTGATATCTAGCCATAGGACTTATGACGAGCCTATGATACTTTATGGAGTTGTACGAAACTCGCTGCTTTGAGTGGTTGTTTTGAGGATGATTCTGGTTGTTGGTTGATTTAGTGTCGGGCCTCTCTGGTGGGCCATTTGATCCTTCACGAGGGATTTGAGGGTTAGAAATTTTCCTTTGGTGTCGATGCCCTGGACTGCGTGAGTGTAGGGTTTTTACGGGATTGGTGAGAGTGATAGATTTGTGGTTTTGCTGGTTGCAGTGGTGTTTGGCAATTTTGTGTTGGATATGTTGGGGTTGGATGATTTGATGTGCTTTTTTTTTGGTCTGTAGTGGTCAAAGGTCTGAATTGGCATTTTTAGAGTATTATGGAGGCTCCGGGCGACGGCTCCGGTGACGATTCGAAGGTGGCTCCGATGATGATTCTAGGGGAAAGTTCAATATTGTCCTGTAATGGCTCCAGGGTGATTCGAAGATGGCTCCGGTGTAGCCCTGCGATTGAAATGGATTTCTGTGTGAAGTAACGTGAATGCCCTCGAGGCTTTTGTGAAGTAATGGCTTTTCAGTTGCTTCCGTGAAGGATGTGATTCGAATGTTTTCTATCTATGTGGCCCTTGACTTTGCAATGTGGGACTCATGTTTCAATTTTTTTTTATAGTCTCTCCCGATGTGCACATTGGTTTCGAGATTTGGTAGGACTTATGGCTCTAGAGTTTTCGAGGTGGCTCTGGTATGGCTCCTGAGTCTTTGTTTCGGTTTTTGTGGTCGGCCTGTTGAACGGGTGGTTTTGTGAATGGGTGACTTCGGGAACTCGATGATTTTGATGCGATCTGGTGGCTTCGATATGATCAGATGGCTCCGACGTGATCGGATGGCTCCGGTGTGGTCGGATGGACCCGGTATGATTCATGATTCCATTGTGAGCAACGGCTCTGGGGTGGCTGGTGGGTTTTGATTTTGACTGAGATTTTTAGGATGGTTGGTGGGTTTTGATCTGGTTCAGATTTTGAGTCGAATGGTGGGTCGATGTGATTGGTGGACTATTGTGTTTGACGTATTTTGATGTGGTAGATATTTTTTGTTGTGGTTGATAACTTCTTGGTCATCGATGGATGGTTTCGGTTGGGTTATGACTTCAGGGTTCTCTCATGATGGCTCCAGGATAGCTCAGGATGGCTCTGGGAAGGGCTATGAGATGGCTCTATTTGGTGATAGTGAGGAAGAAAGGGGGTTTTTTCTTTGAGGTGGTCGCACCCTGGGCGGACTGCCTACGTACTCAATTTCGTATTGAGATCAGACCATACGTAGTTCGAAATTATGTAGGCAAGACCTTGGGGATGAGTTAGACCTGATGTGGATTTGAGGTGACTCTCGTATTGTTCTCGGACTATTAGGATGCCCCCTATGTAGTTCCAAGTATGGTTTTAAAGTATGAGAATGGCGTCGTGTAGCTCTAGGGATAGTCTCAAAGTGTGAGGATGCCTCCCGCATGGCTTTAGGGATAATCTCGAAGTGTGAGGATGGCTCCCGCATGGCTCCAGCTTGGTTTTAGGAGTGGTATCGTTGAGACTCGAGTATGACATGGGATAACTCCAGGAAGATCTTTGTATGGCTCTGGATGGCCGCAATTTCGGATTTCTTTTGATCAAAAGTTACGCTTCCAACTACAACTGAAGTTGACTTTCAGCGAGACTAGGCAAAGTTCTTACCGGTCAGATGCTGATGATGAACTAGTTATGATGCATGAAGTATTAAATGCTGGATACGATGCAAAATGCATATGCAATTTCGGAGAAAAGGTATGGCCCTAATCTCTATTAATACGAGGTTTACGAATATAAAATATCTTCGGCTCGATCTTGAGTGATTGTTGAATTAGAATGTGTGAATCTCTTTCCTCTCATGGAGGGATACAGGTCAATCTCTGTGAGTATAGTTGTGTGTGCTAATGGTGTAATGATACTCTCAATGCTCGGAGCAGTATTTTCCTAAGAATTTCTTTTCAAGGTTCCAGACTTTCCGACCCTTACAAATTCCTCACCTGTAGTGGGGTAGGCTGTTTATGATTTGGTGCTCAGACTGGAGATTCACTCGCACTCAGAAGACCTCGCGGGGTGAGGTCATACTTGTAGACACCAAAAATTCTCACCCGTTTTATATTGAAGCGAAAAAATACGAAAATAAACGTGCTAAACAAGGCGGTCGTCCCCGTTTTCAACTAAAGGAATGTCTTTTCCCGACTTCTAAATCTCACATTCCTATGGGAAAGGGAGCACGAGCCTTTTATTGTAATCCGTTTTAACCAACTTCATTTTGTATACTTATCTTGTTGCTTTTGTTTTTTTTAAGTATTTCACGGTTTTATTATTACCTTGTTTTATTTCATGTACTCGATCGATTCATACTTTTATTATTATTTATTACTTCCTTTTGACTTTCTCCGTTTTGTCGTCACTGTTTTTATTGTTATTTCGTGTGCCCTTTTTACTACTATCTTTTTCCATTTATTTCTGAAATATCCCAAACCTTAATTACTTTAATTAATCATGAATTAATTAAATAAAAGTAATTAATGAGAGATTAAGGAATTAAATACCCTTAAATAAGTAAAAGAGAATAATATAATATTTAATTAAACCCTAAAAGTCGTTAGGGGACATAAATGAAACCTAAAATGACGTTAAGGGGGCTTAGAAAAAAGAAATATAAATGAAAGTAAAACTAATCGTTTTACCTCGAAAAACATGTCATGATTATTTTAGAAGTGAAAACGAGGTCGTGGAAACCTTATAATTTTATTTGGGTAATTTTAGAGGCATTCGAAAATTGGTTAAACAGTCGGAGTAAAAGACGTCGTGTTTTTGCCTAAAATGGCGAAACACAAGCCAATTCGAAAATTAATACTAATTAATAGAAATTATAAATAACAATAATAATTATTGATTAACGACATAAGCTTGGATTCGTTAAAAGGTTTGTTTTGTTAAATGGAACATTATGTCGTGAACGGCATGAAAAACGGGTCAAATACAAGCAAAAACGGCATTAGAATTGTAACTTTGTAAAATTACTAATAATGGGCCGACCAACCATGGGCCGGCCCAGTCTCCCAATCGATCACGGTAGTATCGGCCCAACAAAACAAAAATTTATAACACAGCCCACTCTTTCATTCTCCCTTTTTACGGTGAGAATCAACCCTAACTGGAAATGAGGAAAACATGCTCGTGCCCTCTTCTCCTTCTTCTCGACATTCAGTTCCTGCGCCTCTCTTGACTCCCTTCACCCTCCTTTCTCACAGAAATCGCAACCCTAGCCGACAAGAAACAAACACGCCGCCTCTATTCTCACTATCTCCTTCATCTTCATTCTCACACAAAATTGCAAGCCCTAACTGGCGAACACGACTCGACAGCGTCCTCCTTCCCCTTTTGCTGTCCGACGCCGCCAATCAAGGAACATGACTCCTCTTCATTCTCTTCTTGTATTCGCACCTTCCGGAGTGGGCAAGTCGAAATCTGGGAAGTGAATATGCTGATGCTCGAGCATGGATTCAACCTGAAGCTTGAAGTGAAACTCGGTGCGGTGCCATGTCGACCAAGATTGAGAGTGCTGAGAGTTTGAGAGGTTGAAACCCCTTCTGGAAATCTTCTAAGGTGTATATCAGTCTATTGAATATAATTATTTTGTTGTCTGAAAAATTAGGGTCTACGTGAATACCCCCTTTGTAAAACGAAAAATCTGTTCTCTGTAACCCTTGCAGTCCGAAATTTAGGACTTAAATTGAAGTGATTTTGTGTCCGATTTTGGCTAGGTCCAAATCGAGATTTATAGGAAACCAACTTATTTTCTTCTACTCTGTTTATCGGCGCCATGGAGCCCGATTTATGGTTGCAAAAAAAAATCTGTATAAGAAACCTTTGATAAATTCTGTGCAAACTGTGAACGTTTTATGCAAAAAGAAGCTTGCATCTAGACATTCAGTTGGTTTTAATTTCTGGTGGGTTTGATTCTGTTGGATTCGGTCTATGAATGTGTTGTGCGAATTTAGGATTTTCATAATTAGTTCACGGAATCTGGAAATGGAAAATGCGCAACCGAAAGTTGGGGTTTATTTGGATGTGAAGACAAATTCTGAAATTTGAGGTTAATTCGGTGGATTAAGGTTGCGAAAATCAAACTGGAAAAATTGTGGAAGTTAAGGTTCCGAATGTGGTATTGGGGCTGGCGAATTGAGGATTAGGTGGAAGTTGTGGGTGGAAAGGTAATCTGAGAAAACTTTGTGGACAAAAACATAATTATGATATAATTGGGGTTAAAAGCGTAAGTATAGTAAATCTGGATTGAAATTGTGAATTAGAAAAGTTTGGGGTGATTTGTAGTTGTGGAAAATTTTAGGGCTAAAGTGCAATTAAGGAATTTTTTGTAGGGATTTCGTAAGATAGAAGTTGGTCAAATCAGAACTGGACAATTATTGAGATTTGGACAGGATTGGATCCTTTGGTCAAAATGGAATTGGGCTAGAATTGGAAATTGATTAGGTCAAAGTTGGTTTAGGTTTAATATTGTTTAATTGTAATGGACGTAGGGAAGGTGGGCTAAAGAGCCCATTGAGTTAACAAAAAAAAAAGTGATGTGGGCTCGAGACTTAATTATATTCTAAAATGACAGAAACCAAGTTCGAAATATAAACAAAAAAAAAAGGGGATGGGAATATTTAATTGGGTGTTTAGATGATCAAATGGTAAATTAGTAACTTGTAAATGGGACAAATATTTTTAGGTAGGTTGATGAGTTAAAATTGGTAAGGAGTTTGTTTAATTAAAAAAAACGGCATTAATGGTGGGTGTTTAAGTGGATTTTATTTATACATATATAGATATGTAATGGAATTATATTAGGAGTTTCGGGAGCATACATGTTCATGTTTGTAAATATATGTATATATATTGTTAGACGATTCGAATGAGATGGAATTTTAAAGATTCATACGGGAATTTGGAAAGTTAGGAGGATATGGATGTGTATATCCTTGCGACATTAAATTTATGGGAACATACTTATATATGATATGTGTGTAGTAAATGTTACATGACGATTAGTGTAAAATAAGTATGACGATGAAACTTATGACAAATACATAAGTTTATATATATATATATGAATATAATTGAAGGATCGAAACTCTGCAACAATTAATTAGAGGTTGTAATGATACAGTTAATACAATTATTAAAGTTGGAACGTATTTGTTGAGTTGATATGATGTTGTAAATATATATATATACTAGACTTGTGAGGAGTTATGTATAAATATATGCATGTGTATATAGTTGGAGGTTTAATTAAGAGAGTTATGTATGGTAACAGAATGTTTAGGAGATAACTAAGTTATTAACCTACCCGGCTACTATGTTATAGGATCTAGATAGTCGGAGGTGTTCGACGGATTGGGCGAGCATCGTTTTAAGAGTTAGCCAATCTCCAGGTGTACGGTATGGTTTTCTTACAGTCTGTTGCCTACCGGTTTACACCGGCTTGTGTGTTGTTTGTTTTTCTGTGTGTTTATGACCTTGTAAGACGTAAGTCATGAAATGAGTTTACAGTTGTTAATATTATTGTGATGGTGAGTTTTGTCTCATTTCCCTAGTGTGTGTCTAACTTGACCTAAACCCATGTTGTGAATTCGTTGTTTAAGCTTCAATAATGGGACTTCTAACAAGTGCTAACCGGGGAAGTGAGGAGTCCGGTACTTCCGGCCACGCGTGTGAGTATAGGAGTCGATGTCATAACCGGTTTGATTCTCTTGTATGTTATGGTTGTTTTCCATTTTGGTTTCCAACCTACCCTTTAGCTTATCCAAGGCTATTTTACTGACTCACGTCGGGCCACAGGGGCATACTATGTTTGTTCGGTGTGCTTGGATCACTATATCCGACGCACCTTGGGAATAAGTTATCCGTTCAATCTAACAGGACGGTAACGAGTTATGTAACGAGCTTAGTATGAGTTTGGCAACATTCTCTAGGCTCTCCATGTGATCTAACTATGTTGGTTCGGTTCCTAAAAGGAATCGTTATTGTTATGTTTTGTGTGATGTTGTTGCTATGCATTATTCTTGTTATGCCATATATGTTGTGTGTTAAAAATCAACGCCATGTTATCATGACAAGTAGTTGCGCGTATCCCGGTAGCCGATGGGCTGCGCGTTAACCATGCCGGCCAAGGGTTGCTGACCCCCTCGGGGGCTCCATATTTATTTGCAGGATGAGGATCGAAGAAGCGGAATGGATTTAGATCTTAGGTCATGAAATACTTTTGGTACATTTTGGATGTTGAGCCCGGGATGCGCCTGTGCTCCCGTGGCGTTATATTTTGGATTACGTTTACATTACAGTGACAGTTTACAGTGATGGATGTAAGTAGATACTCGGTATTGTATATTATGTATTTATGGTTTTAGTTCTATGCTCGGGAGTCTGTTCATCAGACTGGTATAACTTGTATTTATTCTGCCTTGTTAGCCACGTGGGTGGTTAACGGCGTGTAACACCAACCCGTTTAGTTATTGTTTAGTTGTTTATTTCCGCTGCGATTTCGGTTAGTTGATAAGTGCGTAGTAGGGGTGTTACAATTTCAAATGTTTTATCTTCATTACGAGCATTAATTTTCATTATTTCATGTACATATGCTATTCTTTTATTTTTTATATCTTGTTATGTTTTGAATCTTATTTTTAATTGTATTCCATACTTTCATGTCATTAGATCAATCATCTCATTTTATTGTATATACTTTCTTTTGGATTCATCGCGTTTTTAGGAGAGTTATCCAGTTGAATTTATAGCTCTTGTATTATTTCTCGCATGTGTATATTGAAATCTGATCTAGCGTAACTAGTTAAGGTACTTCCCATACAATCCATTGGTCCCGGTTCGATTCTTGACACAAGCAAAAAACGTTCTTTTATTTTTGCTTCAGCTCGCATTGAATTGTTTTATCTATTCCGCTACTATGCTTACTGAATGTTGCCATTGCTCAATCGGTGGAGTGTGTGAGTCAGTAGGGGTGTGACACTGAGTTCGATACCCAATGGGAGTGTTTTCCCTTTTGAGCTCCTGTATTTTTTCCTTTTCCTTCGTTCAACCGAGCATGGCCCAGGCCCATCCGGGTCCGATTTTGGTTCTTTGACAAAGCCCACACTAGTAAAACCCTAACTTGACAATCTGTCTACCCCTATTATAAAACAACCCGAAAACCTACAGTATCGGGGGATTCAAAAAAAAGAAGAGCCGACAACTTCCTGTTTGGAACATTCCCTTCCTGGCAATTTTCGAAATCGAAACCCACATCTCGAGTCTTCTTCCTCTCGATTTTGGTATGCACCTGGAAATTTCACCGTCACCACTCAACTCAAAAAAGCCTTCCACCACCGAACTCAAATCACCACCTTCGTCGTAACTCACCACAAAATCCCGCAACCTCCTCGCCTCTCTTCTTCCTCCAGGACTCACTACTTGTTTGCCTCGGTCATCGGAAGGGTAAGCAGCGCCGGATTCATTACGACGGTGATACTCAACTCACTTTGCTCCTTCTTTCTCTCCGCATACATTATCGATTTTCCCCTTTACAATCTTCTTCTCTAATCGCTTTCATCGGTTTTCGGATTTCCGTTTCGGTTTGCGTTCAACTCACGCCATTTCGCTTCCCTACGCTCAATAATTTGTTCTTCCTCGTTTTTCATGTTTTCGATATCTGCATGAGTTGTGGAGGTCCCAGAACCAAAGCTTCAAACCATCGTTTTGCATGCCCCTGGTTCCAAAGGGAACCCACGCTCCTAATCGTGAAATACCCCAAACTTAAATATGGTGAATAGATTATTTTAATATGGTATTTAAGGGCCTAATAGTGCCTAAGTAATTTTGGTAAGGAAAATAAATCCAAAAGAAATGAGAAAACGCTAAGAAAGCGGAAAACGCTAAAATAAGCGTTAAATAACCATAGGAGGTACGAGACCTTGGTTAGAGTATTATAAGGATTCATAAGGCTTATTCATGCCTAATTAGTATACGGGAATGATTCCCGAAGAAAACGGATCCAAATAATGTATTAAAACGCTAATAGAGCTTTAGCGCACGTTTTCGAGAAAACTCGAAAACATGATTTTAAGTGGTCAAACGAACCCGTAAAAATTATAGTTCATTAAATAACTATAATTAAGCATTAACGGAAGCTTAATAACCAATAAAAATAAAGAAACAAGAAAATTCCGAAAAACGGGCCCGGTTAGTGAACAGTACCGAAACCGGGTAAAATAACGAGCGTTTTCTGTAAAAGACGAGAAACGCTCCAACTAGTAGTACAATAGGGGGCCGGTTTTAACAATTAATTCAGCCCCTCACACACACAAACACACACACACACACACACACACACACACACACTAGTTAACTAATAAATAAATCAAAAAGCAATAAAGTAATAAAGCAAAAAGCAACTTATACTACCTTTCCTTCTCTCTCTCCTCCCATTCCTTTCTTTCCTACGTGAGCACTCCCCCTCCTGAAACCTCTCTTCTTCCTCCTTTGGTGGCTACCGATTTTTGAGCTCTCCAACCAGCTCCCATGGCAACTCCACCTTCTACCTCATACTCAAGCCATATTAAAGCTCCAAATGAGAAAAAAAGTACATATTCTTGCTCCTCTCTTCAAGCTCAACATTTCTATCTTTTTATAATCCGAAAATGAGCAACTTCATCTCCATGGGTTTTCCCCATTTGAAGAGAAAAGCACACCATTATGGAGCTTGAAGTCTCCTCTTTCCAACAAGGTAAAAATCTCCATAAAAGATTCAAGTTTTCTCCACCTTCCTTTGGTAGCCGACTTTTGGCCCTTTGTAATGCCTTATTTTTCTCTCTCTTTTGAGCATCAATTTCACCTAGAAATGGTGGTGGATTCTCCTTCTTGAACCAAGGGCTAAAACCCCTCCCAAAACACTCCAAAGGTAAACCCTAGAAATCTTGTTTTGAACATCTAAATGAGTTAGTATAAATCTAAGAGTTAGTGTATTAATTATACTTGTCTTTGTGTGCTTGGGTGATGGGAATGGAGTTTGGCAACTCCATTCCCCACAAAACCGATTTGGAGAAGAAAGAGAGGAAGAGGAGAAATGGAAAAGAAATGAAGGAATCAAAAGCTCAAGGTAAGAGCTCCTTCTTAATGCTTAATATAATGCATTAGTGTAATGGGAATGGGTAAACAAATGAAAGAACCCAAAATATAGTACTAGGAATGTAGTGGGTGGAAGTTTGAGAGTATTGGTGAATTAATGTTTGGATTGAAGGCCTTAGAGCCAAGTAATTTGAGTATGTATATTGGTATTGTTGTTTGTGGAAGTTTTGGTAAATTGATATTGCTTTGAGTTCTGGTAGGACCCCTTGTGGGTGTGGCTAGATTAGGAATGAAAATTGGTGAGAATTGATGAAGTTGAGGATGTAAGATTTATGGGGAGGTTATGGCAAAATTCTAGTAGGAAATAAGAATTTTTGGATGACTTCATGAATGGGAGAACCAAGGTGTGTATTGGGTTGATTAGAGATGTTTAGTAACCTTGGAATGGTAGTTGTAGGATGAGAATAAATGGGTGTAAAATCGGTAGCAAATAGCATGTGAAATGCATTGGAAAAACAAGAGAAAGAGTTAGTGTTTGTAATCTTGAAGATGGAGATTTGACTTGGGTATAGGTAGTGCATATGTATAGGAATGAATTGGTATGGTAAAATGAAGTTAGGACAAGATGCAAAGTGCAAAGGAAAGTGTAGAAATGCACAAGTGTGCAAGTTATCAAAATGAGAAGGGAAATTTGTAGAAATTGGGTAAGAAGTTGAGTATGGATTGGACCAAGGATTTGAGGTGGTTTAAGGAGTGTTTTGAGGTGTTTAATTATGTAGGAAACTTGTGGAAAGTTTATGGAATGATTAGGGGTGGATTAAGGGTTGATTTGGGGTTGAAAAATGACCTTAATAGCAGTTTTTAGGAGGGTTCGGGACTTAGGATATGTACCAAGTCCCGGACCGCTTCAAAAAAAGGCCCGAGAGTGAATGCAGGAATTGGTCCGGGACTTAAGTCCAGGACCAGGTAGAAAAATCAGCCGAAAGTACACAGAAGTATTGGTCCGGGACTTAAGTCCAGGACCAAGTCCCGGACCACCCCCAAAAATGCCCAGAAAGTGTTTTAAAGTGTCTAGAACATGGGGGATTGATTGGTATTGGTTTTAGGAGTTTTAAGGCCTTGTTTGGTGATATTTAATGGCCCTAAGAAGTGTAAACAAGTGTAGGAAGTGAGAGAGAAGTAAGGACATAATCTGACATGGGTTAAACTAAGTATACCGGGACAATGGGGTAAGTACGGGAGTAGTAACTATTGATGTACCATATGAGCATAGCATTAATAACAATGTTTGAAACATTACCAGTGGAACAAGTGTGAACCAAGGAACAAGGGAACACATGGTAAAGCTAACTCCGGTGAAAGGTATGATTTTCTCATGCCACGTATGCTAACCGAGTTACGTTGATTTGTGTGCTGTATGCCGGCTAATCTAGACTAAAGCATGAAAACGGTTTATTGCCTATCACTGTATGTCTTGCTGTATGCTGTAGGCTAATCCATGAGATTGTAATTCCCTAATCTAGACTAAACCCTTAAATCTGAGGATACTAGACGGTGGTAATTCCCTAAGCTAGTGGAGGTTATCAAGAGAGATACTTCTAGGCTAATCCATGAGATTGTAATGTACTCTGAGAGAAGAGTGTTGGGAATTTAAGTAGTCCGGTAAAAACGGACATTTGAGTATTTGAGGAGCTAAGCGTATAGCCCTCGTATTGTAGGTCCGGCGGCGAGTCTTGTGTATGACTCCGCCCAGAGGCCAAAGTAATGAGTATTGCATATGTATGAGTAAAGTAATGAGTACTGAGTAAGAAGTGAGTATGAGTATGTAATGATTACCGAGTATTGAGTATGTATGAGTAAGTATTGAGTATTGAGTACGTATGAGTAAGTATGGAGTATTGAGTAGTGAGTATGCACAAGTATAGTAACGAGTACATAGTAAGGATCGTGTGCGAGTAAGGTATTGAACATGGAGTGATGAGTTTGCAAGAGTAAGGAGTGAGTATGAGTAGAGTAGCGAATATTGAACACAGTACGAACAGAGTAGTGAGTAATGCAACAAAAGAGTAATGAATAAATAACTAATACGAACGGTTGACTATCGAATTGTCTTCCTTGGTAAGTATTGAACCTTGTATGTGTATGTAGGCATTGTTTATTGTATTGGTGTAGCATGAGTATGTATGTATGCATGTAAAATGAACTCCATGTATATCCGACCCAAAGTAGTCGGCGTACCGCGGTTAGCACGCGGTATATGCGAAATTCATATTCAGCATAAGCTGACCCCCTAGGGGGAACGTTTTTAGTGTGCAGGTACTCGAAGCTGACCACCGTTCGAGAGAGTAGGACGGGGACTGATATGTAAGCATGGGTAGTTGTATAATAGGGTTTGTATTTGTAATGTATTGTGAAATGGGAAGTTCCAAACTGTATCGGTAATTTAGGGATTGTAGTAGACTCGGTATAGTATTGTATTGGAGTTGTATTTGAATTATGGTTGAGTATGCAAGGGAAAGTAATGTATTGTGTAGAGTACTCGGTATGTTCAATTCATCAGACCGATAGTATGTAGTATTGTAACTCGCCTTGTTAGTCACGTGGGTGACTAACGGCATTGTACACCCGCCGTTGTGTATGGAGTATCCGCTGCGAAGGTAAGTATTGTACAGTAATGACGGTACTAGCGGTAGGGGTGTTACAAAAAGTGGTATCAGAGTGAAGTATCGCTCTGATGGATGAAATACCGAGTTTAGGAAAATACCGAGTTAGGAATTGGAGATTTAGGGCTAAGGGTTGAGTGTTAGCGTGAGAGGTACGCTAGATAGGAACTTCCGCGTGAACCGGAGACCTACAACAACCATACCCCGCCCTCCGCAACCCACGGTATTAAGTTGGGAGAAAAACGCTAGAGAGATGGAAAGACCTCTCACACTCGGGTAAAACCCGATCTGGCAGTTGCAAAACAACCTTATTAGAAAAAGAACCTGTCATACGGTAGGTTCCGAGAATTGGATGTCCCGAGGACGGTTCCCGTTGAATGACAATGACCGCACTTAATGGAGGAGAAATGAAGATCCTAAACACAAGGATAATGGAATTTATGGCACCATGGGGCGACATGCTTCGCAGTCGCGAGAACCATGAGTAGCCAGCAAGGAGAGAAGCACAATCGCGCAATGAAGCAAGGAAGATAGAGTAACGAACCCGAGACAAGAGAGTCTAAGGACGGTAATACTTGATAATACCAACAATGGTATACAAACCGACTAAGGAACTAGTCGCGGTTGGATTAATACCAAACCTACAAGCTAAGAGGCTATAATTGTAACACCCATATATCTTACTTTACAACTAACTGAAATCGCAGCGGAAATAAACGACTAAACAATAACTAAACATTTCGGTGCTACAACGCCGTCAACCACCCACGTGGTTAACAAGGCAGAATAAATACAAGTGTACCGGTCTGATGATCAGACTCCCGAGCATAGAACTAGAACCATAAATACATCATATACAATACCGAGTATTTAAATACATTCCTTCACTGTAAACTGTCAATATACCGCCATAGTAGTTTCAACGGAATCAAAATATAATGCCACGGGAGCACAGGCGCATCGCGGGCTCAACATCCAAAATAAACCAAAGTACAACTGCAGCCTAGAACCTACAGCCACTCTGCTTCCTCGATCCTCATCCCGCAGTAAAAATATGGAGCCCCCGAGGGGGTCAGCAACCCTTGGCTGGTATGGTTAACGCGCAGCCCATCGGCTACCGGGATACGCGCAACTAATTGTCGTGATAACATGGCATTCATTTTAAACATAACACAACATAACATAACATGTGGCATAGCATTATTATTGCATAGCACAACATCACATACACAGTGGATACTCTTTCCACGATCACAAACCAAGAAGGTTAACAACATAAGAAGCCTAGAGAATGATTCATTCTCATGTTAAGCTCGTTACACACACTCATTACCGTTCTGTTATTCGGACGAGTAACTTAAGTCACAGATGGTTCGTTTATAGTGACCCGAACACACCACACAAACACATGTTCCCACTAAACCGATCATAAGTCAGAATAGGTAAGCCTTGGAGGAAGCTAGCGGGAGATCGAAAAATCAGCCGAAAGTACACAGAAGTATTGGTCCGGGACTTAAGTCCAGGACCAAGTCCCGGACCACCCCTAAAAATGCCCAGAAAGTGTTTTAAAGTGTCTAGAACATGGGGGATTGATTGGTATTGGTTTTAGGAGTTGTTAAGGCCTTGTTTGGTGATATTTAATGGCCCTAAGAAGTGTAAACAAGTGTAGGAAGTGAGAGAGAAGTAAGGACATAATCTGACATGGGTTAAACTAAGTATACCGGGACAATGGGGTAAGTACGGGAGTAGTAACTATTGATGTACCATATGAGCATAGCATTAATAACAATGTTTGAAACATTACCAGTGGAACAAGTGTGAACCAAGGAACAAGGGAACACATGGTAAAGCTAACTCCGGTGAAAGGTATGATTTTCTCATGCCCCGTATGCTAACCGAGTTACGTTGATTTGTGTGCTGTATGCCGGCTAATCTAGACTAAAGCATGAAAACGGTTTATTGCCTATCACTGTATGTCTTGCTGTATGCTGTATGAGCTAACCTTCTTGATTGATTGTGTGGCTTCATTTAGTGCGTAGATCGACTCATAGATGAGTCCAGTTGGTATTGACTCGTAGTAAGAGTCATGTTGAACTATGGAACCGTACCAACGCACTAAACTAACGAATCGATAAACGATAACGCAAACCAATGAACTCACTAGAATGTGAGAGAGTGTACGGGAGTAATAACCTTCCGATAATGGTAGGAGAATCGAAATGAATAATCCACAAATAATAAGTAGTGGAAGTATATAAGTAACCTCTATTAGAGGAATTAATCTTGGTGCAAGACATGAACCATGAGAGTAGTAAAGAATGATGAGGGATCTCCAAACCCCTTAGCAATTAGTCGACCCATTATGAGAGGACCTGACTGATGTAAGTAATGTCCCGAACATGAGAGTATTCGATACATTGGGGAAACCCTTAAATTTGAGGATACTAGACGGTGGTAATTCCCTAAGCTAGTGGAGGTTATCAAGAGAGATACTTCTAGGCTAATCCATGAGATTGTAATGTACTCTGAGAGAAGAGTGTTGGGAATTTAAGTAGTCCGGTAAAAACGGACATTTGAGTATTTGAGGAGCTAAGCGTATAGCCCTCGTATTGTAGGTCCGGCGGCGAGTCTTGTGTATGACTCCGCCCAGAGGCCAAAGTAATGAGTATTGCATATGTATGAGTAAAGTAATGAGTACTGAGTAAGAAGTGAGTATGAGTATGTAATGAGTACCGAGTATTGAGTATGTATGAGTAAGTATTGAGTATTGAGTACGTATGAGTAAGTATGGAGTATTGAGTAGTGAGTATGCACAAGTATAGTAACGAGTACATAGTAAGGATCGTGTGCGAGTAAGGTATTGAACATGGAGTGATGAGTTTGCAAGAGTAAGGAGTGAGTATGAGTAGAGTAGCGAATATTGAACACAGTACGAACAGAGTAGTGAGTAACGCAACGAAAGAGTAATGAATAAATAACTAATACGAACGGTTGACTATCGAATTGTCTTCCTTGGTAAGTATTGAACCTTGTATGTGTATGTAGGCATTGTTTATTGTATTGTTGTAGCATGAGTATGTATGTATGCATGTAAAATGAACTCCATGTATATCCGACCCAAAGTAGTCGGCGTACCGCGGTTAGCACGCGGTATATGCGAAATTCATATTCAGCATAAGCTGACCCCCTAGGGGGAACGTTTTTAGTGTGCAGGTACTCGAAGCTGACCACCGTTCGAGAGAGTAGGACGGGGACTGCTATGTAAGCATGGGTAGTTGTATAATAGGGTTTGTATTTGTAATGTATGGTGAAATGGGAAGTTCCAAACTGTATCGGTAATTTAGGGATTGTAGTAGACTCGGTATAGTATTGTATTGGAGTTGTATTTGAATTATGGTTGAGTATGCAAGGGAAAGTAATGTATTGTGTAGAGTACTCGGTATGTTCAATTCATCAGACTGATAGTATGTAGTATTGTAACTCGCCTTGTTAGTCACATGGGTGACTAACGGCATTGTACACCCGCCGTTGTGTATGGAGTATCCGCTGCGAAGGTAAGTATTGTACAGTAATGACGGTACTAGCGGTAGGGGTGTTACAAAAAGTGGTATCAGAGCGAAGTATCGCTCTGATGGATGAAATACTGAGTTTAGGAAAATACCGAGTTAGGAATTGGAGATTTAGGGCTAAGGGTTGAGTGTTAGCGTGAGAGGTACGCTAGATAGGAACTTCCGCGTGAACCGGAGACCTACAACAACCATACCCCGCCCTCCGAAACCCACGGTATTAAGTTGGGAGAAGAACGCCAGAGAGATGGAAAGACCTCTCACACTCGGATAAAACCCGATCTCGCAGTTGCAAAACAACCTTATTAGAAAATGAACCTGTCATACGGTAGGTTCCGAGAATTGGAAGTCCCGAGGACGGTTCCCGTTAAATGACAATGACCGCACTTAATAGAGGAGAAATGAAGATCCTAAACACAAGGATATTGGAATTTATGGCACCATGGGGTGACATGCTTCGCAGTCGCGAGAACCATGAGTAGCCAGCAAGGAGAGAAGCACAATCGCGCAATGTAGCAAGGAAGATAGAGTAACGAACCCGAAACAAGAGAGTCTACGGACGGTAATACTTGATAATACCAACAATGGTATACAAACCGACTAAGGAACTAGTCGCGGTTGGATTAATACCAAACCTACAAGCTAAGAGGCTATAATAACCGAACAAACATGGTTTAGATAACTATGAAAGTATTCATAGAACATACACCTATAGGACTACAACGTGGTTCCTAAGGATAAGTCAAGCCTCGAAAACCACAGTGAAGGTGGGAGACATCTGAATTGACGACAATCATGTCAAGTATACTGAGAAGCGACTCAGGAGATTGATCACCAAGATCAAAAGATCAAATGAAGACCTAATAAAACCACCAGTTATGGATGGAAACGATACCGTAACTGGTATACGTTAACTGAAAAACAACCTACCCGCGCACTTGCCCAGGGCAAGTGCAGCAACTACAAGACGGTTGGAATACTTTTAACAACCCGCAAATACTTGCTAAAGTACCGCTATGACGAATGGAGCAAATATAGGATTACCAGTCCTAAGGATTAAATAACGAAACCTCGGAAAGGCCTAACGGCCCGACCATTGTATCAAGAACATACCAGTCAGCAAGAAGCTGGACTTGGTCAAGACCTCAGACATGGCGGCACCATTAAGAACTTCTTTTAACACTGAACTGTTATTTCAAAACTCAAATTTTCTTTCAAAACCACAAACCCTTCTTTTAAACCTTGGATTTTTAAGAACCAAACAGACGGAATTACGGTGAGTATCATAGAATGATACAAGAGGAGTTGACAATAGAATACTTCACCTAGGCGTGTGACGAGCACTACGAGTGTACCCAAATACGGGATGTGGGACGACCGCACTCCGAAGGAGCTTGCGGGCCTGACAGATAGTTAGGTAAGTGGTAACGTACCAACATGGTACCCCACGTATGTATACATGTAGTGTACGAAACACGGGAAGTAGTCAACTCCGCTCTACGGACCATAAGTAAATTCGAAACAGAACAGTTGGATACCTCAAACGAGCAAAGGAACTCAGATAAGCTTACAAGCTAAGGAGTCAAGAACCTACTACAGGAGGATGATTAAGAGTTAAAAGTGCGAGAAGCACTAACAACTGAATAAAGACATTGGATATGTCTTGAATATATTAAATTAAAGCATTATGACTGGAAGGAATACCCAGTCTAAACACAGTAAGGCAAATGCCTAACATTAACACATCAGTGTACGATGAACGGGATAGAATTCCTAGAACAACTACCACAAATACACAGGGTGATCATATATGTTACTAAAATTACCATTCATCACCGAAGGGAATACCAAAACCGTTATAACATAAGGAGAAGCACCAGTGATCTACCCTAAGAACGGGAGACGTTATAACCCTCAACGGATAATTCAGATCCAGAACCGCAAGGTAGGATAACAAACTGGACATACCCATAAATGTCGGCCAGATGTAATGGCATAATCAGTAATACCCAGGAGCATTCCATAAAGAGTATCAAGTCAACACAGCTGAAAGAGATGTCGTGGTAAGAACACCACAATAGGAGCAAACATCCGGTTAGAACACCGAAGGGATCCCACTTGACAAGGGATACCCCAAATTAATAAATGGTATCGATCTATACCAAGATACGAAAGGGTCTCCAATAAACGGAAGCGTGATGCGACGATCTTATCATGGAGCCTAGTATCACCTCCAAACCCGGCAATGGATTATGGAGAAGTAATCACTTGGGAACGACGTATGATGAGCAGAGCTCTAGGCAATGGATTATGGCTAGTAAGCCATTACCACACACAACCTAACGGTTGCAAAACCATTGTGAACCATATGGAAAGTTGTCAAGGACGACACCGATAGAAGAGTAACAACCAATGAGCAAGGATACCTCTCATAACGGTGAGACCGCAAGAGCGGTGAACACATGGATTCCAAGAATGGGATACCATCAATAAATGTCCGAAGATATATCCCTTTCGGAACTACTAATGCAGTGAAGCTTGAGCATACAAACATTGCCAAGCGACATAAAATAAGCTTCAACAGCAATTATTGACAACCCGAGGAGTAACCTGTTCAGAAAGAACACGAGATGTGGGAACAAAAGTATAAATAAATAACGCTCAAGGAGCTCAGGAGTATAAACCCAAACCATGGTATAAATGGTGGAAATGCACGAGCTGAAGCTAGCAACAGTGGATGCCATGTAAACCAATACTGTAGAACCAGTAAGAACAGGGTGCGCAGCAGGCGACCAAAGTATGTGGATAATCACCCAATGCTACGGAAATTGTTAATACGAGATAGTGGACAGACCGGGTAACAAGCCAGGAGTCTGCACCAAATAACGAAGCACCACACAAAGAAGTAGTATCAATTCCTATTTCACATAAGAGAGTTACTGCCAAGGGTTCACGCCTCTGCACTCTATAGGACTAAGTGTTTTGGTATTGCACTTGTGTAGTTAATGATCTAGTGGGATAGCTAGGAATATGGAATATGTAAGTAGTGGTAAATGCTTCCTTTCACCAAAGAACATAGCATAAGCCAGTTAAGCAAAAGCTTAGAAACAAACTGTGCGGCCTAAGGCCAAAGAAGCACGAAGAGTGTGAAACACACCAACAATCACAAGATGTGAATTCCATTGGAATAAAAGTGACAGGAGACTTAAGAAAGTCACAAGGACCGACGCATCGAAAACGCAAGGTCATACAAGTAAAGAGCACTTGTACTGAACCAGAGAAACTGGTATAATTCAGAAGCTACTAACAATAGAGGAAGCACTACAACTAAGTAGTGACTTAACCTCAACCGACAATAAGTCGGAGGAACCAAGTGAATGATCACTACAAAACACAACAGCATGTGTATAGATTGCCAGAGAGCTGGTTATAAATCTAAAACTCATCGAGTTCGAGCACGGTAAAAGAATACCACGCGAATGGAACAAACCTTATTCCCACAACAAGAGGGATAAAAAGTTGATGTGTAACACATTAAGGATAATAAAAGGGCGAATAACCCAAGTTATCAGGGTCGTGCAGCAGAAGCTAGTGGGCCCAGAATTCTAAGTGGAATACACCTAGTGAATAAAAGGTTAATCATCAATGCCTCGAAGCCAGGTTAAGAGTTAAATAACTCCGATGAAAATTCTTGATGCAGGGACTAACCGGTAATACCGTTAAGACCCATTGATC
Source organism: Limonium bicolor (assembly GCA_023374045.1). Classification (NCBI taxonomy): domain Eukaryota; kingdom Viridiplantae; phylum Streptophyta; class Magnoliopsida; order Caryophyllales; family Plumbaginaceae; genus Limonium; species Limonium bicolor. The sequence continues at coordinate 140,123,062 of CM041778.1, forward strand.
AAGGAACATTGTATAATAGACCGCATGGAAACTGAACCACTCCATGATGGCTGAATGCCTTCGACCAATGTCCAATGTTGACACATGGTAGATTACGTGGGCGTAATCCCTTTTAAGGGGGGTAGAGCGAAAACCGTGAAATGTATGTTTGACGTGATAGGTGCGTAAACTACAATGCGCATAGCGCAAGGGAATTCGTTTTGATGGTTGATACTTATGTTACATAAACATTGTATTCACTCATCGTGTAATTGTAGTTATTTGGGAAATAAGAATAGAAAGGAGTAGAGAAACTCCAGGGGAATGAGGACCCCGATTGGTAATAGTATGAGGAATGAGTATGTATGGGAGACTTGAGAGTATAAATCGGTATGGAACCGATGTATGTAATGAGTATAAATCGGTATACAACCGATGTATCTTATGAGTATAAATTTGGTATAGCAAATTAATGGGATATTATACCCACGAATTTCCTAAGTATAGTAGTTGGAGAAGATGTAGCAATAAGTGATGAGATGATTAGTAAGTAGGTAATTGAATCATACGAAATGGGAAATGTATGTGTGTGATTATGAGTAGCAAGATTAAAAAGATAGAAAACGAAATAATGTTTGACAATCTGTCTGTTTGTATTGAGGTGGGAAGTGGAACTTGATTTGCTAGTGATCAAGGGAAGCCGAACACAAATTGGGGTGGAAGGATAATTCAACACCAATGCTGATCACATTGGGGTTGAAGGACTCTGGAAGCTCCCCTTAAGTGGTCACAGAAATAACACTAGTAATAGGTATAATCATCATAAATGGTATTTGGGAGATGTATGCAAGTTTTCAAAATGAATTTCCAAAACTAATTTGGTACAATGTTTTCTACAAACTTGAGAATAAGGATCGGTTTTGAAACCGCTCCCACGGGCGCTAGTGGATCTTCCATGCCTAGGCACGGGTATCCGGTCGAAACCATAGGAGGAGAAGCTAGTTTTGAGTCGGTGGGAGTGTTGATTAGTTTTGAAACCACTACACCGTTCGTGCGATGATAGTGTGTGTTTTGTATTTTTCCAAGGGCACTGGGGCAGCGTAGTCCCGAAGTAAGTATGCGTAAGTATGAGTAAGTGCCTGAGGATCTCTATATGTGCAAATGAATTTGATCTGAACCAAAGGACCGTAGAGCCAGAAAGTGTAAGTGCTCAAGTCATGACGGCCGTGAACCAGAAAGCGTAAGTGTTCAAACGTGACCGGTACCTGAGGGATCACTCGACTTGGGGGAGGATGGTACCTAATTGTCTGCGGATGGACCCCCTTGGAGAGAAGTAAAACGGATATTTTTGATTGCTATGCATGCAGTGACATGCTGTTTGGATGCGTAGTATGCATCATGTCAGACATTTGGAGTTTGACAGGTTATATGTAGAGGTCATAACCTTAGCATAGAGTATTTATACGAGTAACAATATTAGATTCACCAACTTTGAGGGCAAAGTTCTTTAAGGGGGGTAGATTGAAATACCCCGAACTTAAATATGGTGAATAGATTATTTTAATATGGTATTTAAGGGCCTAATAGTGCCTAAGTAATTTTGGTAAGGAAAATAAATCCAAAAGAAATGAGAAAACGCTTAGAAAGCGAAAAACGAAAATAAGCGTTAAATAACCATAGGAGGTACGAGACCTCGGTTAGAGTATTATAAGGATTCATAGGCTTATTCATGCCTAATTAGTATACGGGAATGATTCCCGAAGAAAACGGATCCAAATAATGTATTAAAACGCTAATAGAGCTTTAGCGCACGTTTTTCGAGAAAACTCAAAAACGTGATTTTAAATGGTCAAACGAACCCGTAAAAATTATAGTTCATTAAATAACTATAATTAAGCATTAACGGAAGCTTAATAACCAATAAAAAAAAAAGAAACGAGAAAATTCCGGAAAACGGGCCCGGTTAGTGAACAGTACCGAAACCGGGTAAAATAACGAGCGTTTTCTGTAAAAGACAAGAAACGCTCCAACTAGTAGTACAATAGGGGGCCGGTTTTAACAATTAATTCAGCCCTCACACACACACACACACTAGTTAACTAATAAATAAATCAAAAAGCAATAAAGTAATAAAGCAAAAAGCAACTTATACTACCTTTCCTTCTCTCTCTCCTCCCATTCCTTTCTTTCCTACGTGAGCACTCCCCCTCCTGAACCCTCTCTTCTTCCTCCTCTGGTGGCTACCGATTTTTGAGCTCTCCAACCAGCTCCCATGGCAACTCCACCTTCTACCTCATACTCAAGCCATATTAAAGCTCCAAATGAGAAAAAAAGTACATATTCTTGCTCCTCTCTTCAAGCTCTACATTTCTATCTTTTCAAAATCCGAAAATGAGCAACTTCATCTCCATGGGTTTTCCCCATTTGAAGAGAAAAGCACACCATTATGGAGCTTGGAGTCTCCTCTTTCCAACAAGGTAAAAATCTCCATAAAAGATTCAAGTTTTCTCCACCTTCCTTTGGTAGCCGATTTTTGGCCCTTTGTAATGCCTTATTTTTCTCTCTCTTTTGAGCATCAATTTCACCTAGCAATGGTGGTGGATTCTCCTTCTTGAACCAAGGGCTAAAACCCCTCCTAAAACACTCCAAAGGTAAACCCTAGAAATCTTGTTTTGAACATCTCAATGAGTTAGTATAAATCTAAGAGTTAGTGTATTAATTATACTTGTCTTTGTGTGCTTGGGTGATGGGAATGGAGTTTGGCAACTCCATTCCCCACAAAACCGATTTGGACAAGAAAGAGAGGAAGAGGAGAAATGGAAAAGAAATGAAGGAATCAAAAGCTCAAGGTAAGAGCTCCTTCTTAATGCTTAATATAATGCATTAGTGTAATGGGAATGGGTAAACAAATGAAAGAACCCAAAATATAGTACTAGGAATGTAGTTGGTGGAAGTTTGAGAGTATTGGTGAATTAATGTTTGGATTGAAGGCCTTAGAGCCAAGTAATTTGAGTATGTATATTGGTATTGTTGTTTGTGGAAGTTTTGGTAAATTGATATTGCTTTGAGTGCTGGTAGGACCCCTTGTGGGTGTGGCTAGATTAGGAATGAAAATTGGTGAGAATTGATGAAGTTGAGGATGTAAGATTTATGGGGAGGTTATGGCAAAATTTTAGTAGGAAATAAGCATTTTTGGATGACTTCGTGAATGGGAGAACCAAGGTGTATTGGGTTGATTAGAGATGTTTAGTAACCTTGGAATGGTAGTTGTAGGATGAGAATAAATGGGTGTAAAATCTGTAGCAAATAGCATGTGAAATGCATTGGAAAAACAAGAGAAAGAGTTAGTGTTTGTAATCTTGAAGATGGAGATTTGACTTGGGTATAGGTAGTGCATATGTATAGGAATGAATTGGTATGGTAAAATGAAGTTAGGACAAGATGCAAAGTGCAAAGGAAAGTGTAGAAATGCACAAGTGTGCAAGTTATCAAAATGAGAAGGGAAATTTGTAGAAATTGGGCAAGAAGTTGAGTATGGATTGGACCAAGGATTTGAGGTGGTTTAAGGAGTGTTTTGAGGTGTTTAATTATGTAGGAAACTTGTGGAAAGTTTATGGAATGATTAGGGGTGGATTAAGGGTTGATTTGGGGTTGAAAAATGACCTTAATAGCAGTTTTTAGCAGGGTCCGGGACTTAGGATATGTACCAAGTCCCGGACCGCTTCAAAAAAAGGCCCGAGAGTGAATGCAGGAATTGGTCCGGGACTTAAGTCCAGGACCAAGTCCAGGACCAGGTAGAAAAATCAGCCGAAAGTACACAGAAGTATTGGTCCGGGACTTAAGTCCAGGACCAAGTCCCGGACCACCCCCAAAAATGCCCAGAAAGTGTTTTAAAGTGTCTAAACAGGGGATTGATTGGTATTGGTTTTAGGAGTTTTTAAGGCCTTGTTTGGTGATATTTAATGGCCCTAAGAAGTGTAAACAAGTGTAGGAAGTGAGAGAGAAGTAAGGACATAATCTGACATGGGTTAAACTAAGTATACCGGGACAACGGGGTAAGTACGGGAGTAGTAACTATTGATGTACCATATGAGCATAGCATTAATAACAATGTTTGAAACATTACCAGTGGAACAAGTGTGAACCAAGGAACAAGGGAACACATGGTAAAGCTAACTCCGGTGAAAGGTATGATTTTCTCATGCCCCGTATGCTAACCGAGTTACGTTGACTTGTGTGTTGTATGCCGGCTAATCAAGACTAAAGCATGAAAACGGTTTATTGCCTATCACTGTATGTCTTGCTGTATGCTGTATGAGCTAACCTTCTTGATTGATTGTGTGGCTTCATTTAGTGCGTAGATCGACTCATAGATGAGTCCAGTTGTGTATTGACTCGTAGTAAGAGTCATGTTGTGAACTAATGGAACCGTAGCAACGCACTAAACTAACGAATCAATAAACGATAACGCAAACCAATGAACTCACTAGAATGTGAGAGAGTGTACGGGAGTAATAACCTTCCGATAATGGTAGGAGAATCGAAATGAATAATCCACAAATAATAAGTAGTGGAAGTATATAAGTAACCTCTATTAGAGGAATTAATCTTGGTGCAAGACATGAACCATGAGAGTAGTAAAGAATGATGAGGGATCTCCAAACCCCTTAGCAATTAGTCGACCATTATGAGAGGACCCGACTGATGTAAGTAATGTCCCGAACATGAGAGTATTCGATACGTTGGGGAAACCCTTAAATCTGAGGATACTAGACGGTGGTAATTCCCTAAGCTAGTGGAGGTTATCAAGAGAGATACTTCTAGGCTAATCCATGAGATTGTAATGTACTCCGAGAGAAGAGTGTTGGGAATTTGAGTAGTCCGGTAAAAATGGACATTTGAGTATTTGAGGAGCTAAGCGTATAGCCCTCGTATTGTAGGTCCGGTGGCGAGTCTTGTGTATGACTCCGCCCAGAGGCCAAAGTAATGAGTATTGCGTATGTATGAGTAAAGTAATGAGTACTGAGTAAGAAGTGAGTATGAGTATGTAATGAGTACCGAGTATTGAGTATGTATGAGTAAGTATTGAGTACTGAGTACGTATGAGTAAGTATGGAGTATTGAGTAGTGAGTATGCACAAGTATAGTAACGAGTACAGAGTAAGGATCGTGTGCGAGTAAGGTATTGAACATGGAGTGATGAGTTTGCAAGAGTAAGGAGTGAGTATGAGTAGAGTAGCGAATATTGAACACAGTACGAACAGAGTAGTGAGTAACGCAACGAAAGAGTAATGAATAAATAACTAATACGAACGGTTGACTATCGAATTGTCTTCCTTGGTAAGTATTGAACCTTGTATGTGTATGTAGGCATTGTTTATTGTATTTTTGTAGCATGAGCATGTATGTATGCATGTAAAATGAACTCCATGTATATCCAACCCAAAGTAGTCGGCGTACCGCGGTTAGCACGCGGTATATGCGAAATTCATATTCAGCGTAAGCTGACCCCCTAGGGGGAACGTTTTTAGTGTGCAGGTACTCGAAGCTGACCACCGTTCGAGAGAGTAGGACGGGGACTGCTATGTAAGCATAGGTAGTTGTATAATAGGGTTTGTATTTGTAATGTATTGTGAAATGGGAAGTTCCAAACTGTATCGGTAATTTAAGGATTGTAGTAGACTCGGTATAGTATTGTATTGGAGTTGTATTTGAATTATGGTTGAGTATGCAAGGGAAAGTAATGTATTGTGTAGAGTACTCGGTATGTTCAATTCATCAGACCGATAGTATGTAGTATTGTAACTCGCCTTGTTAGTCACGTGGGTGACTAACGGCATTGTACACCCGCCGTTGTGTATGGAGTATCCGCTGCGAAGGTAAGTATTGTACAGTAATAATGGTACTAGCGGTAGGGGTGTTACAAATCGTTTGGGTAGTCGTTGGTCGATCGTCCCTTTTGTCGGTTTCTTACCCGACTTACATCTTCCTATGAGTATCTAGCCTGGTATGGACTCAGAAGTCCACGGACATGGTGGGATGTTGAGAATCGTTTTCTTCTGAGTATTTTTGCTTTGTCTTCAAGTATGATCATGCCATTCGAGTTGTGCTAAGTTTTAAGTATCGTGTGTCGTCGGTATTTGTGGTGGCGACTCTGTATACTCCTTTTGTCCGAAAGCTTACATTCTCCCTTTCTGTTCTGTAACATGGGAAACTGGTCCCTCTTCCAGTCGTGTTCCTTATGTTTTCACGCCATTGCATTCGGATTCGATTGCAAGAAAACTGGTCCGTTCTCCAGTACCATTTTGTTCATTTGTATACTGCTGTTACAACGTTTCGAAGCAATGATTTCGCTTCATTTCTGCTGTGTTGGTGCCTATGTATTTCGATGATCTGGTTTTACACCTTTGCGGTAGGCAAGTACAAAACATGAATGCTCGTCTGAGGTTCAGTTCCATTTCTCCAGACCGTCTGTAATAGACTAATATTTCGTTTAGTCTTTGGTGTTCTGGAATATTCGTAGGAAACCATATGTGCTCCTCTTTTGGTATTGATTCCTGACCTTACAATCCTTAAATCCTTGTGAGATACCACTGTTCTGTTCTTGTATGCCTGTTTAGATCTTTCATGCCCTCTGATTCGTTTTGTCTACCCCCTGAGATATATGCAAAGTTTTCTTTCTGTCAATATGTAAATACCTTTTGTGCTTGGTCCTTGGATACTGGTGGTTCTTGGTTGTTTTTTTTTATCATGGCTCATCTGCTTTTTGAGTATTTCATGTTGAGTTTAGTTTCTGAAGTCTGTGTGCATTCATGCAAGTGTATAAAACGACAGAAGCTTTAAGATTGAAACTTCCACTTCATTTATCTATAAATCAGTGGGAATCAACAAAGAGCAGCCCATAATCTGTTGCGCTTTTTTCCTCTGGCGGGATAGTTGGTAATCTTGTTTAATAAACGGCAAACAGAAAGGTGATTAAGATTTACTTTGGCAATTCTGTGACAAGTCCATGCTCTCCTCATTGTTAGTTTGAAAATTCGTTTAATGTTCTGCTAAGCCACATCTGTGCAGTTATGTTTGATTTGCAGTTTGGGTCAATTCATGTGGTTTAGATTATGTTTATACAGTCGAGCTTGGTTAACAGCTTAAGGGCATGTGTTTGGATCAGACCCTATTCGTACAGATGGAGAACTTGTTTGATAACCTGAATTCGGTCCTGTTTTGGCCTTGATCGTCTCTTACACTTTGGCCTCCTCATTTGAAAACTGCTATATTAACTTGGAACGTTTGGTTTCCTCATTCCTTCACTTAGAGTATTTGGTCCTTTAATTAAGCGAGGAACAAAAAGGAACTTGTGCGTGATCTGAATTGATTTTTGTGCACTATTTAAACTATTGCTGTGTTTTTTCCTGTTAAGACTTCAATCCGGTTTGCACTCTCTTGTCCATTTCTGCCATATGATCTCTTTGTGCTAATTACTCTTCACCCTAGCTCATACGTTTTGCATTTTAAAAGTTACTGCAGTACTTGGTTCATTTCTTTGTACATTAACTCTATTTAAGCCCTAGTTATTCCCCTTAGGACCTTCTAAACTAACAGAAAAGTTTAGGATGCGTTATTGCCCCACACCTAACGGGTCTCTCATTCGTTTCGTGGGGCAATAACCTCCTATAACTTAAGAAAACACTCAAACCACCCTTATATGTACATAAGAACAAAACTTCAAAAAAACAAGCCTTTAAGGCTGATTTAGGAGGGTTTAAGATGTGAAACCACCCCATGCCTAACGGATCTCTCATTCGTTTTATGAGGGTGGAATCCTCCTTTACACTCAATACACCCATAACCAAGATTAATTGATTAATAAAATCTTATTATTCCATTCGTACAGATTCATACACCCTTTCCTTACCTTTTCATAAAAGTCAGAATTGTCTACCCAATTTCTTCATCGGGTTCTGAGTTCCAACCATTCTTAAACCACTTTGGTTTTGTGAAAACGTCTTTCCTGGCCCAATTCCTGGTCCATGACCACTTCATACTTGGCCCATAGACCTGATCCGGTCCACCTACCCAAACTGCAGCCCACCTACCCAAACTGCAGTCCACCTCTACCATACTAGCCCAAATAATCTAGGATTTAGCCTAAATATATACTAATTGGCCCAAATCAAAACCTGAAGCCCAAACCCAAAGCCCAAACCCAAGGCCCAAAACCCAAGGCCCAAACCTGAAGCCCAAACCCGAAGTCCAAGGCCCAAACCCGAAGCCCACAACTCAATCCTACATGATCCGACCCATGTCCAATTCGAATAAGATCGACCCCATTCAAAACCGGCCCAAGTTCCATTCTTAACTAGGCCCAAATTGACCTCAATCAGCCCAAACCCCAAAAATCCACAAAAATCAAGCCAAGTCCACAAAAATCAACCCAAACCCTAAAGGTCCACAAAATAATCCAAAAGTCCAAGAGTTGACCCGAGTTGTTGACCATCCGACCTTGACCAACTTTGACCATCCGACCTTGACTAACTTTGACCATCTGACCTTGACCAACTTTGACCCTCCGACCTTGACCAACTTTGACCATCTGACTTTGACCAGTTTCGACCAACTTTGACCATCCGAGTTTGACCAAACTGAACTTTGACCAACCAGACCTGTTTCCAATTCCTGCCCAAGTTCAATCCATGCCTAATTCAAACCCACCTCTTCTTTAATCCGAGCCTAGACTCAATTCATCCGTTTCAAATTTATCTTGTAAATCCCGTATAACTCTAAAATCCAAAAACATTTCTCTTTATTTGGTTCTTAATTCAAAGGTCCCTTTTTTCAAAATTCAAACAAACATTTCATTCGAACTTCATCAAGTTTTCAAAAGAAACCATTTTGTGGAATTTTAAAGGAAAAACTCTTCTCACATCACAGAAAACTCTTCTCAAATGCAGAAAGTTCTTCTCACATATACAGAAAGTTTTCTCCTAAGACATTTCTCAAATTCAGTGTTTTTAACGAGAATTCCGAACAACATCAAAAAATTTCCAACTCAGTTTTCAAACTCAAACTAAGCCGTTTTTGGGGAACGGGGGATGTCTAACACCTTCAAAGAACGTTTTCTCCCTAGTTAGACATCACTTGTCTCTCTTCTAAAATAAAAATCCGAGGCGGGGCACTGGGGTCGTAACCTCCCTTGTCGCAGTCTGGATCTCTTTAGGCGGGGCATTAGGGTGACGAACCTCCCCTAACTGTAGCCTAGATTTTTACAAGGCGGGGTGATAGGGAAGTAACGACCTTCCTAGTTGTAGCCGGAATTTTAGAATCGTCTAACTCCCTTCCACTCGATTTCAGTATTTTGGTTTTTAATGTTTTAAACCCGGGAGTTAGAGACGTTATTAGGGTTTGACTGAGAACATCTCATTCATGGTGTTTCTCTCTAAATCCTATTTTCGACATAAATTCATTGCCCCATCTTTCGAGCCTCGGCACTTACCATTAATTAAGTGTCGTGTTCGAGGGGGTACATAGGGTAATCCATTGGGATTATCCGCCCTTTTACAACAAAAAATGAGTTTTCGGTTCTCAAAAACTCTAAGAGAGACAATTTTGACAATCATTCCTCTAAACAATTCAGTTCACCATCATCTCACTCCAAATTTGAAATATCCCAAAACATCAACCATTTTCAAACCTCGAACCTAAAAAACCTGGGAACTCTCCCAAGTTCCAATTGCCTCACACATTCAAATCATCATTCAATCCCTAACCCATCTTAAACTCAAATCGTCTCCCAAATCCCAATTTCTTCTAAACTTCTAAAGTCTCATGGGCCCGAGCGCCTCACAGACTCAAACACCCCAATTTCCCCACCATCTTAAGATTTCAAACGTCTCACAGGCCCGAGCGTCTCACAGACTTTGATATCCCATTACTCCCACCACATGAACATCCCAAATGTCTCATAGACCGGAGCGTCTCACAGACTAACCTCTCAAACCTGAAACTTCAAACATCTCAAAAACCCTCAAAACACCAAAATCTTCAAAAACCCAAAACCGTGAACTACGTAAGGTCTGATCTCAACAAGGAGTTGAGTACGTAGGCAGCCCATCTAGGGTGCGACCCGATTCCAAACAAAAAAACCCTTTCCCCCTCTAAGGTAGCTCCCATATCTATCAAAACATTCGAACCTTCTCCGGCTCCCACAAACTTCAAACCATCAGACTCCGTATGTCTTTTCTATTCATTCAACCTCAGATTTTTCCCAAATCTTCATTCTGTGCTCATCCGAATTCACCAATTCCTCTTCTTGGCACTAGCTTGGCAGAAAAGCTCGCCTCATCCACTCCTCTTCTCTATTCCCATATAATCCTATCCTTGGCTTTTAAATGAATCTCTCTAAAAAGGTTTTGAAAGAAGGTAATCCCGACAATTGGAGACCGAGATTTCCTCGGGCACCAATCCAAGGTTGTGGTCATTGCCACTTCCGAGGGGTGTAACCCAGTGCGAACCCACACAGAATCTCTAGTATTATCAGATAAGTCCTATCCATAGGCAACAAATCATCAGAGTCAATTAACGGTTCTTAGAACCCTTCTCCTCCCTTCCTAGTTCCATAGGTCAAACTAGGTGGCGACTCTAGTCAACTCCACCTTCTAGAGGCATAAGTCCACGTGGAGCCCATTGAGAGCGGGTGTAGTGCACACTTGCACTCCCCTTTATGCTTTCTGGGAAAGACGGACGATTTAGTAGGTATTTGAGGGATGCCAGAATAACGGGTTTTCACCCTCCACAGAATGACAATCTCTAGGATCTAGACTTCTCAGCCCGATCATATTTAGATAGACCCCCCTCATACCGAAAAATCACCCTCCACAGAATGGTGACTCTGCTGGGGAAAACTTGAGTAAGTTTTTCTCAAAATCAAGGAAAACTGAACTCCATTCAAAATTGTTGGGACTTCCTCACTTCTTTTAAAACCTTCAAGAGATTCATTTCAAGCCATTAGGATTACTCTACTCCACACTTAGAGTGTGTATCTGATGAGGACAGATAGGACTTATTAGATCCTCAACAAACATGACAACAATTGGGTTAATAATTAGCTCAGGATTAGAAAGAGACATTTAAAACTGAATGAAGTTAACTTCCCTTTAGGTTAATAAGCAACCAATTTGGAATCACTAATCTCAAGACAAAACTCTTAGTAATTAGGTTGGTGCTAACTTCTCTGCTTTATTTGCTATACGATTATGGGGTGCATTGGGTGGGTAGCTTAGGACATGCATTCCTCTGTGTCACCCGTTTTATCCACGATGTCACGGGATCCCCAACCGGTCCACGGTTGATTTCCCATGAGCTGGGTCACTCTCTCAGTGAACAAACCCACGAGGCGGTATGGTCTCCGACTAACACCTTGAAGCTCATGATCCAAAAATATCCTCCATTACCCGAGTCTAAGCCAGCATATAGTGAGCCATGAGCCTTCAGTGTCCAGCTGCCTTATCCGGTGTCTAAGATGGGTTTATGGGTAGTCACCCCCTTGTATGCCGCCTGTCTGACCACCTCTTTGCCTTACCTTGAAGATTGCATGGGCTCAGTTCTCCATTGTTCCTTTGCACCACGGGTGTCTCTAAAGCCCGATGTCACGCTACACGTCCATAGAGGATCCCGTATTTACCGGATACCCATACATGGCATAACGTAGTCAGTGAATAATTTGGACTTTAGACACACCTGACCGTGCAGACGACGGGAGACCCGACCCCATGCAGTAATTCCCCAAGTTTTCCAAAAGTGAGTATGTTGTGATAATCACCGGCCGTGGCTCGTGTGACTGTATCACTTCGGGTATCCTGATCTTTCGAACTTAGGCACTCCGGACTTTCTTGATGACGTGCCCCACAAGGCATTACAGAGATAAATCCCGAGAGATGAACAGTGAAGGAACGACGGTTCCCCCGGTGGTATGGAAGCATTGATTGACCTGGAAGGTGATTATCCCAACATTAACACTTACAGCTCCACATCAAATATAGCCACGATTTACTTTATGTTATACATGTGTGCAAACCACTTTTTCAGACCAATCCGTTTTAAAATGTTCAGAATTCTCGTTTGCATGTCCCTAAAAGCTGTTTTACGAGCTTGTTCAGTTTAGAGTTCCACAAAATATTTACTCATAAATGGAGTTTTCAAAAAAATTTCAATTCATCTTTAAAAGGTTTATTTCACTAAAATGCTATTTCCGAAACAATTTTCAAAAAACTGATTTTGAAAAATCTACTTTCTACAAATGAATTTCAAACAACATTCTTCACCAACATGCTTTCAAAATTGTTTTGAAAACACTTTTCAAGTTGTTTTTCACAAACGTATTTCAAAATAAATGATTTAGTCCCCATGTTGTGACCCGCTATTTTTGAAGTTCTGCTCACCTGCAAAAGCAGCGGTCATTACTGTGGAGCGTTCTAGTCATTTCGTGTTTTCACAAAAGTGGTGGATTTTTACATAAGATTTTGTGCTCGGTCATTCATTTTTCCTTGCTAAAAAAATATCCCTTATTCCCCTCGCATAAGCAAGTGAAGTGGCATGAAGATCAACTACGCGGTCCGAGCCGAAAGGTAGAGGCACACCAACTCGTGGAGCCTGTCGAGCGACATGAAGACCAACACCAACCGTTCAAATACAAAATCAGGGGTGTACCAACCCGAGTCAAGCGATATGAAGATTAGTAACACCTGTTCAAGCTCAAACTGTTGAAAATCAGAAGAACACAAACCCGTTTGGTTTGATCACAATACTACTTTGCTGCAAAATCCTGAATTCGAGCGAGCAGCCGGTCAAGAGCTCGAAGATGAGTGAACAACCAATCGAGAGCCGAAGATGAGCGAGCAGCCAACCAGGAGCCCGAGCGTTAGCAGTCATTCAGAAGCCCGAAGATGGACCGGAAGAGTTCAGAAGAAGTTTAGCTTAAAACTCCCATTCTAATGACTTTTTTAGAATTGATGATGTATAGGTTTTCCCTTATGATTTCTTTTCTCTCTTGTACATTTCTAAACAGAGTACATGTATAGGTGTATACATTCCCTTCGAATTTATTTAGATCAATGTGTATAGGGTTCCCCACTCTCTATTTTATTTGCGAATGACCGAGCGTCAAAGTTTATATTGAGAAAATCTACCACTTTGAAAACACGCGTTTTCAAAATTGTTTTCTAAAACTTGGTTTCTTTTGGCATGCACGTATAATAAAAAGAACGAATAAGGGACGACCCCTCATTTATATATCATTCATCAACTTTGCTTTATGGGGTGAAAATTCACGGTATCTACAGGAGGCATCCCCTAAGTAAACAACGCCAACAAATGCAACCGAGCGTAAAACAAAAAAACATGCATTGTATTCATGACAAAAAGGTCACATGCACTTACAGTCAGTCCAAAATCATCAGCAATACATGAATCTCGTCCACACTCATGAGCATCACGCACTCACATGTTTTATCGTCACTTGCCACACACCAGCTTTCATCCCAATATCTCGACCGCCAGAGCCCGATCTCAGAGGGATAGAAAAGAAAACCGAGCTCAAACCTTTCCCAATCTCAAAGTGTATCATATCGCGGGGCAAGCGGGAGTTGTCACTCCCCAAAATCCAAAAAAAAAATCATACATCCAAAAAATCCAAAATAAAAAGCATACCTTCAAAAATCCCAAAAAATGCAGTCACTGTCATATCATGGGATCACCATGCGAGAGTTGTCACTCCCTAAATTCCAAAATCCCAGGAGCCAATCATCGACCAAATACCATTCTGAAACAGCTTCTCTCACATCACATCCAATAACATGACCTTCTTCAGGGCTTACAATGACGGGATGAGCTTCATGAACCGCAAGATGAATTCGGCTCAAGCGAGACTAGTCATAACCTTACCACTCATGCATTGCATCCAAAAACAAAACAAACACAAAAAAAACATCCAGTCAACCATCTTCATTCATCATTTTCAGTATTTCATGCATCTTATACGTAGTAATTCCATATTACCACAGTAGATTGCATTGTAGATAGCCGTCTTTGCATACTCTCGTATCGAAACGACATCTTTGGGAAAAAATCATGAGAGATTGATTGAACATAGTGCGTGAACCACTTAACTCTCGACCCATCAATGAACACAAGGGTCCAATCAAAATCAGCACCACAAACCAAGTGAGTAGTGTGCGAAGAGCGGTATTTTCCCTTGAATTCTGAATGAGGATATTGTACAATCCATCGAGCGATGAGGGCAGATAGAGAGAGTCCATAGAGGTAAAACCATGAGCGACTTGTGTATTCCTTCAACACATGGAGAGGCACAATTCATAGCGAGATCAATGTCAATAAACAGGATACGAACTGTGATTCATGCAAAGATCCGAGAATAGTAAGAAAACAATCATTGACTAATGAGAATGACGAGGCACTTAGGAACAAAATCTCCACAAAACCAAAAGCTTTGACTGCCTTGTACATAATCCCTTAGTGAGCCCCGTTGAGCCTTTCTTGAAAAACTTTTTCTTCAAAAAAAAAATTCCACAACATGCCAACCCGCGTGCATATATTTACCTGCCCTTGCAATAGAGGATCTCAAAAGAGCCGGAGCCATGGCCCCTCCCCACCATCTTTCACAAAAACAACAAATGAAATGTTTGAAGAAATCAGTGAGTCAATGCAACTCCGAAGCCAAACACCAAAAAAGAACACCAAAAATGTTCAAGAAGATCGATGAGTCAATGCAACTCTAAAGCTGAAAGCCAAAATACAAAGCAGAGAATGCTTGAGAAAGTTGATGTGCCAAATGCAATTTCAAAAACACAAAAATGAGAAGAAAGTTCAAATTGTACGCCAGAAGAGGCAAGAAGGAGAAATTCAAACCAAAAGGACCAATGATGTCCCGAAGAAACCGATAAGGGGTTATCAAAACCCGTATAATCATTCCACCCATGGCAAAGGCGAAACATGTCCTCTATTGCACAAAAACTCCACAATTCCAAAACAAATCCTCCAGTCCCATGTGACATACATCATACCCCTCAACCCCGTCACAACCCAATAAAAGACCTCTGACTCATTAGTTGATGAGCGTTAACTGAAAGTATCGGATCTGAAACATGAATCACAAGCTTTGTACTTGTTATCAACATGTCCCGTCATACCAAAGGGACCATGAGCGAATGAGTGTGACCTTACCCCACAAGGTCTTCTGAGTGTGAGTGAATCTTCAGTATGAGCACCAAATCGTAAACAGCCTACCCCATTGCAGATGAAGAATTTGTAAGGATTGGAAAGTCCACAACCTTGAAAGAAATTCTAAGGAAAATATTGCTCTGAGCATCAAGAGTATTATCACACCATCAGCATACACGACCATACTCACGAGAGATTGACCCACATCCCTCCGTGAGAGGAAAGTGATTCACGCATTCGAGTTCAACAATCACTCAAGATCGAACCGAAGATGTATTATATTCGTAAACCTCATATTAATAAAGATGGGACCCCACCCTCGCTCCAAATAGTGCATACGCACTTTGCATCTCTTCTAGCATTTAGTATTTGCATGCATCATAACCATTTCATTTTCAACATCCGACTGGTAAGAACTCTGCCTAGTCTCGTGGAAAGTCGACTTTAGTTGCCGCTATCAAAGCGTAACTTCCGATCAAAAAAGTCAAAGTTGGAGGCATCCCACGGCCATATCCAGAACCAGTTGGAGCCATGCGAGAGCCATCCTCAAACATTAAGACCGTCCTAGAGACCTCAGGACTACACAGGAGCCATTTCATCACCGGGGACTTGCCTACACAGTTTCGAACTACGTATGGTCTGATCTCAATACGAAATTGAGTACGTAGGCAGCCCGCCCAGGGTGCGACCACCTCAAAGGAAAAATCCCCCTTTGTTCCTCACTATCACCAAATAGAGCCATCTCGTAGCCCTTCCCGGAGCCATCCCGAGCTACCCTGGAGCCATCATGAGAGAACCCTGAAGTCATAACCGGACCAAAGCCATCCATCCATGACCAAGAAGTTATCAACTGCAACAAAAAATATCTACCACTTCAAAATACGTCAAACACAACAACAGTCCACCAATCGCATCAACCCACCATTCGACTCAAAATCCAAAACAAATTGAAACCTTCCAACCATCCCGAAAATCTCAATCCAAATCGAAACCCACCAACCATCCCGAAAATCTCAATCCAAATCGAAACCCACCAACTATCCTGAAAATCTCAATCCAAATCGAAACCCACCAACCACCCCAGAGTCGTTGCTCATGATGGGGTCATGAATCATGTCGGGGCCCTCCGACCGCACCGGAGCCATCTGATCATATCGGAGCCATCCGATCATATCAAAATCATCGAGTTCCTAAAGTCACTCATTCACAAAAAAACAAACATCCATTCAAAAGACCGACCACAAAATCATAAAACCAAAACAAGAACTCAGGAGCCATACCGGAGCCATCTCGAAACTCTGGAGCCAAAATTCCTACCAAAATCCTGAGACTACAGTGCACATCGGGTGAGACTATCAAAAAAAATCAAAACAAGAGTCCCACACTAGCAAAGCCAAGGACAACATCTATCACATCCCTCACAGGAGCAACCGAAAAGCATCCAATCCCAAATCAATCCACAATCAAAGTCATCCTCAAATCAACCACTCAAAGCAGCGGGTTTCGTACAACCCCACAAAGTATCATAGGCTCGTCATAAGTCCTATGACTAGATGTCAAGAGGTCTAGTTGAGGCTCGTCATAAGTCCTCGTACTTTCAATTGCATTATAGGCTCGTCATAAGTCCTATAGCTAGATGTCAAGAGGACTAGTTGAGGCTCGTCATAAGTCCTCGTGCACCCCAATCAACCTAATTGTTAGTATCATAGGCTCGTCATAAGTCCTATGACTAGATGTCAAGAGGTCTAGTTGAGGCTCGTCATAAGTCCTCGTACTTTCAATTGCATTATAGGCTCGTCATAAGTCCTCGTGCTAATCAACCTAAGTTGTCGTGTGTCTAATTGTTAGTATCATAGGCTCGTCATAAGTCCTATGACTAGATGTCAAGAGGTCTAGTTGAGGCTCGTCATAAGTCCTCGTACTTTCAATTGCATTATAGGCTCGTCATAAGGCCTATAGCTAGATGTCAAGAGGTCTAGTTGAGGCTCGTCATAAGTCCTCGTGCACCCCGATCAACCTAATTGTTAGTATCATAGGCTCGTCATAAGTCCTATGACTAGATGTCAAGAGGTCTAGTTGAGGCTCGTCATAAGTCCTCGTACTTTCAATTGCACTATAGTCGTCATAAGTCCTATAGCTAGATGTCAAGAGGTCTAGTTGAGGCTCGTCATAAGTCCTCATGCACCCCAATCAACCAAATTGTTAGTATCATAGGCTCGTCATAAGTCCTATGACTAGATGTCAAGAGGTCTAGTTGAGGCTCGTCATAAGTCCTCGTACTTTCAATTGCATTATAGGTTCGTCATAAGTCCTATAGCTAGATGTCAAGAGGTCTAGTTGAGGCTTGTCATAAGTCCTCGTGCACCCTAATCAACCTAATTGTTAGTATCATAGGCTCGTCATAAGTCCTATGACTAGATGTCAAGAGGTCTAGTTGAGGCTCGTCATAAGTCCTCGTACTTTCAATTGCATTATAGGCTCATCATAAGTCCTATAGCTAGATGTCAAGAGGTCTAGTTGAGGCGTCATAAGTCCTCGTGCATCCTACTATCATGTATTTTTTTCTCATTGCATTCATACAGCGCTCCATTGGCAACTACATCTCGGTGCACGCATAAAATCATAGTGAGAATTTTTGGCGCCCCGTCAACCTTGATCCAATTCTACAAGCCTTCTATTGCAGAATTGAATCAAGGGGAGCCATCTGACACCAAAAATTCTCACCCGTTTTATATTGAAGCGAAAAAATACGAAAATAAACTTGCTAAACAAGGCGGTCGTCCCCGTTTTCAACTAAAGGAATGTCCTTTTCCCGACTTCTAAATCTCACATTCCTATGGGAAAGGAGCACGAGCCTTTTATTGTAATCCATTTTTACCAACTTCATTTTGTATACTTATCTTGTTGCTTTTGTTTTTTTTAAGTATTTCACGGTTTTATTATTACCTTGTTTTATTTCATGTACTCGATCGATTCATACTTTTATTATTATTTATTACTTCCTTTTGACTTTCTCCGTTTTGTCGTCACTGTTTTTATTGTTATTTCGTGTGCCCTTTTTACTACTATCTTTTTCCATTTATTTCAAATGTTTTATCTTCATTACGAGCATTAATTTCATTATTTCATGTACATATGCTATTCTTTTATTTTTTATATCTCGTTATGTTTTGAATCTTATTTTTAATTGTATTCCATACTTTCAAGTCATTAGATCAATCATCTCATTTTATTATATATACTTTCTTTTGGATTCATCGCGTTTTTAGGAGAGTTATCCAGTTGAATTTAGAGCTCTTGTATTATTTCTCGCATGTGTATATTGAAATCCGATCTAGCGTAACTGGTTAAGGTACTTGCCACACAATCCATTGGTCCCGGTTCGATTCTTGACACAAGCAAAAAAACGTTCTTTTATTTTTGCTTCAGCTCGCATTGAATTGTTTTATCTATTCCACTACTATGCTTACTGAATGTTGCCATTGCTCAATCGGTGGAGTGTGTGAGTCAGTAAGGGTGTGACACTGAGTTCGATACCCAATGGAGCGTTTTCCCTTTTGAGCTCCTGTATTTTTTCCTTTTCCTTCGTTCAACCGAGCATGGCCCAGGCCCATCCGGGTCCGATTTTGGTTCTTTGACAAAGCCCACACTAGTAAAACCCTAACTTGACAATCTGTGTACCCCTATTATAAAACAACCCGAAAACCTACAGTATCGGGGGATTCAAAAAAAGAAGAGCCGACAACTTCCTGTTTGGAACATTCCCTTCCTGGCAATTTTCGAAATCGAAACCCACATCCCGAGTCTTCTTCCTCTCGATTTTGGTCTGCACCCAGAAATTTCACCGTCACCACTCAACTCAAAAAAGCCTTCCACCACCGAACTCCGATCACCACCTTCGTCGTAACTCACCACAAAATCCCGCAACCTCCTCGCCTCTCTTCTTCCTCAAGGACTCGCTACTTGTTTGCCTCGGTTATCGGAAGGGTAAGCAGCGCCAGTTTCATTATGACGGTGATACTCAACTCACTTTGCTCCTTCTTTCTCTTCGCATACATTATCGATTTTCCCCTTTACCATCTTCTTCTCTAATCGCTCTCATCGGTTTTCGGATTTCCGTTTCGGTTTGCGTTCAACTCATGCCATTTCGCTTCCCTACGCTCAAGAATTTGTTCTTCCTCATTTTTCATGTTTTTGATATCTGCATGAGTTGTGGAGGTCCCGGAACCAGAGCTTCAAACCATCGTTTTGCATGCCCCTGGTTCCAAAGGGAACCCACGCTCCTAATCGTTTGGGTAGTTGTTGGTCGATCGTCCCTTTTGTCGGTTTCTTACCCGACTTACATCTTCCTATGAGTATCTAGCCTGGTATGGACTCAAAAGTCCACAGACATGGCGGGATGTTGAGAATCGTTTTCTTCTGAGTATTTTCGCTTTGTCTTCAAGTATGATCATGCCATTCGAGTTGTGCTAAGTTTTAAGTATCGTGTGTCGTCGGTATTTGTGGTGGCGACTCTGTATACTCCTTTCGTCCGAAAGCTTACATTCTCCCTTTCTGTTCTGTAACATGGGAAACTGGTCCCTCTTCCAGTCGTGTTCCTTATGTTTTCACGCCATTGCATTCGGATTCGATTGCAGGAAAACTGGTCCGTTCTCCAGTACCATTTTGTTCATTTGTATACTGCTATTACAACGTTTCGAAGCAATGATTTCGCTTCATTTCTGCTCTGTTGGTGCCTATGTTATTTCGATGATCTGGTTTTACACCTTTGCGGTAGGCAAGTACAAAACATGAATGCTCGTCTGAGGTTCAGTTCCATTTCTCCAGACCGTCTGTAATAGACTAATATTTTGTTTAGTCTTTGGTGTTCTGGAATATTCGCAGGAAACCATATGTGCTCCTCTTTTGGTATTGATTCCTGACCTTACAATCCTTAAATCCTTGTGAGATACCACTGTTCTGTTCTTGTATGCCTGTTTAGATCTTTCATGCCCTCTGATTCGTTTTGTCTGCCCCCTGAGATATATGCAAAGTTTATTTCTGTCAATACGTAAATACCTTTTGTGCTTGGTCCTTGGATACTAGTGGTTCTTGGTTTTTTTTTTTATCATGGCTCATCTGCTTTTTGAGTATTTCATGTTGAGTTTAGTTTCTGAAGTCTGTGTGCATTCATGCAAGTGTATAAAACGACAGAAGCTTTAGGATTGAAACTTCCACTTCATTTATCTATAAATCAGTGGGAATCAACAAAGAGCAGCCCATAATCTGTTGCGCTTTTTTCCTCTAGCGGGATAGTTGGTAATCTTGTTTAATAAACGGCAAACAGAAAGGTGATTAAGATTTACTTTGGCAATTCCGTGACAAGTCCATGCTCTCCTTATTGTTAGTTTGAAAATTAGATTAATGTTCTGCTAAGCCACATCTGTGCAGTTATGTTTGATTGGCAGTTTGGGTCAATTCATGTGGTTTAGATTATGTTTATACAGTCGAGCTTGGTTAACAGCTTAAGGGCATGTGTTTGGATCAGACCCTATTCGTACAGATGGAGAACTTGTTTGATAACCTGAATTCGGTCCTGTTTTGGCCTTGATCGTCTCTTACACTTTGGCCTCCTCATTTGAAAACTGCCATATTAACCTGGAACGTTTGGTTTCCTCATTCCTTCACTTAGAGTATTTGGTCCTTTAATTAAGCGAGAACAGAAAGGAACTTGTGCGTGATCTGAATTGATTTTTGCGCACCATTTAAACTGTTGTTGTGTTTTTTCCTGTTAAGACTGCAATCCGGTTTGCACTCTCTTGTCCATTTCTGCCATATGATCTCTTTGTGCTAATTACTCTTCACCCTAGCTCATACGTTTTGCATTTTAAAAGTTACTGCAGTACTTGGTTCATTTCTTTGTACATTAACTCTATTTAAGCCCTAGTTATTCCCCTTAGGACCTTCTAAACTAACAGAAAAGTTTAGGATGTGTTATTGCCCCACACCTAACGGGTCTCTCATTCGTTTCGTGGGACAATAACCTCCTATAACTTAAGAAAACACTCAAACCACCCTTATATGTACATAAGAACAAAACTTCAAAAAAACAAGCCTTTAAGGCTGATTTAGGAGGGTTTAGGATGTGAAACCACCCCATGCCTAACGGATCTCTCATTCGTTTTATGAGGGTGGAATCCTCCTTTACACTCAATACACCCATAATCAAGATTAATTGATTAATAAAATCTTATTATTCCATTCGTACAGATT
This sequence comes from Limonium bicolor, assembly GCA_023374045.1. NCBI lineage: Eukaryota > Viridiplantae > Streptophyta > Magnoliopsida > Caryophyllales > Plumbaginaceae > Limonium > Limonium bicolor. Next base: position 140,144,524 of record CM041778.1, read on the forward strand.
CATACACCCTTTCCTTACCTTCTCATAAAAGTCAGAATTGTCTACCCAATTTCTTCATCGGGTTCTGAGTTCCAACCATTCTTAAACCACTTTGGTTTTGTGAAAACGTCTTTCCTGGCCCAATTCCTGGTCCATGACCACTTCATATTTGGCCTATAGACCTGATCCGGTCCATCTACCCTAACTGCAGCCCACCTACCCAAACTACAGTCCACCTCTACCATACTAGCCCAAATAATCTAGGATTTAGCCTAAATATATACTAATTGGCCCAAATCAAAACCTGAAGCTCAAATCCAAAGCCCAAACCCAAGGCCCAAAACCCAAGGCCCAAACCTGAAGCCCAAACTCGAAGTCCAAGGCCCAAACCCGAAGCCCACAACTCAATCCTACATGATCCGACCCATGTCCAATTCGAATAAGATCGGCCCCATTCAAAACCGGCCCAAGTTCCATTCTTAACTAGGCCCAAATCGACCTCAATCAGCCCAAACCTCAAAATCAGTGTTTTTTTATCGAGAATTCCGAACAACATCAAAAGTTTTCCAACTCAGTTTTCAAACTCAAACTAAGCCGTTTTTGGGGAACGGGGGATGTCTAACACCTTTAAAGAACGTTTTCTCCCTAGTTAGAAATCACTTGTCTCTCTTCTAAAATAAAAATCCGAGGCGGGGCACTAGGGTCGTAACCTCCCTTGTCGCAGTCTGGATCTCTTTAGGCGGGGCATTAGGGTGACGAACCTCCCCTAATTGCAGCCTAGATTTTTACGAGGCGGGGTGCTATGGAAGTAACGACCTTCCTAGTTGTAGACGGGATTTAGAATCATCTAACTCCCTTCCACTCGATTTCAGTATTTTGGCTTTTAATGTTTTAAACCCAGGAGTTAGAGACGTTATTAGGGTTTGACTGAGAACATCTCATTCATGGTGTTTCTCTCTAAATCCTATTTTCGACATAAATTCATTGCCCCATCTTTCGAGCCTCGGCACTTACCATTAATTAAGTGACGTGTTCGAGGGGGTACATAGGGTAATCCCTCGGGATTATCCGCCCTTTTACAACAAAAAATGATTTTTCGGTTCTCAAAAACTCTTAGAGAGATAATTTTGACAATCATTCCTCTAAACAATTCAGTTCACCATCATCTCACTCTAAATTTGAAAGATCCCAAAACATCAACCATTTTCAAACCTCGAACCTAAAAAACCTGGGAACTCTCCCAAGTTCCAATTGCCTCACACATTCAAATCATCATTCAATCCCCGACCCATCTTAAACTCAAATCGTCTCCCAAATCCCAATTTCTTCTAAACTTCTAAAGTCTCATGGGCCCGAGCGCCTCACAGACTCAAATACCCCAATTTCCCCACCATCTTAAGATTTCAAACGTCTTACAGGCCCGAGCGTCTCACAGACTTTGATATCCCATTACTCCCACCACATGAACATCCCAAATGTCTCATAGACTGGAGCGTCTCACAGACTAACCTCTCAAACCTGAAACTTCAAACATCTCAAAAACCCTCAAAACACCAAAATCTTCAAAAACCTAAAACCGTGAACTATGTAAGGTCTGATCTCAACAGGGAGTTGAGTACGTAGGTAGCCCATCTAGGATGTGACCCGATTCCAAACAAAAAAACCCTTTCCCCCTCTAAGGTAGCTCTCATATCGACCAAAACATTCGAACCTTCTCCGGCTCCCACAAACTTCAAACCATCAGACTCCGTATGTCTTTTCTATTCATTCAACCTCAGATTTTTCCCAAATCTTCATTCTGTGCTCATCTGAATTCACCAATTCCTCTTCTTGGCACTAGCTTGGCAGAAAAGCTCGCCTCATCCACTCCTCTTATCTCTTCCCATCCTAATCCTATCCTTGGCTTTTAAATGAATCTCTCTAAAAAGGTTTTGAAAGAAGGTAATCCTGACAATTGGAGACCGAGATTTCCTCGGGCACCAATCCAAGGTTGTGGTCATTGCCACTTCCGAGGGGTGTAACCCAGTGCGAACCCACACAGAATCTCTAGTATGATCAGATAAGTCCTATCCATAGGCAACAAATCATCAGTGTCAATTAACGGTTCTTAGAACCCTTCTCCTCCCTTCCTTGTTCCATAGGTCAAACTAGGTGGTGACTCTAGTCAACTCTGCCTTATAGAGGCATAAGTCCGTGTGGAGCCCATTGAGAGCGGGTGTAGTGCACACCTGCACTCCCCTTTATGCTTTCTAGGAAAGACGGACGATTTAGTAGATATTTGAGGGATGCCAGAATAACGGGTTTTCACCCTCCACAGAATGACAATCTCTAGGATCTAGACTTCTCAGCCAGATCATATTTAGATAGACCCCCCTCATACCGAAAAATCACCCTCCACAATACTCATTCGCTCATGGTCCCTTTGGTATGATGGGACATGTTGATAACAAGTACAAAGCTTATGATTCATGTTTCAAATCCGGTACTTTCAGTTAACGCTCATTAACTTATGAGTCAGAGGTCTTTATTGGGTTGTAACGGGGCTGAAGGGCATGATGTATGTCACACGGGACTGTGGGATTTATTTGGGAGTTGTGGAGCTTTTGTGCAATAGAAGACGTGTTTCGCCTTTGCCATGGGTGGAATGATTAGATGGGTTTTTGATAACCTTTTATTGATTTTTGCGGGACATCATTGATCCTTTGGATTTGGCTTCCTCATTCTTGCCTCTTTTGGTGTACGGTTTTCATTTTCTTCTCCTTCCTTTTCGGCGTGTGATCTTCTTCCTTGTGTTTTGCTTTCGGAATTACATAGGCTTATCGACTTTCTCAAGCATTCTCTACTTTGTATTTTGGCTTTCAGCTTTGGAGTTGCATTGACTCATCGATCTTCTTGAACATTTTCGGTGCTCTTTTTTGGTGTTTGGCTTTGGAGTTGCATTGACTCATCGATCTTCTTGAACATTTTTGGTGCTCTTTTTTGGTGTTTGGCTTTGGAGTTGCATTGACTCACTGATTTCTTCACACATTTCATTTGTTGTTTTTGTGAAAGATGGTGGGGGAGAGACCATGGCTCTGGCTCCTTCGAGATCCTCTATTGCAAGGGTGAGTAAGTATGTGTATGTGAGTTGGCATGTTGTAGAGCTCGCAAAAAAGGTTTATCGTGAAAGGCTCAGCGGGGCTCACTAAGGGATTATGTACAGGGCATTCAAAGTTTTTTGGTCTTGTGGAGATTTTTGATCATAAGTGCCTCATCATTCTCATTAGGCAATGATTGTTTTCTTACTATTCTTGGATCTTCGCATGAATCACAGTTCGCGTCTTACTATCGACATTTATCTCACTCTAAATTATGCCTCTCCATGTGCTGAAGGGAAGCACAAGTCGCTCATGGTTTTACCTCGATTGGCTCTCTCTACCTTCCCTTGTCGCTCAGTGGATTGTCCAAAAACGATCACTTGAAATTCAAGAGAAAAATACCGCTCTTCGCACACTACTCACTTGATTGTGGTGCTGATTTTGATTAGACCCTTGTGTTCATTGATGGGTCGAGAGTTAAGTGGTTCACGCACTATGTTCAATCAATCTCTCATGATTTTCCCGAAGATGTCATTTCGATATGGGAGTATGCAAATGTGATTATCTACCATGCGATATAATGTGGTAATATGGAATTATTACATATAGGATGCATGAAATGCTGAAAATGATGAATGAAGATGGTTAACTTTGGCGTTTGACCAAATGTGTGTGTTTTTTGTGTTTTTCTTTTTGGATGCAATGCATGAGTGGTAAGGCTACATCTAGTCTCGCTTGAGTCGAATTCAGCTCATGGCTCATGAAGCTCACCCCATTACTATCGGCCTTGAAGAGGGTTTAGCTGTTGGGGTCGCTATCGGGGTAGTGATTCTCAAGTGAGGTCGGCTTGGTGATTGGCTCCTGGATTTTGGGATTTTAGGGAGTGACAACTCCCGCATGGTAGCCCCACGATATGACACTTTTTCCCTTTTGGTCACTAGCACGCATGGTGATTCTGATTGGGAGGGGTTTGAACTCGGTTTTCTTTTCAATCCCTCTGAGATCGGGCTTTAGCGGTCGAGATATTGGGATGAAAGCTGGTGTATAGTGCAGTGACAATGAAACACATGATTATGCAATTTTTCTAAGGTGGACAGGACTTGTACGTGTTTGACGGATTTGAACTGACCGAGAATACAAGGGACTTTTTGTAATGAATGCAATGCATGCGATTTGCTTTGTGCTCGGTTGTATTTTGTTGCTGTTGTTTATTCGGGGATACCTCCTGTAGATACCGTGAATTTTCACCTCATAAAGCAAGGTTAATGAATGGCATATAACTGTGAGGGGTCGCTCCTTATTCGTTCTTTTCATTATACGGGCATGCCAAAAGAAACCAAGTTTAGAAAAACAATTTTGAAAACGTGTGTTTTCAAAGTGGTGGATTTTCTCGACATGAATTCTGGCGCTCGGTCATTCGCAAATAAAATAGGGAGTGGGGAACCCTATACACATTGACCTAAATAAACTCGAAGGGAATGTATAAACCTATACAGGTAATCTATTCAGGAATGGACAAGATAGAAAAGAATAACATGGGAAAACCTATACATCATCAATTCTAAAAAGTCATTAAAAGAGGGGAATTTCGAGCTGAACTTCTTTGAACTCTCCTGGTCCGTCTTCGGACTTCTGGCTGAATGCTCACGCTCGGACTTCTGGTTGGCTGTCGCTCGTCTTCGGCTCTCGATTGGTTGTTCACTCATCCTCAGGCTCTTGACCAGCTGCTCGCTCGAGTTCAGGTTTTGCAGCGAAGCAGTATTGTGATCAAACCAAACGGGTTGGTGTTCTTCTGATTTTCTACAGTTTGAACTTGATTCGGGGTTGCTGATCTTCGTGTTGCTTGACTCGGGTTGGTACACCTCTGATTTTGTATTTAAACGGTTGGTGACAGTCTTCATGTCATGCGGCTAGCTCCACGGGTTGGTACGCTTCTGGCTTTCAGCTTGATCCGCGTAGTCAATCTTCATGCTGCTTCACTTGTTCCGTCGAAGGAATGAGGGATATTTTTAAGAAAGGAAAGGTGAATGATCGAGCATAAAATCATTGTGAAAATCCATCACTTTTGTGAAAACACGAAATGACTAGTACACTCCATAGTAATGACCGCTACTCTTGAAGGTGGGTTGAACTTCAAAAATAGCGGGTCACAACATAGGGACTAAATCATTTATTTTGAAATACGTTTGTGAAATTCAATTTTGAAAACTGTTTTCGAAAACTATTTTGAAAATCATGTTGGTGAAGAATGTTGTTTGAAATTCGTTTTTAGAAAGTAGGTTTTTGAAATGAAATTCAAGGGAAGTAGTGTTTGAAAATCATTTGTAAACAGTAGATTTTTGAAATTTATTTTTTGCAAGCTGTTTGATAAAGTTTGTTTTTTTGGAAGACTTTGATTGAAACTGGTTTTGAAAACTGCTTTGTAAATTACAATTTTGAAATCATTTTTTTAAACATTTTTTTTTGAAATCACTTAAGATAAATGGCTTTGAAGATATTTCATTAGAGCGTTCGACATGATTCATTTTCTGATTTTTGCTAATTTTGAAACGTGATCACACATAGATGTAAGCGCAAAGTGAAAATCGTGGCTGATTTTATGCGGAGCTGAGTGCGAATGATTGGGATAATCACCTTCCAGGTCAATCAATGCTTCCATACCACCGGGGAACCGTCGTCCCTTCACTGTTCATCTCTCGGGATTTATCTCTATTATGCCTTGTGGGGCACGTCGTCAAGAAAGTCCGGAGTGCTTAAGTTCGAAAGGTCAGGATACCCGAAGTGATACAGTCACACGAGCCACGGCCGGGGATTAACACAACATACTCACTTTTCAGGAAACTTGGGGAAGTACTGCATGGGGTCCGGTCTCCCCTCGTCTGCATGATAAGGTGTGTCTAAAGTCCAAATTATTCGCTGACTACGCTATGTCATGTATGGGTATCCGTAAATACGGGATCCTCTATGAATTTGTAGCGCGACATTGGGCTTTAAAGACACCCGTGGTGCAGAGGAATCATGGAGAACTGAGCCCATGCAATCTTCAAGGTAAGGCAAAAGGGTGGTCAGACAGACGTCAAACAAGGGGGTGACTACCCATAAAACCCGTCCTAGACACTGGACCAGGCAGCTGGACACTGAAGGCTCATAGCTTACTATATGCTGGCTTTGACTCGAAAAGGTGTTTGAAAGGATCCTGAGTTGTTTCAAGGTGTAGACAACTACGGCCATACCACCTCGTGGGTTTACTCCTTAACTACGAAGGACCCATAATCAGAGGGAATCAATTGTGGACCAATTGTTAATCCCGCCCGCAGATAATAAAGGTGACACAGATGAATGCATGTTCCTAAACTACCCGATGCAACAATGGGTTGGCTCCTTTCTACGAAGGCCCCATTTACAAAAGCGTAAATAAGCAATTATATCATGAATGAAGGGCAGTAAACATAAGACAGTAAACACACAATAGTAAACAAGAGTGAAGCATGCAAAGGTCGAAGCACACATGTGATAATCAAAGTCAATTTGGAACTCTAAACATTTGTCCTAACTATCCTCACAAAGCACACTCTAAGGGTGGAGTAGAGTAATCCTAAAGGCTTGGAAATGAATCTCTTGAAGGTTTTGAAAGAAGTTGGGGATTCCCGATAATTTAGAATGGAGTTCAGTCTTCCTTGACCAAGTTTATGAGAAAAACTTACTCAAGTTTTCCCAAGCAGAGTCGTCATTCTGTGGAGGGAGATTTTTCGGTATGAGGGGGGTCTATCTAAATATGGTATGACTGAAAAGCCAAGATCCTATAAAATGCCATTCTGTGGAGGGTGATTTTTCGGTATGAGGGGGGTCTATCTAAATATGGTATGACTGAAAAGCCAAGATCCTAGAAAATGCCATTCTGTGGAGGGTGAAAACCCGTTATTCTGGCATCCCTCAAATACCTACTAAATCGTCCGTCTTTTTCAGAAAGCATAAGGGGGAGTACAAGTGTGCACTACACCCGCTCACAATGGGCTCCACGCGGACTTATGCCCTAAGGGCAGAAATTGACTAGAGTCGTCACCTAGTTTTACCTAAGATAACTAGGAAGGAAGATCGGGTTCTAAGAACCGTTAATTGACTCTGAGATTGCTGCCTATGGATAGGACTTATCTGGTCATTTCAGAGATCCTATTGTGGGTTCGCACTGGGTTACACCCCTTAGAAGTGGCAACGACCACGACTTCGGATTGGTGCCCGAGGAAACCTCGGTCTCCAATTATCGGGATTGCCTTCTTTCAAAACCTTTTTAGAGAGATTCATTTAAAAGCCAAGGAAAGGATTAGGACGGGAAGAGAGAAAGAGAGCGGATGAGGCGAGCTTTTCTGCCAAGCTAGCGCCAAGGGGAGGAGTTGGTGAACTCAGATGAGTATAGAATGAAGATTTAGGAAGAGTTTGAGGTTGAGTGAATAGACAAGACTTGGAGTCTGATGATTTGAAGTTTGTGGGAACCGAAGAAGGTTTAAATGTTTTGAGAGATATGAGAGCCACCTCAGAGGGGGAAAAGGGTTTTTTGTTTGGAATGGGGTCGCACCCTGGATGGGCTGCCTACGTACTCAACTTCCTGTTGAGATCAGACCTTACGTTCACGTTTTTTGGAGGTTTGGGAGTGTTGGGGTTTTGAAGGAATTGGGGTTGACCTTTTGGGTCTTTGAGGGGTCAAAGAGGTTTTTTGGTCATTTTGTGAGGTTTGACAAATTGTCGGGTTCGTTTTGAAGTTTTAGGTGCAAAAAGTCTGTGAGACACTCGGGTCTGTGAGACATTTAAAATCTTGAGATGACGGAGTCTGTGAGACGCTCGGGTCTGTAGGATGATCAAGGCTTGAAAGGGTTATGAGTTTTGAAGGTGTTCGGGTGTGAAAAGCTGAGGGTTTTTGAGGTTTTTGAGTCTACTGAGTCTATGGAGATATTCAAGTTCGTTGAGCTACTAAGACATTTGAGTCTGTTGAGCTGTTGAGACGTTCGAGTCTGTTGAGCTGTTGAGACGTTCGAGTTTGTTGAGCTGCTGAGACGTTCGAGTCTGTTGAGTTGCTGAGACGTTCGAGTCTGTTGAGCTGCTGAGACGTTCGAGTCTGTTGAGCTGCTGAGACGTTCGAGTCTGTTGAGCTACTGAGACGTTCGAGTCTGTTGAGCTGCTGAGACGTTTAGAGATTCGAGATGCTTGAGTTCAAAGGAGTTTGAAGTTTCAAGGAGTTTGAGATTTATGATGTTTGGAATTATTTGGGATTGAAATGAAGTTGAATTGAATTGGGAATGAAAAGAATTTTGAATTGAATTGGGCTGAAATTGAATTGATTTTGGATTGGATTGAATTTGATTGAATTTAATTGAGATTGAAATTGAGATGAAATGAATGTAATAGAAGTTAAATTGGAGTTGAATGAATTTTGATTCGAATTGGAGTTGTGGGCCATATTCTAACTTATGGGTTTGGATCGGGCCTTGGAAATTGGGCCAAAGTGGATCTAAAAAATGGGCCGGATTGGGCCTTGAAGATTGAGCCAGATTGGAAGTGGGCCAGATTGAATTTGATTATTGGGCCTCAAACTGAAATGATTGTTGGGCCTCAAATTGGATGATTTACAGTTGGGATTGACATTGGATTGGAATGAATTTTGAATTGTGTATGAAGAGTGTTTGATGAGTGAGTGTGAGAAGGATTGCTTTTGAAATGTGTTTGATGTATGAGCATGAGAAGGATCGATTTGAAGGGTGTTTGATGAATAAGCATGAGAGGGGTTGATTTTGAAGAGTGTATGATGTGTGAGTATGAGAGGGATTGATTTTGGAATGTGTTTGATGTTAAAGCATGAGAAAGATTGATTTTATAGTGTGTTTGATGAGAGAGATTGATCTGAAGTTAAATTTTTGGACTGAATTCATAATTGAATTTTGGATTTTGAATCGGATTTTTATTGGTTGAAACGAATCATTGATTGTGAGTTTTATTGTGACAATTATGGATTGTTTGGAAAATTTTATGAAGGAAAGGCGTTCCCCACCGACCAAACTCTACGGCCCGTTTGAGTGAGGAACATCCCCGAACCTAGAAGCTTTTCTAAATTGGACTCGAAATGTCCAGAAATAAGTGGGTAGACCTAAAGGCTATTCTATGGCTACATGTGCTAAACCAATCTAGCAATTTATAAGACAAAACTAACATATAAAACGCCCAATGTATAATAGAACCGAACATGTATAAACAAGCATTCAAAAATATGTACGAAAGATAGACAGAGTAAAAAAAATGATCAAACCGACAAATACAGAAAATTATGTAATCCAAGACTATGCTAGTTAGCACAAATAATAGACAACTTACAACTCATGACAACAAAATTAAAGTGTTGAATTAAAATGCTAAATTAAAGTGCTGAATTAAAAGAGCTGCTATGGGGGTCGCATCGACGCCGCCTCATTCGAGCTGATAGGGATCCAAAGAGATGCACCAACCGTTTTCTGAAGACTGAGGAAATACCCAAGTAGTTCGAGCCAAAATGTTGCTTTCCTAGTGTTATCAGTTTCCAGTTCCTCGATCCACAATGTACATGTCATAGAACACAGACAAAGAAACACGGGATAAGTTAGTAATGAAATGTAAGAGGGTTGGGGTGTGTGCAATGGGATCATACGGCCCCTCTCAATGGGAGGAAAGGGCAATCTAATCATCTCCCACACCCCAACCGAGAACATAGCAAAGAGTTCCAAGCTGCCAACAAACGCTAAGGATTGTAAGATAAATCGAACATTGGGGTTGCTTCTCAAATTAATTCAGCATCTTAGATTATGACTCAAACCAAAGTGTAGTATCAAGAAGATGGATTGTGAGTCATGTGGGATCATACCTAAAGGGGTTTATATCATTTCCCTCTAAGATGAAAAATTAATAAGGACCATCCAGCCAATGATTGATTTATCTTAACAATCGAAATATTCGGGAAACTATCACTCTATTTATGTTCTTGTCTAAGCGCAAGGGAACATATACATGCTAGTTTCAAACCAACTGCCAAACTACCCATCAATGTGCAAGGAGCAATCAGCTATCGAAAATAAATGGAATGCCTTAATTAAAATTGAGTCAAAATTTCCAAACCCATAAGAAGCCTTAGTGAAGACGAAAGCACATAAAGCCCAAAGTCATTCCCTCAAATCGAGCCCAATTCGCAAAGGGAGTGTACCAGCCCAAGCTCATTCGATCAAGTCCAGCCCAAGTTGCGAAGGGATGTACCTCAATAAGAACACGTAACAAAAGTGTAAGGAGCAATTACACCGAATGGGATTGAATATATAGCACAAGGACAAGCGAAATCAAATCATCAATGTTACGTAAACGTGCCCACAATAGGCCGCTGCAAATTAGGTTATTAAAAGCCCACATGCGTAGAAGTCCAACATCAAATCCAAACTGAATCAGCTCACAACCCAGCGGTCACAGTGCCGAAGCAAAAATGCAAAGTCAGAAGGTGTGTCGAATCACCTTGTGACCAAGTCAGAACTAGATCACTGTGTGAGCCTAAAGCCTATCAACCAAAAATGTCAAATGAGCCCACAAGAAACCAAATAGGCCGCAAATAGCAAAAGAATGAAACGGGCCACAGTAATTCTCGGATACAGCAACGACAGATGCAATATGCCACATGGATTAGCCCTGCATTATCTCCACTAATCACCAAAATTAAACAAATCTGGCACATGAACTAGACTCGTCAGAGGAAACCGCCACATGTATTGTGAACAGAGCAAATGTTCCGTAAATCAAAATCATCGTTAAACAAACCAGAGAACACTTAATCCAGCAGACTTTACATTATCTCCCCTTTACGAACTTGATATTATCTCCCCTTTACAAACTTATCGAAGGATCAAGCGAGAACCCACAAGTATTATTAGTTCATTTAAATCTCGAACATAATGAGCCATCGGAGTATCAACCGAGAATAGGCACACAAATTCTAAACCCAAATGATTCAAGATAGATTCATAAAAGTAAAACAAGATTTATACCGTCAAACTTAGGGCATGGTCGCGGCCAGGGGTTCAACCGATCTCAAATCGGAAAGGATGAATCGTGCCTCCGACAGTAGAATCGAAAGAGGCATATATTAATACTTCCACAAACTCAAAAGTAAGATGCAACAGCAAATCGAAAGTGAAGGAATATGAGAATCCAGATTCGAAGTGAATTCCAGCAAAGAAAAGCACATAGCCAACACTGCAGCGAGGCGAGACCATCCCAAGGCCGGGTAGGAGGTCGCCGCTCGCTGAAATTCGAAAGGCATCAATAGAGCTTTAAACTTGGGAGATGGGTAAAACACCGATCGATACAGCCATGGGGGAGAATGGCCGTTGCCAGTGTGGGTTACAAAATTCCGTGTGTAGTGGATGAGGAGAAATAGAGCAGTATGCTCCTTGTTCGCCAGCGCAGTGTGTAGACTACCGTGAGTGAAGATAGTCGAAGAACAACACCTGTGTGTTTCCTGATACGTTTAATGAAGCGGAGAAAGAACAAAGACCATGAAAGAATCAGATAGTTTGGGGTTTTTTTGAAAGAAGAAGAGAGGGAGTCCGATGGTAAAAGCAACCATTGCTTTTGGGTTGAAGCTGATTGATCTTAGGAGAGGCGAGTTAGGGCGAGGAAAGGAGTAAGGGAGGTGGTTGATGTTTGGGTTAATCGGAGCTTCCGATTTCCAGGCGAGGAGGGTGGAGACAGAAGGGAACAAATCTAGACTTTGTCTTGGTCTTCTATTATCGTCCGAAGTGAGCTAGAGGCGATATTTCTCGATTTTCTGGCAATGAAAAGGGCCTGAAATGAAAGAATCCTTTAGGGTGTTTTGTGTTTTCTTTTCGATTCCAGAGGGAAAAGGGTGAGAGTGAGGGTGGTGACTGATCGAGGTAGAAGGAAAATGGTGGTGGCTTGGTTGCTAAACTGGGTCAAATTTAAGAGATGAAGGGGAAGGAGTGGGAGTTGGTTGTTTCTGGCGTGTGTTCTCCGTTGAAGGAGGGAGGTTGATGGTGAAAGAAAGAAAGAAGAAGGGTCCGAAGTCGGCTGCCCTAAAGAAAAAACGGGGAGGGTTTCTTGTTGTCATTATATCTAGGGTTTTGGAGATGGGTTGGGTTTTCAATATGGGTTTGGGTTTTTTGGTCTGCTTTCATTGAAGATTGGGCCAAGACAAAAAAGAATGAGAAAGGAAAATAATCACTAAAATACAACTTCATAGAAATCGGAGGAAACGAAAATAAAAGCTATAACTAGACTTGAGTAATAAACGATAATGTTTAAAAATATATATATGTAGAGTAAGACAAAAGGGGTTTAATCGATAAAAATGAAATGCTTTTTTCTTTTTTTTTCTTTTTTTTACAAAGTAAGAACATGAAAAATGAAAATAATAAAAGTAAAATAAAGTAAATGAAATGTCCACGACTAAAGAAATAAAACTGAAAATAACTAAATAAAATAAAAGGGGAAGTCTAAAACAAATAATTATTTGAAAATTTCTGTACAATTGGGTTTTTTTCTAAAATGCTTGAAAATTGGTTTGAAATTTTGTCGTAAAACGATGGTTTCATTTTGGCACGCACGTCAATACATTTTGAAAAAGAAAGGCGACGACCCCTCTTATTGTACTTCTTATTCTGGAATTTGCTTTATGGGGTTAGAATTTTTGGTGTCTACAGCACCCCATGGGTGAGTAAACCCCTCGATTCCATCCCCCACTTACATCGAAATTGTAGAGCGATTCACACCGAACTAGAGTGAAGAAGCAGTCAACAGAAAAGCACATCAAAGTCCAGACCAACAACCACTGAATTGCACTGAACAACCCCCAAAATCAGATTACAAAATCTAAAATAGCACTTCCCGAACAACAACCACTACCGAGACCACAAAGAACCAAACCTGAATTTACAGAGGAAGAGAAGCCCTACAGCAACACGGGAATGGACGAACGAATACAGCAATTCAATCACCAATCTCAGAGACAATCACCAAGGAAAGGAAGGGAAGGGAGCGCTCAAACTGTCGAGAGAAACGTCGACTTGAAAACTGATCAAGAAAACCAAATAAGAAAATAAAAGGCTTCCCTTCCTTCCTAATTACTTACCAAAATAATAAAAGAGAGGGAAACGACCTCCTTGCCTTCTTCTTTTAATCTAATGACCCGGACATCCCATTAGCTGAATAAAGCCACACACAATAAAAAAATAAACAACAATAGACGTTAGAAAATTCAGAAACATAACCCGGGTTATAACAATAGCCCTTGATTTATCTTGTCCATTTGCACATTAATGAGTTGTATTCTTGTCGTGTGCTAGTTGAAAGTGTGAATATGTGAGTCTGCATAGATATGTCGATCTTCTTGCAGTCTTTGTCTTTGATTTACTTCTGAAGCGTAAGAGATATCTTTGTGAGGTGACTGACTTCTTGTGTGTACTAGAAGTTCTAGCATGAGCTCTCCTGGACAGGTGCCTGACTAGCTGGGCACATGTCGTGAACTGAGTGCGCTTGCAACCTTGCATGCTAAGCCACTCCTTTGCTTGTCTATCTGAATCTTAAAGCTTGACAAACATATTAGATAGACAATACAATGTTTTCTATCATCAAAACTAAAGGATCTTGACTTAAAAATTTTCCCCCTTTTTGATGATGGCAACCTATACAAAATTATATGTACTTGGTTGGTAATTTGAAAGTTCGAGAGATTCCTCTTAAGAAGGATTCCCTCTGAGTTTGTTAAAGGTAAAAAGATTAATTTGAACAGATTAAAGATAACAGCTTTTATTTATACTATAACCATAGTAGAAAGTTCTTCACTAAGATATTACATAACAAGGAAAATAGTCATAAACACAAACACAAGTACATATCTTTCTTTCCCCCTTGGCCATACAGCAAAAATAGGGAGCAACTATAGGACTTAAGGTATTGAAAAGGCCATAACATTCCATAGAGTACAAACTACAAGTATGATCGAGATAATCTAGATAGAGTGACGTGTCTGGAGATCCCATTAGATATCATCTAGGCCATAGGGTTCATCCTTAGAAAAGGAAACTGTTAACCAAAGTTTTTCAACTGTGGTGGATTTCCAAGGGTGATTCAGTTGTGGTGGAAAGGTCTGACTCATCATAATCTACTGTGAACTCCATGCAGTGAGGAGTCCTAGTATGAGATGGAGTAACACTTGAGGTTCTAGACCAAGCTGTGAATGAGTCGGAGTTGGGTTAGACATAGCTTTGGGCGACGTATTTCTTTGAATGTTTTGTGAACATGAGCTTGTGAATGGTGGAATGGATTGTTTTCTCATTTGAGCTGTAGGAGCTTTGTGGAGTTTGTGCCATTTTGTGAGATGTGAATGATGATCGTTAGTGGTGAATGAGCTGAGCAAGTATTTGTAGACAGTTGAGGATATGCTCGACGACTGCTCAGTGAGTGATAATAAATGAGGTGCTACGTCTTGTGGGCTATGATTGTAGGCTTTTTAGGTGTCAAGTTTGGAGATAGGATTAGTGGAATGGATGGGACTAAATATCTCTAATCATTTTGCAATTTTTAATCAAGGAAGAAGCAGCCAATACAATAAATTATTTCGTAACCAATGGTTTGGTCATTCAAGTCGACAAAGAAACAATTTGCATTTCATTCATATCAAAAGATTTTCTGAGAAACAGATAGTCAATGGCAGCAAAAATATTTAAAGGAAAAAGAAAATAATTTTTCTCATGGTTTCCACTCATGTCTTTAAGAGACAAAGAACACTCAGGCTAGAGAGGGGAGTCTATGAAGTTATAACTCCTTGAACCATGTGATGAACACTTGGTTCTCTGGAGACGACCAACATAGCGGTGAGAGTAACTCGCACACTCTTTAGGACATCCCCAACTGAAGTATCCAGACTGGTCCCCGACCTGTCGTGGACCGGTGAGAAACTTCTCTTCCTCTTGAGTGCGGATGCTATTGTAGTTGGTCGAAGCTCTGACCTTGAGTCCTCACTCTTGGTTGGCTTCTGAGCAACCACCAGCTGATCTCCCTTCATCTTGATCCCCATCTTGGACAACATCTCTGGACAGATGCTATCCTGAGCGGTGCGCGTGCACTCGTGGAACCTGTCGGTGTCTACTCCATTTTGTTGTAGCGCCTTGGTCACCACTCCCCCATTCACAAGACCTTGGTTGACGTATCTACTCTCCTCTATGGTGAGCAGAATCATTGCTGGGAATTCAATCTTCTCCTTGGTCTTGATCGCATAAAGCAACCTCACATCTCTTGCATTGACGATGTGAGTGTGTTGGTTCTGTGGGGTGATGTTGTGGGTAAGGATGTTTAAAAGGACCCTATCGGGGATGGACATTTCCATTGTGTGGAAATTCTTCATGGTGGCCCCTTTGTTGAGCAGTTGGACCATCTTTCCTCCTTGATGGCCCAAGTCATTCCAGGTGGTGTCCTTTCGGACAACCAACCCCTCTAATTCTAAGCCAAAAGTGTCACACATCCAGGACTTGGAGATGTTGATGTGAACTCCTTGGACTTGCGAGATGATGTAGTCATCGTCTTCGTCGCTCTAGAGTGGTCCATGATGTCGCATATGCTCTTTGAGCAGCTCGGTATAGATGGCGACAGCTTGAACTCCAACAACTCTAGGATCTTTCCAAGACCCATTTTCTCCATCCACTCCATGTCCAACGTCTTGGGTAAGACGAGACATGATTTGTCATTGACGTTCTCGGCTTTGATCAGAGCTGGCTCTAACTCTTTGAGCTTCTTCAGACGCTTGAGAGTTTGGGGTGGTTGTGGCTTTGCAGCCTCCTTCTAGGCCTGGAAGAGTTCCTCGAGCTCCTGACCATGTGGTGACAGTACCATCTTCTGCTTGCCTTTAGCTTTCGTAGCCTCCTTCTCGTGCTGCTCAGCTGTTGGGATGATCGGTGATGACTCTGTGTCACTGTCACCTTCACGACTGGATTGTTGGGGAGTCGGTGACCTGTTGGTGACTGGTTCCTCAGTTTAAGCGACTGGTTCAACTTTCTCCTTAGAATTTTGGGCAGTCACACCTTCTTCGTGACCCCTTTCTTCTGCTGTAACATCATTCTGTGACTTTTCGTCACTTTGTACCTCCTCTTCTTCTATCTGTCGAATGAAAGCCTCTACGACCGCTGAGGGAGTGGCTTCCTCGTCTTCGGTGAAGTGCAACTTGCAAGTTTCTCCTTCTGGTGAGGAATGGGCTTTTTGTGGAGTTTCTTTTTGGATTTTGGTGAGCTTGGAGGCATGAGTTACGCGAGTTGTGCAACTCGTTGTAGCAGTGGAGAGGTCTTGGTTTTTATGGACTTTGAGTTTTTGGCTTTAGAATGTTTGGTGGCGACTTTTGGAGAAGGAGCAGGAGAAGACATGTTTGGATTTTTGGTAGGAGTAGGAGTTGAGAGTATTTTGGGTTTGAGGATTTATGTTTGGATTAGGTGGTGAAGCTTAGGTAAGTAGAGGCTTATATAGTGTACCTCTTCTTGTTGCGGTTCGCCTTCGTCTGTCACCCTTCGCACAAGTTGATCTTCTAGTTCTTTGGACAGGCGAGGGGGCGGCGATTCTCTGTGTGGTTCTGTCAGCCACATGTCGGCCACTTGTACTAATGAAGCTTCCTTGAGGACAGTCTTCTTCTTAGAGCGGAGAGCGGATTTTGGTGCCATGTTTGATCGAAGGATTTTCTGGAGTTTGTGAACTTTTTGCTAGAGAATCTTTAGAGTGGCTGTGAGGCAAGGGATTTTTCGCACAAGGGCTCTCTAGAGTGTTTGTAAAAAAGAGAAAATGCTTGAATGCTTAGAGAGTTTAGAGAGTGAGGGCAAATAATGTGATGAGAGCAGGACTCCCATCGCCCTTTTATAATTATCGAGTAACGGTCGATGATGCTCCTCCTCCTCTTGCTGACATGTCCCAATGGTACTATTCATAACGGCAGCGGTCGTGATGGTTGTCATCGATCCGTTGCGTTTTTCTGTTTCTATCTGTTGTATTGTCTCTAATTTATCCTTACTTTTGTGGAAATACTGACATCTGTTTCAAGTAGTCATTTGACATGTTTTCCATGCATTTAGCTGTTTGTTGACTACTGAACGACTAGCTTAAAGGTGTTGCTCACGTGTCGATGACTGATCGTGGGAATTAAAAGACAGCCTAATTGTGTTTAATGAACATCATTCCTAGATCATGAACAATCTTGTTGAATTTTTCTTTACATAGAGGTTTAGTAAAGATATCAGCTAGTTGGTCTTTGGTAGAAATGTAATTTAAACCAACTAATTCCTTTTCACAACAATCTCTAAGAAAATGATGTCTTATGTCAATATGCTTGGTACAAGAATGATGCACAGGATTTTTGGAAATAGAGATGGCACTTGTATTATCACACATAATTGGCAACGTACCTGTCTTGACTCCATAATCACCAATTTGTTGTTTGAGCCATAAGAGTTAAGCACAACAGCTTGCCGGCTATGTATTCATATTCAGCAGTTGAGATTGCTACACTTTGTTGTTTCTTTGATCCTCATGCGATCAAACATGATCCAACAAAGAATGCTGTCCTTGACGTGTTTTTTCTATCGGTGATAGATCCTCCATAATCTGCATCTGAAAAGCCTATAATATTGCAATTGGTGAATTTAGGATAAAAGAGACCAAGGTTCATGGTCCCTTTGAGGTAACGTAGAATTCTTTTTACGGATGTGAGGTGACTTTCTCTTGGATCTGCTTGAAACCTGGCACATAAGCAAACACTATACATAATGTTAGGTCTACTAGCAGTTGAATAGAGTAGAGAACCAATCATCTCCCTATATGATCGTTGGTCAACCGGTCGGTCACCAGTCGTGATGCTCATTTTTATGCCAACTGCCATAGGTGTGTCAAATGGTTTGCATGCCTCCATTCCAAATCTCTTTAGCAAATCCTTCACATACTTTTGCTGGGATATGGTTCCCTTCATCATCTTGCTTGACTTGAAGTACTAAGAAAAACTTCAATTCTCCTAAATCACTCATCTCAAATTCCTTTTTCATCAAAGCCTCAAACTTCTTGCAATATTTCTCATTAAAGGCTCCAAAGATTATATCATCAACATATACTTGCACAATTAAGAAGTCCCTTTTGTTGTTGTAAACAAACAAGGTTTTATCCACCTTTTCTCTCTTGAATTGGTTTTCTAAAAGATAAGAGGATAGACGGTTGTACCATGATCTTGGAGCTTGTTTGAGCCCGTAAAGACCTTTATCAAGCTTGAGTACCAAGTCTTTTCCTTCTTGAGTCTTAAAACTTGGAGGTTGTTCAACATACACTTCTTCCTTGACATACCCATTTGGAAAGACTCTTTTGATGTCAAGTTGGAAAAGTTTGATTCCTTTATGTGCAGCAAATGCAATTAGTAATCTGATGGACTCCATCCTTGCTACTGAAGCAAAGGTCTCTTAGAAGTCTATCCCTTTTGTTGACGATATCATTGAGCACCAGATGAGCTTTGTTCCTAACGACTTCTCCCATCTCATTTAGCTTGTTTCTAAAGACCCATTTTGTGCCAAGTATTCCTTGATGTGAAGGATGAGGCACAAGATGCCAGACTTTGCATCTTTCAAACTGATTCAATTCTTCTTGCATTGCTTTAATCTAGTCTGAGTCTTGAAGAGCTTCTTTGATATTTTTTGGGTTCGATAGGTGAGACTGTCATTGAGAATGCTAGAAGATCTTGATCTTGTGCTCTGGTTTGAATTCCTTTGGAGATATCTGATATGATGTTCTCCAATGGATGATCTTTGTACGGAGTACAAGATTGATGGTGATAGAGGATCTTCGACATCATTGATCCCCTCATTGACCTGTTGTTGACCTGTCGGGCAAGTTTTCCTTGGTTGGTGATTCATCTTTGGGATTATCTGTGTGATCTTGATCAGCTAGATCAAATCCAAGTTCTTCATCTTCTTCAGATTCCTTGACCTTATGAACTTCAGCCTCATCAAAGACCACATGTACACTTTCTTCCACCTTCAATGTCCTTTTGTTGTAGACTTTGTATGCCCCTCTCCTTTCAGAGTACCCAAGGAAGATGGCCACATCACTTCTGGCATCAAATTTTCCTAGGGGATTCTTTTCATTGTTGTGGACATAACATTTACAACCAAAGATCTTGAAGTGACTTATGTATTGTTTTCTTCCCTTGATGAGCTCATAAGGTGTTTTGTTGAGGATAGGTCGTATGAGCATCCTATTTGTGATGTAGCATGCAGTCGCCACAGCTTCTACCCAGAAGACCTGAGGAAGACTGCTCCCCAATAGCATGGCCCTGGCTACCTCTTGTAGTGTTCTGTTCTTACGCTCAACTACCCCATTTTGTTGGGGTGTCCTTGGTGCCTAATATGTGTGATTGATTCCATGTTGTTTACACATATCCATGAATTGTTGATTCTCAAATTCTGACCCATGATCAGACCGAAGAGCCTTGATCTTGTGGTTGAGTTGTACATGGACTTTTCGTGCAAAGACTTGAAATTTCTCAAAGACTTCGTCTTTAGAAGCAATAAAGAGTGTCCAAACAAATCGTGAGTAATCATCAACAATCACAAACACATACCAATTTCTCCAAAACTTTTGATTCTCATAGGTCCACATAAGTCCATGTGAAGTAATTCAAGTGGCTTAGATGTACTTACTAAGTTCTTTTATTTGAAAGAAGTCTTAGTTTGCTTGCTTCTAACACAAGCATCACAAAGATTGGTCTCAGATTCTTTAATCTCAGGGAGACCTCTTACCAACCGTTTCTTGACAAGTTTTCTCAATAATGAAATGCTAACATGCCCTGATCTTTTGTGCCATAGTGTGGAGTCATCTATTGAAGCAGACAAGCATGAAAGGTTTGGACTGTCAATATCCTCCAAACTAGTTACATAAACATTTTTCCACCTTTCCTTTTAACAACTCTTTGCCATTGTTCTGACTTACTATGCTACAATGTGTAGAATAGAAGTGAACTGAATTGCCTTTGTCACATATTTGAGATACACTGAGCAAATTGAACTTTAATTCATTAACTAAGTTGACATTATCTATGACATAATCTGAAGTAAAACCAACCTTACCTACATCGATGATTTTTCCTTTCTTGTTATCGCCAAAAGAAACAGTTCCTTGGCTTCCTGGTTCGAGTGAGAAGAACTTCTTTTTGTCTCATGTCATGTGTTTAGAGCACTCACTGTCGATGTACCAGCAGGGGTTCATTCCCACTCGATTCTGCACTTATCAAGTCAGTGGCGTGGGGTTAGGGTCCTCAGAAGAGTTGGACCCATTTCCACCATCAACTACTGTTCTAGGTTCATTTTTTTACTACCCATTTTAGTCCTATTTTCTTGAGTTGCCAATGCCTCATAAAACGCATTCTATAGCATTTGGCTTCATGATGACCGGGTTGTCTGTACAGGTTGCATACACCCCTATGACTGGTTCCTAACTGGTACCTGACCGGTCGCTTGTTTTTCCACATGGGTGTCCTAGATACAACTTCTAGTTTCATGTTTTTCTTTGACAATTGCTAGTTCTTTTTCTTTTGAGCTAAGTGCAGCAATCAGTTCATCTATTTCAGGTTGTTTTCCTAATTTCATCTTTTCATGAGCATAAAGAATCTCACTATAATCGATTTGTAATTTCATGAGTGCCTTCATAAATTTCTAACTTATCCTTATCTGAGTGTTTCTCCAATTTCTCATTTTCCTCTAAAAGTTCCTTGTTTTCATTTTCCAGTGCCTCTAGTTGATCAACTAGTATAAGAGAAAACTTTCTAAGTCCTAGAAGTTCAGCCTTTTGAATTTTTCCTTCTAAGTTTAGAATAGTTTACCTTGTTTTGTTCTTCTTCTTCTGATTCTGACTTATCATTGTCTTGTGCCATCGAGCAAACTTCTTCAAGGCATAGGTGATCCTTCTCATCCTTCGAGAGATCACCGTCTGAGGTTTGATTGTTGTCACTTAGCTCTGAGTCTCCCCATGAAACAACAAACGCTTCTTTTCTTGGCCCATTGTTGAACGATCTTCGAACTAGTTTCCTAACCTTGTCGCTGTCTTCTCGTGATTGTTGAGGACAATCTTTGATGTGATGCCCACGCTTTGAGCACCCAAAACACTTGTCATTGTTCTTTTTACGATGATCGTCAGTCTCCTTGGGCTCTCTTCCTTTCCTCATGTTGTTTCTTATGAACTTCATAAAGTACCTCTTAGCATAGAGAACCATCTCATCATTATCTTCTCCTGTCTCGGAGTTTTCAGCTACCTGAAGGGCTATGCCTTTTCCCTTTTCTTTAGTTGAACTTTCTGAGTTTCGTTGTTGTAGTTTCAACTCAAATGCCATTAGGGAACCTAACATGTCCGCCAAGGACATCTTAGATAGATCATGGACCTCTTGCATGGCATTGACCTTGCTGTCGAAGGAGACAGGAAGAGATCTGAGGAACTTCCGAATTTGATCCTCATTTGAGATAGTTCTTCCAAGCACCAACATTTTGTTGATCAGCTTGGTGAATCTTGTATGCTTTCAGAAATACTCTCTTTTCTTCCTTCTTGAATAACTCCCAATGAGTGAGCAGCAACTCAATTTGAGTCTTTTTGATCTCATCATTCCCTTCATACGTGACTTCAAGAGTTTTCCAAATCTCTTGAGTTGTTTTAGCTGAGGCTATCTTGGAGTATTGCTTGGGTAGTAGTGCACAGTGTAGAATCCTTACGACTCAAGCATTGAATACCAACTTCTTGATTTGATCATCCGTCATATTGTCAACCGATATATCTTGTCCTTGAGCATCTTGGAAGGAATATTCACCATGTGATACAACCCTTCACATCCTTGGATCATCAGACTTGATGTGAAACTCCATTTTATTTTTCCAGTGAGTGTAGTTCAGTAGTTGTCTTCATTGAAGAGTGGTGGTCGATTTGGTGCAGAACCTTCTTCTGCCGCTAGTAGGCTTGCGTGAGACATTTCGATCGTCTTCCAAAGCAATTAGCTTTCTAGAAGAGACCTGCTCTGATACCAATTGAAACTAGCTAGCGCTCTTGATGCGTCCCCGATCTATCGTGGATGTATCGTAGACTCAAATAAACTTTGTTGGTTAAGGAAAGACACGAGATAAACTTAAACTGGAAACTTTATTTCGATTGAGAATTTACACACAGAAATTCACTCAATCTCCCTCGCCCTCACACACGAACTCCGGGACAGTTTAGGACTTTATCCCAAAGCCCTCTACCCTCTCCTGACAGCCGGCCTACGGTTCCCCCACCGCTCCCCGACTGATCAGTCTACCAAATACAAAGTATTGTCACTTCGACCCCAGTCCTAACCAGCTCACCAACTCTCTAGCACTTACACACACTTAAGTCTGATCCACACTTGCGCTGATTATTTCTATCATTTTCTCTCGTGTTCAGGCTTACTTACATATGAAATAAATGCAAGTATATATACGGTTAGTTAAGGTGTAAGTACCATCCTATAATCCCTAGACTCTAGGAGTTGACTACAGCTCCTATATTTCACATAAAAACCACACTAGACTTGTAGAGAGTCTTCAACTTGATATGGGGTCATTTGGAATACGTGTCACCTTGTGGTTGGTCACGTCGGCGGCAGCTCTCTAGATTGGTCGAGCACCACTTGTGTGCCCCACTTGTCTGATCTTGTCTGGCTCATTAATGCTCATAAATGCTCTCTTAGATATCATTATGGCTATGTGATCCTTCTGATTAATAGCCCTTGACTTATCTTGTCCATCTGCACATTAATGAGTTGTATTCTTGTCGTGTGCTAGTTGATAGTGTGAATATATGAGTCTGCATAGATATGTCAATCTTCTTGCAGTCTTTGTCTTTGATTTACTCCTGAAGCGTAAGAGATATCTTCGTGAGGTGCCTCACTTCTTGTGTATACTAGATTTTCTAGCTTGAGCTCTCCTGGACAGGTGTCTGTCTGGTTGGGCAATGTTGTGAACTGAGTGCGCTTGCAACCTTGCGTGCTAAGCCACTCCTTTGCCTATTTATCCGAATCTTAAAGCTTGACAAACATATTAGATAGACAATACAAGGTTTGCTATCATCAAAACTAAAGGATCTTGACTTAACACTCACCCTAAGTCCTTAAGTGTGCACACCTCCTAGAAGGTACTTCTGACCCAAAGGAGTAGATCATACAGCTTAACCGTGTTTCATTGTTCGCAGCCCAAAAAGTATAGTCAGGGTACAAAGAACCAAAATCAATGCATAGTCATGGTACGAAGTACCAATAATTAATGTATAATCAGGGAGCACCGAGAGGCCCCAACAATATTCAGGGAGCACCAACAAGCAATCGTTCTAGTGAAAGGCTCCCAAAAACATAATCAAAATTCTAGTTGTAAGATTCAACCGTTAATACACTACACGCGGGAAATAAGTTCCCAATTCCCAAATCCCTAATCAGGGTTTCCAAAACATCTTTTAATATTCACAATCCACGCAACGAAGCAAACATGAGCATAGAATTTACCTGATTACTTACACCACTTACGAGGACAACTCAGCAGAATCACAAGTAGCGCCCGTCAACGAATTCGGGGTCTAAAATTATAAAAACCATCAATTAGAAACCACCAATCCACAACCAAAATAAATAAAACTTTACCCAGGTAGTGGACCTTACCCTTCTAAACTCTAATTCGGCACCAGGGAAGAAACTTGAAGAAAACAGAGAAAGAATGAGAGATTTTGTATTGAGCGTAATGCGTTGGGATACCGATGATGGAGATGGGAGTGGAAATCGTGATATAAATAGAGTATTATTTGTAAAGAGAAAAGGAGGGTAGTAATTAAATAATAATGTAAATATTTTAGAAGAAGGAATAAATTCCTATTAAGTAATCCATTAGATGAGAATAGGAAATGAATTAAATAGTTAATTTGAATTAAGTTGGAGAGTAAGAATAATTTATCCGTTATGAAGGGAGAGAGATAATTATTTTGGAAAGAGATAAAATAGAATTGAATACTTAATCTAAAAATAAGAAGAACGTTATAACGTCCGTGGAAGTTGAGGATATTAATATTAATTGATTTAGGAAAAGAAAAAGGAAGATATTAATATATGATTGATTTATAAAAGAGAAAAGAGAGAGTAGAATATTTATTTTGACTTCTCTGGATCCAATAATAATTACTAACCTCGGATTAGCCGAATAACTCGGTAATCGACTCATTAACGAACTATTATAACATTTATCCAATCGTATTGATTTAATAATATGAATTTTCTGACTCAAAATACGCTGGTATTTCACATACCTTCATGGATATGATATCAAACTTCCATAGAAAGAAAAACGCTAATGAGCAGATTAATACACGTAAGAAAATGAGCAGATAACTAAGCTAAGGTTGCAACATAAATTCATTCACACAACCGTCATTAATTTGACCTCCACTTGATTCACTCGGTAAAAACTAAAACGGTCACGTTTTTTTTTTGAAACAAAGAGTAAATTATATTAAGAACATATAGTGATTACAGCAGGAGGGAAGTCGGAAGACTTCCAACAACTCGCAGGGAGCTGATATTTGCTAGCATATGAAGCTAGGTTGTGAGCCGTGAAATTATCTAAACGACTAACATGAAAGCATTGAAAATCTATCAAAGGCCTCAAATGTGCCAAGGCATCATTGAGCAAAGAAGTCGTGCTGTCGGAGATAGTAGTGGCACCAAACGTTGACAGATAAGCAACCACCGGCTTACAATCTAACAAAACCCGGACACTATAAAAAGCAGAGCGCTTAGCTAGATGAAGACCTAAAAGAACCGCTGCGGCCTCCATATGAGAAGGGTCGTGAGTAGTGAAACCACCCCAAACTGCTGCTGCAAGGACCGAATGATGTCGAGCTGCAACTGCCGCAATGCCAAACCTGCCGAACCTGTCCAGGGCCGCATCAACTGAGATCTCCACCCAGTCTGGAAAGCCAAGATGGGCCTCAGCAAGTGAAGGCAAAGAAGTCGAGGCAAAGCAAGTAGAACTCAAAGAGAAGAAATTGTCTGCTTGAGACCATCCAGCCTCAAAAAGAGAAACTCGGCCATGAGTAAATTGACATCGTGCAAACCAGAGACGCCAAAGGAGGGACAGCAGAAGCATTAGATCGGAGCGAGCCATGGCGACACAAGAGTGAGTAAGCCAATCGATAAATGCAGTGTCTGACCGAAAGGTAGGTGGTAATGGAACACAAAGGCGGTGCCAATACTGTTGGACAGACGGGCAGGCAATGAGAGCATGGACTAGGGTTTCACTGCGGCCACAGAGAGGGCACACCGCCAACTCTGGGCGGTGGAGGCGGTAGGCCAACAGGCCACGACATGGAATCACCCCCTGCAATAGTTTCCAACCAAAATAAACGAACGCGAGGGGGAAGGTCCAGCTTCCATACTCGCTTATTGGCCAATCCTGCAGGAGTTGTTGTCATTGACGAAGTGGAAGGTAGATGCTGGATTGTGAAACGGTCACGTTAAACCTGAGTACATTTTTATTCCTCCTACCATAAAAAAGTGTATAAGCCAGTAGAAATGCTTATATTATCTTAAGAAAAATATGATAAATTTTACCATCATGAAAAAATAATATCTCTGTCATCTTTTGACCTTCTCCTATACTATTTAAACATATTATTTGACTTCAGTAGTTAACATACAAAATAATATAATTTTATAAATCTAAGTTTTGCATAAAAAAATTATATGTTGTAAAAATTTATTTATAAATTTTTTATTTTATATGTTTAATATTGAAATAAAAAATATGTCAATATGTCAAAAAGTAAACAGAAAGCTCGGTAGTAATATACGGCAACTCGCATCTCGAGGACCGCCAAGCTGCCGATGCAATCCACTTGCAAACAGTCGGTCGTTATCCACTACAGTACAACCGCCCACAGAACGGCGGGGCTGGACTCTGGAGGCGTCCAAGCCGGGGTTTTCACTCAGCTCACTGAATCGTCCACCCGCCCGCCGTGTAATTAGTATTTAATCACCCTCTTTACTGATGAGTTCGACCGCAAGGTTATAATTCTTCTGCTTACTACTCTGCCAAAACAGTTACCCAGTTTAATCTACAATTCAATAGGGGTTGAGCAGAAGAGATTAGTGATGATGCTGAGAGTTGTTAGTGCTGAATTTGCTTTGTTTCTGTCGATTTTGTTTCTTGTTGGACATGGTAGCCCCGAAAGGAGGGAGGGAGAGATCGTCACCATCGACGTCTATTCCGCCAAGGATCTCGTCCGTTCAGGACATCGATATCTGGATGTGAGGTGACTCTCAATCTTCATTCACGGGGATTTGTCTTACAATTGCTGTTCATCGAAATTGGAATGTTTGTTGGGGGGAATTATTCTAATCTTCATCTGATAATATCAGGACGGAAGAGGAGTTCAAGAGAGGTCATGTGGATGTGGGAAATCCTCTTAACATACCGTACATGTTCAACACTCCAGAAGGTAAACGACCTACTATTGATGGATTACTATGAGTAAAAAAACAAGAAGGAATGGGAGCTGGCTCTGGTCTGAATAAAGGTCTGGGTTATTACATACGAACTTTTATTAATTTCAGGAAGGGTAAAGAACCCAGAATTTATGGAGCAAGTAATGTCCCTCTGCAACAAGGATGATAAATTGGTCGTGGTAAATTGTCTTGTCCATCTACCCTTTTGGTTTCATGGTTATCGTACGCAAATGAATTATTTACCAGGAGCATTAGGATTCATTATCTCAAGTAAATTACTTTTGAAGAACAGGGATGCCAGTCGGGTGTGAGATCTGTCTATGCCACGACTGATCTTCTTAAAGCAGTAAGTTGGATTCGATTTAATATCATACGATTATGTACCATGCACCTTTTGTTGCGTGGCCCCTCTGTGAGTTATTTGATAGGCGTGTACTGTATGGTATGGCAGGGTTTCAAGGATGTGAGAAACATGGGAGGTGGGTATCTTGCGTGGGTGGAGAACGGGTTCTCGGTCAAGAAACCACAAGCAGAAGATGAAGATAAATTACAAGATCATGAGCTCTGAAGCTGTGGTGGGTTGTGAGAGTCTTACAACTTTTGCTTTGTATGTGTCTCAGCTTCTCTGTATTCGAGTTTGATGACATAATTTATTTGGGATTTTGAGCAACAAGAATTATACTTGCTTGCATGTATTCTTAGCAATGTTATTAAACAACTGTGAACCAGTATATACAGGATTGAAGCTACTGCTCTATGAATTGTGTTTCTGATGAGATTGCTGGATCGTGAAATTGGTACTATGAATCCATACCATATGCCGCCATAGATGCACATGCAAGGTATACTAAGCGGATTCATTCGTCGCCTGTGTAAACTTCATATCGTTAAACAGGACGGTACTTGGTTTCTTTTCTAGGTTAATTGAGCTTAATTCATTATAAAAACCATCAATTACCTTTCTTTAATTGAATACTCCAATGCTTAGAAAAAAGTCCAAAATAACCTGTTTCTTCAAAATTATTCCTCTTATTAACCTCAAGCTGAAACTAATTCATAAAATAATACTCTGGGAGAAATCGTCTCTTCAAAAGATGATTTCATTAATTTTAGAAGCTGAAATCGTCTCTTCAAAAGATAATTTCACTTATTTCTGAGAAACTGAGAAATCGTCTTTTCAAAAGACAACTTTAGAATTCGTCTTTTGAAAAGATGATTTCTCTCTGAGTTAAACTGAACTATCATGACGTTTCAACACTTGGAATTTTTTTAAGTATTGTGTAATAGGTGAAATCTTCTTCTCAAAAGATGATTTCAATTTTAACAATTTGTTAAATCGTCTTTTAAAGAGACGAATTCTCTCGGGAGTGTTATTTTAGGAATTAGTTTTGGTTGGAGGTTAATATGAGTAATATTTTTGTTGTGGAGTGCTATTTCATAATTTTTAAACGCAAAAAAGAACCCTTATTGTATAATACCTAGATTAGAGTGGATGCAACTCAATAAGGATTAAAAAAATTATCTTAATGAGAGATGAATAGATAGAGTTTTAAGAAACTCAAAATGATGTCTTTTTTAAGAGAGTCGGGGAAAGATTATTAAATTGAATCAACTCACTACTAAAGATAATCTCAGAGTTTTTCAAGGCCATATGTTTGTGTCTCATGGCAAGAGAATAGATACTTGTCAATGTTTTATTGGTTGTTTTCTCACTCCTATGCTTGACCTTACAACTACTCTAACAACAAACAACTATATCCTTATGCCACAATAGCCGTTAAGATATGCATTGATGTCCTCAACAAACAGACCCTTAGTACATTTAAGGCCACTCCTAGCTACTTGACATTTGAGACCATGGGTAGCCCCTCTGCCATGATCTAACACATACAGATTACAAAACCTTTATGAAGATCGCTTGTTCTTGAAATATAATAGTCTTCGCTCAATACTAGATCTACCAAATTCAATAGTAGTTGTTGACTAGTTAAGCTGGTCGATATGATACGTGGACAAGACAAAACAGTTTGAGAAAATGATTGATGTGCTTTTTAGAAAAAATGGGACTTCTAGTTGATGACTTTGAGGTTGGTCTCTTTTGGGATTGTAAGTTCCCACAAAGTGACTGAGAGAGTAGACCAACTACTGAAGAAGGTGAATCTTACATAGATAATTGCAAAGAGGAAGAATCACACATATCCCACATGATACATAATCAAATCACGTTGAGAACACATTCTCAACAGAAAATTGATTCGAGAATCACTCACAAATGTATCACGTTCCTATGAACCTTAATTGTGTTTGTGTTCCTTTCAACTACGATTCCTCACTATTATGACACTCGACTGATGATTACAAAGAAAATCCTAAATTGAACAGTATGAAAATCTTAGAACAACGGATATGTTTTATCTTTTTCTCTATTTGTGGAATCGACAGTTTGTTCCTTCTGCTTTCCTGATTTTGTAGATCTTAAGATAAAATCTTATCTCCTACATTTTCTCTTGATTCATTTACCAAATCTAAAGATTTTATCTCTAGCTCGCATGTATAAACCGCCACTGAAGATTCTATTGGTTTATAACCAACTTTGAGACTTCTAGAATAATTGTTGCATGTTTAAAGTTTTCGCGGCATATTCGGTAGAAGAGAAAACTATTATTAGTTCAAGACTGATTGACGCCCAATATAATACTAAGCTTGTTGATCAAAATATTGCGTTAAGAGTTTCCTCCTTTTTGATGTGACAAACTATGTGAGTCTTGATCGGGTGAATGTTCCCCCTGAATTGATGCTTCATGAATTTCTTCCTTAGCTATTCTTTCAAGTGTTCCTCGGTTCAGAACTTTCGAAAGTTCCCCCCAAAATGTTGCTTGTTTTGAGATAAATAACTCATAGAAGCACGCAAGATAAAATTGAAAACCACAACATCATCATTAGAGCAGTAGCTAAACACCAGTAGCAACAACATTTTAGCAATTAAGATATAGTTCAAGAAGACACAATCAATTTCCCCTGTTTGTCAAATAAAAAAGAGGGTCCATAAACTAAAAGCAAAGTCATAAACCACCGGAAACATAAAAGAGTAAGAGGCACACACAATTGTCTAAAAAAGAAACAACAACAATTTGGCAAAACAAAGTTTCAAGCATGATAAGGTCAAATTTAATTGGTGTCATTAGAGGAAGAGTGTTGGGATGAAGTGATAGAGTTAAGATGTGCTTCTATGGCCTGGATCCTTTGAAGAAGTCGATTTTTAGCTATGAGTAAGGAATCCATCAGGAAGTGCACCATGACCATGAGAGTGGAGTCATTGGTAGTGGGTGGGGTGTGAGGAAAGTCAATCTTAAAATGAGGTGGGGCTTGAGCTTACTTGAGTTGTCATTTGGACCCTACCTTTTTAATTCCCATTTTGATAGGGTTCGGGAAGCAAGATAGTTTGAGGGTTGCACGGTGCCTGGGGTAAAATCTTTCCCTGGTACCTTAAAGAATGTCAGAATTTTGGTGATCCAAAGAGGATATGGAATGGAGGGTTTGGAGTCATTTATTATGGTTCTAAGATGAGAAATCATGATATGAGGCAGGGACAAGAGACTTTATGATCAAGGGTCCTCAACACAACCAAATCCATAGGATTCACTTTGTCCCTAATGTCAGAGTGGGGAACGATGCATTAGTAACCAATCAAATGCAGTAATCGAGGAAGAACACCAAGATCTTTCTGTTAGAAGTGTGTGAGTCTTCAACAACACAACACTAGGCAATCCAAAGTGTTTTGTGATGTCTGGTAGTCTTGCCACTTCGACCTTCTATGGATGAAACTGATACATTATCTTCAACGACACATCCAAGAATAAATTTTACCTTCAACCTCAACCTTGAACTCATTTTCAAACAGAAACCCAGGATTGTCAACAAAGGCAAGCAAAGCCCCATGACAATATGTAGTCTCAGGCAGAAATAGGGTTTCCCAACCTTGATATTTTCAAGAAATCAGCTAGTGTATTTAATGAATTGTTTCGATGCCATTATGAATCAACCACTTTACCTGGGATAACACTAGTTTCCAAAATGGGTCTTGAAAATATGGATTCATGAGGATATGTATGTTCAGGGTTTTCTTTATTTTCTTTGGCACATTCTCGAGCTTTCATTTTTGAAATAGGATTCGCCATTAATTTTATCCTCTTGGATTTTGGCGTATTTTCTCCTTTAGGCTCTGTAGATGTTTGTACGGTGAAAACCTAACGGAAAGTGCACTGGTCTAGCGTAGCAAGTTTTCCTAAGTATTGTCAAACCAAATAAGGCGGTGCCTAGATTAATATCTTTACAATAAAATAACTAACTAAGATATCAGCAACTGTAAATTGGGGATTTGATTGTGAAAATAATTAAACTAAAAAAACCAATAAAAGGTTGATCCTTGATTGAAATAACAAAGGGATCCTGGTTTACTACTTTCCTATAGTTCTTCTATTTTCCTTCCTATGTTACCCTGATTTTAGATCGCACCCTGAGGTCAAAATTAATCCACGTCTGGTCTTTCGCTTAGTGGATTCTAATTAGCAATCACCAAATCTTAACTCTCATTACAAATTTCCTAATTACTGACATCGTTAAAATCTCATCTGTTTGAATGCCATAATTCTCACTTGTAAGCAAACACGAAAGGTCACAAAAGATTGATAAATTAAACAAGAAATAATACTACAATCTTTATTGAATCAATTAAATCACAAAAGGAAGAAGAAATTTTATACTAGGGATCCATAGTAAACCAAAATTCAAACTAACTACTCAGACTTTGATAAGAAAGAAACATCAATAAAGGAAAGAAGAATGCCAACAAATATGTGAAGTTGAACTGATGACGAAATATAGTCTTGCTTCATCTGCTCTGCTCTCGATCTTCAATGTCGAACTGGTGTACTCCACGACTGCCGCGTGACTACGTTTGCTAGGTCACCCAAAGATGAGGATTTGATGGATGCCAATATTTTCTTTTATACATTGCTTCTCACTTAACAAAACATGGTGATGTCCTCATGATTTGGTCCGGACATGTGTCTGGGTTTAATACCCGAATAAGATGCTTGAGGAATGGTCGGAGTTCGTCTGCACAAGTTTAATGAATTGATGATCATGAAGATGTTTTGTGAACTTTTTAGAGTATGTAATTGTAACTCTGTACACTTGTGGATGGTGTAATGGTAGATTTGAATTGTAATGTTGTTTTTTATTTGTAATGAAAGTGTGTAAATAAGTGTAATTGCATTGGTTTTGTTAACTCTCAAATTGTGGTGCGTCGTTGGTATTAATTGGGAGCTTTTATAACTTTTTAAATGTGTGCTGGAGCTCCCTGTATGGATGAAGCTTTATTACAGGTCTCATTGAAACAAATGCGGTGAATATATATATATATATAAGCTAGGATGGAAAAAAACAAAAAAAAATACCCCTATCTCGGCGGTTCTTAGAGCACAACCGCCGAGATAGACCCATGGGATTGACCGATGCTGAGTTTGACCATGAGTCTATCTCGGCGGTTCTTAGAGAACAACCGCCGAGATAGACTCATGGTCAAACTCAGCATCGGTCAATCCCATGGGTCTATCTCGGCGGTTGTGCTCTAAGAACCGCCGAGATAGGTACACCTATTTCGGCGGTGCTCATTTCGGCGGTTCACAACCGCCAAAATAGGCCCATTGGAACCGCCGAAATAGGCCCTTTTTCTACTAGTGACAATAGGAGTCGTGCCTAGTCCAGGAGTTTCCCCAGTATATAGACCCAGACTAGATGAAAAACAAGGCAAAAAGTTATTTTAGTTGTTGGTCCAGGTACGTTTGTAAGCACTTTTTAGTTAAGAAACTGAATCCAAAAAAGTACAACTACACAAAATTGACATGTTTTAAACTAAAATCGATCAACGACTTACCTCACACATATTTACTACATACAACCAAGGGGTCAACAAAAGAGGATTAAGCATGCTTGACTAGTTCTCCAACAAGCTCTAGCATGTCTCACATGAACAATCGACTAAGGAAAACAAAAAGTCATAATTTAAAATCTTATATTCTTTGTTTTGAGTTGAGCTTACTATCAAGTCATCCCAAGGTCCTAAACTTATAAGTATGAACTTAGTAATCTATAAGTGCTCCCATAAATATAGAAATTTTTACGAGCTACAGTGTGTTCCACAAATAATGTCCTTGAGTTTCATAAGAATCTGAAACTCATGAAGATCAAAGTGCTTCAGCATGATTGATAGTTTATGAAAATCAATATGAGGTTATTAGAGTTCTTACCTAAGCTTATCGTGTTCTCACTCATATGGATAATTTCAATCCTACTCTTCACCATCTTGTGTTGTTTCTTACAATCATTAACCATGGTGTAACATGGTGCGTGAGTTGTAATATGGATTTATCTCTTTAGTGTATTGTGTTTTTATGGATTTCAAAGATGAATTATAATGCCTGCTGCGAAGGTCATTGAGGTTAGTGTATGTGTTTAGATCGTTAAGGTATGATATTTCTCTATCCTGTGTAAAGTGTGTAAAAAGAAAGATTTTCACATATGATATATATATACATCTATAAACAAAAAAATCACACTTCACTTCATTCTTTTTGCGCCTTACTATTTTTCTTAGCTCTTTTTTTATAAAAAAAAGAACAAGTGATGTATTAGATTAGCCAACCATAGTTACAACCCTAAGAATAACTAGTAAGAAGCATGAGAAGAGCATCTTGATCTGGGTAAAGACTAACCAAGACAACCACTAGGTGCAACCAAGTCAGTTGTGAAGTATCATAAAGCCAATAGAGGTTACCATGCTCAAGATGACCAAAGCACTACAAAAGGGCCAGAGGAGGAGCAAAAACACAACAATGATAATTAACAAGGACAACTAAGACATAATAGACACGACAAGACAAAGCCAAACATAGACCAGACTAAACAAGGCAGAGACAAAGGTACATAAAAGATTAGCTGAACCCCGCCAGATGAAGACCAACATTGTTGATAAAAGGTGGCAAACCACACCTACCGACTTCAAAGAGCAGAAATCCCTTATAAAGACGGGTGGCCTGCCTAATCGGGTCGCATGGGTCAGCCTACTTCAGCTCCTCATGGAGTGATAGATCAACCACCAGATTCGGGGTCTGTTTACCCTTCTTAGAATTTGGCTCCTCCCCATCAGGCGTACGTCGAGAAAAGCGACGCTTCCTACCAATAGTTAACGCTGGAAGCTCCTCCATCTTCAGCCCTGTAGAGAATTCATTGGAGCTTAAAGGGCTCTTGAGTCCTCGAGGGACCTTGCCAGGGTTTAGATTCAAAGAACTAGCAACAGAGTTATTAGCAGGGTCCATAGCCCCAGTCTGTCCCACTTCGTCCAACTCCCTCATCATGGGTTTAGACCAGTTGGCTTCAACTGAAGGTGTCCTTCTCATCAAGCCACATGCATGTTTCCATGCTTCATTGTTCTCCTCTTCAGTGGTTTGTGGGCCCGATTTGAAACTGAGAGCCTGAAGCCATGGCCTGTAAGGAAAGACACCACCTTCCACATCCCTTTGGTCAGAGTACTCCTTAGTTGGGTGAGTGAAAAAACCACAACAAAAGCAAATCATAGGCATCCTTTTTTTGTATGTGACCCGAAGGACATAGTACTCCCCTTTGAGAGAGATTGTGACACATCACAACACTGGATTCAGGATGTCAAGTAGAACCCTGATCCTTATAAAGTCTCCACCAATTTGCTCCTCTTCCTCAACGTACTCCTGAAAGCATCTGAAGCGATTGTTAAAACTTTTGGCGAATTCCTTATGCTGAAACAAGAACAGAACATCATGAACTCTGACCCAGATTGGAACCGTGGAAAAATCATGATCGCACCATGGCCTCCGGTAAAGGACTGCATGCACCATATCCTACCTCTCAAATTCGAAAAGAAGAAGGGCCATCCCAACAGCACGAACCTTGAAGTCACCATCAAACTACCAGACTCTTCCCAAAGTGTGCTCCATCGTGTGAATATCCGGCCTTTTGGGTGTAAAAAATTTGCAGATCAAACATTGGGCAAAAAGGGAGAGTTTGAGCACTGTCCTTCAGGCCTTGCGTGTCAGTGGCTAGCCCTTTATCCTTCTTAAGAGAGAGTTCGACACACTAGGAGGGGAGAAGAGTGTAAGTTTGCTTTTGCCATGCTTGAGGGGCACGTACAGAAGCGGATGGTGAGACCAACGGGGAGGAGGACAAGGGAGATCGAGAGAAAAAAGACAAAACAAATAAGCCAAAGAAAGAGAATATAAAGGACGTTGTGTTCGATAAGGGAAAACAAGATACAAGGTGCGTTTGATAGGCTTTGTAGATTGAGCGGGCGGATGGGTAGGCGAAGGGGCAAGCGATGTTGAGAAAATTGAAGAAATAGGTGAAGAGCAACTGATTGGGGAAGAGGCGTATGTCAGAAGCTCCTGCCAAATGGAGAACCCGTGATTAAGGAATTAATCTTATTTAATGATGAGGCACCCATAACTCTTAATTATGTCTTACTCCTCGTTCACATGTACCCCTATTTTCTACTTTTCTATCTAAATAATAATTAGTATTGGGTTAAATAGTATGGTCAAATATGGAAAAAAGTGTGTCAAAAACTAGAATGTCTTATATTTGTTAACATAGTTCACATCCTAAAACGACATATATTGTTGAGCGGAGAGAGTACTTCTTATCTCTACTCCAGTATTTTTTTTAAATCACCAGTTCGATTACTTTCAAATTTCTTCATTACAACCCTATCAACACCAAGCTCAAAAGCTAAATCGTAAGAACGGCCTACCTAACCCATAATCAAGAGTCTTGTGTAAAGGCAAGACTACGTTAGTAATCAAGGCCACATAGAAAATTACAAGAGTAGCTGGGCAAAGCCAAGTTCACAAACCCCAAAAGTACACCCAAAACCACTAGCAAGCAAAACCACAATTGAAAGATGAACCTATGAAGAAGAGAAACTAGACTAAAGCACTAAACTTCAATTAGATACATGGCAACAACCCAAGAAACAACCGATGCATATGTCATCCTTAGGAAGACTTCATTGCCGCTTCGACCACCATGTCATCCCCGATTTGACTAACGTAGACCATAGGAAGAAGTCACCAACCTTGCATGCACCGAATGGACAACAACAATTGATCTCGTTGGTAACAACAATCGATCTTACTTTCAGCTCCAGCAGCTTTGCAAGCCACCAACATTACATACACCAATCATCTCACAGCTCACAACGTCTGCACCAGTTGAGAGATCAAAAATAGAACAAAAACAAGTCAAAAAGATTGAAGGCGAAAACCCCCTAACGAAGAGGATGAAACCTAAACCCTTGTCGAAGAGGGAAAATTGAAATGGGAGAGAAATTGAGGTGGGGAAGTGAGTAAAAAAAGCTAGAGAAAAAGGATTTGTGAAGAAGGAGAAAGGGGTTTAAAAAGGAGAAAGTGAGGTGAGGGGAGAGCGTAGATTTGTTAACAGGGAAAAAACAGCAAGGACACAAAACAGGTCACTAATAAGCAGTATTATCATAATCACATATACATTGCCGTGACAATTTCTACGGTACAACCGGTTGCACCGAGTATCGTGCTTCCGGTGTACACATGTAAAAAAATATATGAGGTGGATGGGCTGACGTGGATGTAACATGGCTAAAAACTATTTATTTTTTATTAAATTAAATAAACAAATCTAATAAGAATTAGAGTAAAAAAATCTTTTTGAGAAGAAAATTTTAAAGATAAAACAACCGCCCTCTCCTCCGGTAGATTTGAAAATCTATCAGAATAAGTTTCCTGATTAATTCTACTTCCTCGGCAGATTAATTTCCCTACTTATACTTGTGGTTGCTGAAATACCCCTAACCTTAAAAACGTAATTAAATGATCTAATAATGATCTAAGATGGACTAAACATCTAATCACATTGACTAAGGCCTAAACGTGCCTAAAAGTCAACTGAGAACAACAGTGGTCAACACAAAGCAAGACTTTGCACCCTTTGACTGTTTAGGGTAAATAAATACCCAAATGAACTACTTAGGACCTAAAAATTTGTCCTAAGCTTATTAACACATTACTAAACATATTACAATTGTTGGACAACACTCCAACACAAAGAACAAGCATTTTCATGCTTCAAGGTCAAGTAGGGCAAAAATGTGCTCTAAGGGAACCTTAAAGGTCTAATGACCTCTAAATGATATAAAATTGGATACCATGATCAAATATCATGTAAGGAACACAAAAAACAATTCTCAAAGAAAACAGAGCTCAGAAACACCCTGCGACTCAAAATGTGCACTAAAATTCCTTAAAGCACGTTTTTGTGTAATTGCCTTCTAAATTGGCTTTTAAATGGATTAAAGGTTATAATTACCTATAAATATGCTAATATATCATATTATAACATATTAGGAATTTGATTCCAGAAATTTACAAATTTTTACAAATTTAATATTAAAATATTAATAAAACCCTAAAAGGGGGCCCGTTTGAGTCAACTTTGACCAAGAATGGTCAAGAGGTCAAAGTTGACCCCTTGTATTCCATAGATTCGACAGCCACAAGACAGGGGGAGCCTGATTGAACTGAATTATTGACAAAAGGAGACTTAGTGGAGTGTTACTTTTCCATTTAATAAGAAATTAATACTTTAACTTACCTTTTCCTTATTTTCTTCATTATTCCTCCCTTATCTCTTGTCTCCAACGACTCCTTGCTCCTTCCTTCTGTCCCAGCCAAGCTCACATGCTCCCAATCTCACCATTGTTGAGCTTTGAAGCTATCTAGCAAGGAAACCAACCTAATTCACCTAAGGTAATGGTTTAAGGCATAAAATAGCTCATTTTCTTCCTTTCTTCAAGGGCTATCTTATGAGCTAACTTCTATACTTTTCCCATGGCTCAATCTCAGTGTGTGGATGTTAGAGTAAGAGTTCAAATTCGTTGGTAGGGGTTCTTGGAGCTAAGAACACAAAAATCATCCTTTAAGGTAAAAATGTGCTTTAAGCACATATCTTTTGATTCCCTTCAAATTCGGCTGTGAAACTTTGTTTCTAAGCTTATAATCTTCATCTTAACATACTTATTCAGTTGGTACATCAAGAGCTTCGAAGTATAACCAGGTCCAAGCCTAAAACACCATTTTAGGCATTTTAAACAAGGTAAAGATTAGCCATATTCTAATCTGAGTTATACCAGTTTAAATCTTGGTTTTAGTAGCTCTTTTAACACTCTTTGCCTACTGTAAAAACAGGCCGTGACCAACCTTATTTACCTTGGTATTTTGTGGTAAATTTTACCTTGAAAATTGACATTAAACACTTCTTATTGTTAGATCTTGCTTGGAGACTAATCATGCCTTAATTGCTGTTTTAAAACATGTAAATAATGCGGTGGAAATTTTATCCTAAGCTGGGCGTGGCCAAACAAGGCTTAAACTAGGCAAAAACAAGGTATAAATCACTTAAACCTTCATTGGTATATTAATATGTGTTTATACATATGTATATATATTGTGCCGTGAGTGAATGGTTAATTAAGGTCTTATTTTGACCTTAGGTGGTTAAGGAATGGTTTAATAAATTTATATAACTAATTAATAAGCATAATTGTCAAATTTAAGACATTATGTGGAAAATTGGTAAATAAAGAAAATATATGGTAAGGGCGAGAGTTTATAGTACTTTTGGACATTTATGTGTAATTTATTTTATAAGCCAATGTTGTAATAAGGCCATGTACTTTAGGCCAATTTATTTATGCATTTATAAGCTTTTAATTAAGTTTAGGTTCTAAATATGCATTACCGCATATTATTGGGGTTTTAGTGTAAATAAATTAAACTTGGGGGCTATATATTAATAAAGCCGAAAATTGGAAGTTTAAATGAATTTATATAAAATTATAAGATTATATAAAGTTTTGGGTGAAATTGCAAATATTGGAAAGTTAGGGGTAATCTATGTAATTACGTGGAAGTAGGGTCAAAATGATGTTGGAAGTCAAACAATGACCAAGCAAAAGACTTTGACCAGATTTGATGATTTATTAATTTAATTATCAAATTATACTAAGTTATGTATTAAAATGTAAAATTACATAACACATGGGTATATGTGTGATTACCGAAAGTTTTGGGTATGAAATGGTATTTTATACACCTATGGAGTACTAGGAATTTTTAGGAATTTATTTGGTTAAGTTTGGAGTTAATATGGATTTTATAAGTATAATATATGATATTTTATATCATTGTAACATATAGGTAACATATATGGTGGAAACCGTAAATATTGAAAATATAAGATTAGGAATGATGTTTATAACCTTTTGGTATAGTTTGGTGATTTTTGGAGTTATATAAGGCTTTATAAAGATATATGTATAATATATGGTTTTGATGACATAAGGAAACTATGTATTATAAATTGGGGGGATTTGGTAATTATACAAAGTTAGGTGGAAAGAATTTAATTTAAACAGACCCTAGGGTCTGTTCGGTAATTATAAACCTTTAAAACAATAGGTTATAATTATGTTAAGGTTTAAGGATTATAATATAAGGTATATATTATAAGTGTGACAATGGAATATAATTTGGGATTGATTTGTAAAATCTGAAAGTATGGTGGAATTTAATGAAACCGAAAATACTATGGTCCATTTGGTAATTTATAACAAATTATAACTATCAGTTATAATTGTTTTAATGACATAAATGTCATAATATGTGTTATATAACTATAATATACATTATTAAATGGTGTGGTGGATTTTGTAAATAATTAGAGAGCAAGAGTGCTGTTCGGAAATAATGGGAATTTTAGAACAAAAATTTATAATATGGTTTTTAATGTTATGAAGGTTTAACATTTGTAATATAAGAAATATTCGTTAAAAGAGAATGAATATATTATAAAGATTTGCCATATAATAAATGGTCTCATAATACATGTATATAAATAAATATATGTTATGATGTGGAAAAATATAATGTGGTTCAATAACCATATATGATCATAATTAAAATGATATAAGATAAGGAGAGAAGAATTACAAACATTAGATATGGAAATTCTAATGTTAGGAGTATACATGGAAAATGAGGATTTATATAATTCAAAGTATTTTTACATATGAATTATACCACATTAAACTTGGAAAAACAAACCTTAGGAAAATAAATACTAAGGTGAGATGTATAATAAACGATTAAGATTATACATGCAATATAGTGACAAGCTATATAATATACAAATGTGTATTAAATTACATGCGATAATAGACGTTTAAAGTTAAGTATATTAATATACTCGACGTAACCACGCATGAAGTATAACGTCTTTCCTAATCCCGAGTCAAACCGAAAACCCAACAAACGTTATCAGTTAGCAACGGGGAATAAACCGGGATGGGTTAGTAACGGTACGGGGTGCCGTAGTGTATTGTTAGTATGAGATGCTGATGCATAGTGTGATGCATATTGATAGATTGTTAGAGACGACACGAGGAGCATCGGATCTAGCTGGATCATACTCCACCGTAATACTTTCAGGGTGAACGGTATGTTATTTATGTGGCTTGATTGTCTCTGAGGATTTCCTCAGTTCAGACATTGTGTGAAAATCTGTGATGAGATTGAATGTCTTTTGTGTGAATTAATATTGTAACACCCCAACTACCACCGTACACATAACATTAAACTGCAGCGGAAAATTCAACTCATCACATTACTTAATTCAATGGTGTTACACGCCGTTAACCACCCACGTGGCTAACAAGGCTAATACATAAACTTTGTACCGGTCTGATGGGCTAAATTCCCGAGCGACTACACAATACTTTCCCCTTCCATTAACAACAACAACAACATACACCTTTCAACTATACCGAGTGTTTTTAAACTGATGCCGACAACAATATCGGTCTTACTACACCTACTGTATATATACACTTAAATGATTACCCATGTACAACGACTACCCGTCCTACTCTCGAACGGCTTCTAGCACTTCGTACCTGAAATAGGAAAAGAAGAGAAAGGGTGGCCCCCAAGGGGCTCAGCACCTTTGCTGGTATGGTAATCCCGCAGCCCACATGCTACCGGGCCACGCACAACTAATTGTCGTCTTAACATGCGGTTGATTATATTTAAGTCATGCATGTAACAGTGAACACACATCACATAACATTTCGCCTCAATGGGCTCAACAACAGATAAAATATCCTTACTTAATAAGTCACTCAAGGTATTCAATATGCCTAGAGTGTTCCTCCTCTAATGGAGCTACTTCCTTAGCAGACGACACTTACCCTTAAATCGGGTTATCCTTAAACGCCTCTTTTCTCAAACTGGGCCTCTTATCTATGATCCACATTCTACAACATATAACATACACTACATAACAACACTTAACAACACTTTGCACGTTTCCACGTGCACAACATAACACCGCAATAGATATTGCATCACAACAAAGATACATAACATAACGGGAATGGTCCTCTTAGGTACCGACCCAAACATTGCTAATACACTGGTGAGCCTAGAGAATGTTGCCAGTCTCATGATAAGCTCGTTACATAACTCGTTACCGTCTCGTTAAATGAACGGTTAACTTAACACAAGGTGTCTCGGATATAGTGATCCAAGCACACCGAAACAAACATAACAATAGTATGCCCCTGTGGCCCGACGTGAGTCAGTAATAGCCTTGGTTAAGCTAAAGGGAAGGTTGGGAACCAAATTGGAAAACAACCATAACATACAGAGAGGATCGAACCTGCTATGACAACGACCCCCATACTCACACGCGTGGCGGAACAGACCGGACTCCTCACTCCCCCGTTAGCACTTGTTAGAAGTTCAACTTTGAACTTTATTAAACAATCACAAACATTGGGTTAAGTCTTGTTAGACATACACAAGGGAAGAGAGAGTCATACATTCACATACAAACATCACACACAAACATCACATAACCAACTCACGCATAGCCGTGGTTAGAACGTTCCTTAAGTCGGAAACGTTGTTACCGGATACCGTTCTCCTACGTTTACCTAATAGTGGTTAACTAGCCCTTCAAGCGCATTCGAGGTTACCGGTATCGGCACGAAAACATACAATAACAATAACGACTGTAAACTCGTTTCATGATTTATCTCATAACGTGGCAAACATACAGAAAAACACATTGGCATACAAGCCGGTGTAATCCGGTAGGACACAGGTTGCAAGAAAACCATACCTGTCACCGGAGTCCACTTTACCACGTCCACTTATGTTCCTCGAGCGATTCTCGAACAACTGTTAACATCACATGTGTTTTTATTAACATCGGGGTTTGCTTGATTATTTAATGTCTAATGCTTAACTTTCCCCGTTAACTTAGTTACATCACTTTACATTTTAACTTGTTTTACTTTTACATTTTGATACAACTTTTCACCCACTTAATTGCCATTTAAAACTCACCTAACATGTCCTTAACAACCTTATAACATCATTAACCATCAATCCCCATCATTAGACATCATTTTCCAACCTTAAACAACATTTTTAGAGTGGTCCGGGACTTGGTCCTTACCTTAAGTCCCGGACCAACACATTAGAAAACTCTCGGGCGAT
Source organism: Limonium bicolor (assembly GCA_023374045.1). Classification (NCBI taxonomy): domain Eukaryota; kingdom Viridiplantae; phylum Streptophyta; class Magnoliopsida; order Caryophyllales; family Plumbaginaceae; genus Limonium; species Limonium bicolor. The sequence goes on from CM041778.1 coordinate 140,186,835, forward strand.
TTTAATAGGGTGGTCCGGGACCTTGTACTTCCCTTAAGTCCCGGACCACAACATGTTACAACTCTCGGCCATTTTAAAAGCTTGGTCCGGGTCTTGAACCATGACCTAGGTCCCGGACCAAAGCTACAGAATTGTCAAAATTGCATTTTTCAAGTGTTGTTGCCTTAGTTCTCCACCTCCATTAATTGTATAAACTTACCATATGATCTTAGGTATATTCTAATGCCAAAATACCACTTCGATTCACCTTAAAACATTGTCCAACTTGTTACCCAATTTTCTTATACATACACCAACACTTATAACATTTGACTCTAGGTTTCTAAATGGTGTTTCTCACCTTTGATTACAACTATCCCAAAATGTTTCCTCCTTACCTTAACATCATCTCCCAAGCATCTTCTCTTACTAACCAAATCCTCTTTTCACAACTTCTTGAATTCCTTTCTCAAACCTCACCTAAACATCATTTCTTCCTTGTACATCAACATTCCTAAACCTTAAACAAACTTCTCCAAGACTTAAATACATCCCCAAAACACACATTGAATTCCTAGAACTTCCAAGATAACACCTAAATCCTTGCATCACTCTAAATCACCTTAACACATGTTTTCTTCTCAAGTAAACATTTATTCACCTTTAACACTTCCTAGTTCACCAAGACCATTTAAAACACTTAGAACTTCTCACACATTTTCCCAAATTTGGCCATAGCTTCTCTTGTATATACTCACATCCAAACACTTAGGTTTTTACCTTATTTCATTCAAAAACACCTAAAATCCATCAAACACATTTTTATACACAAACTTCACACATTTAGCACTACATCACAATATAGTGCATAACTTAAATTGCTTGGCACTTAGGCCCTTAAATAACATGGCTCTTAGGCCCTTAAATTGCATAAGTCATAAACACTGAATTTCCCACATAAGTATGCCTTTGACCTGCAAATACATACACCAATACATATGTTCTTTTACTAGTCTCCTTGAGAACACTTTACTAGGTCATTCACCATTTGCTCTTTAGGTAGTTTTAACAAGCATTATAAGCTTATTTCTCCTAAGGCATTAAACCACATTAAGATAGCATATTTACCTCTTTTCCTCCCAAATTTCTTTCTTGTTTCCTTACAAAACCGGTAAGGCATTTGGTTCCTTGCCAACTACTAAACATTATACAAACAACATAATGAGTATTCAAGCTTTAAGCTCCATCTCATTGCAAACCCTAGGTTTACATTATTTCAAAACATTAATGTAGTTGTTTTACCTTAATCTTTGAAGGGTGTTTGAATATCTATGAAGAGAGGACTCCACCTAGTCCTTGAAAGATTCAAATGGAGCTAGAACAAGGCAATATAAGAGCTCCATTAATGGTGAATTTTCGGACACAACAACAAAACATGGAGGGAACTTGATTTTTCTTTGAGTTTCCTTACCTTGAAGCAAAGGAGAACAAGAATATGTGAAAAGATGAGCTCAAGCTCCTTCAATGGTGAATCTCCATGGCACCAAAATTGAGTTCTTGAAGATTTAAAAAGAGGGAAGTGTAGAGCTTGACCTAACTAAGACAAATATGGTCTTGGAATTTGATTTGGCCAAGGGAGCTAGAAGATACAAGTGGTCAAAGCTTGAAGATGGTATATGTGCTGTAGCACCACCGAGAGAGAGCATGGAGGGAGGTTGGTGACGTTGGAAGTGAAGGGAAATGAGAGAATGAAGATAAAACTTGCTTTTGGAGATATTTAAGCTAAAAGCAAATAGTACTTTTGCTTTGTCATTACTTAACTTACTTATTTGTTCAAATGTGGTGAGTCACACATGAAAAACCGGCCCCCATCTTTACCTAGGGGTATAATAGTCTTTGATGACTCATTTAATTACTTAATACAACATATGTTATAAACTAGCTTATAAAAGTCACTATTCACCTAAACAAGGCACTTAGAAGTGAAATTTTGATTTCCCATTGATATAGACTTCCAAATGTGATAATATATAGTACACATGTATATTTAAGAGTAATGATGGACATTTAGCCACTCAAAACTCATTTACAAGACAATTTTTCAAAAACGTGCTTTAAGACTTCTTAAAGCACATTTCGTGTTTTAACTTGTTTTCAAGCTTGGTTTTCTTTGGTAATTGATTTAATATGTTAATTAACATATTTATAAAGTATAGGTATGACCATTAGGTCTTATACACATTTATCCCAAGCTTAGAGCACATTTTTGCTCATATTGACTTTAAGGTATTTATTTGTGTTTTGTTTGGTTTCATTGTCTTCCAAAGCTTCCTAAGGACTTATTTAGCCTTATTAAATCAAAATTGAATATTATGTAGTCTTGGTAGGCTCTTTGGGTCCTAACCAAGTTCACTCATAGCTTAGAGCATGTTTTTGCTCAAACTGTGTCTTAGTGCTTTATTGCACTTTACTATGTTTTAAATTGTCCACTGATGTTTCTAAGGCACTTTTTAGCCTTTATATAACATAGTTTGCTATTTAAACCACATATCAGGGTTTGGGGTATTTCAATCTACCCCCCTTAAAAGAACTTCGTCCTCGAAGTTCACACTTTCCACACATCATTAGATTAGAACACAGGAATCACTTGGAAATAAACTTCCATAACCAAACACACTTTACATCACAACCTCGGACTTAATGGTCCGGGCAACACATTCACATCCACACATAACATAACATATCCACATGATAACCTCGGACTCTATGGTCCGGGTATCTTAACAACACTTACACATACATAACAACCCCTTGGACTCACTGGTCTCGGGTAACATCACAACATTTGGACACATAGGTCCCCATAACATAACAGTCTTCAGACACTTAGGTCTATGTAACACAACACATTTAGACTCACAGGTCTCAATAGCATACACTTTTAGGAGATCAAAGTCAAAATAACATTTATTACGCATACCACACAACATGTCATAGCATGTATAACAATCAAAAATATCTTTTACATACACACTGTGATCCCGCAGAACCCGGTCGCGATGGACACCTTCCGTCCCCGTGCCTTTGGGAGATTAAAACAATCACTTAAATTTAAAATTTCCTTGTGAGGTTAAGTAGGAAGACTTTAATTATGTAAAGTATCTATCAACGTTTTATAAATACCAATTGAAAATCCTTTTGAAAACACACACAACTCCAAGTCCAACTTAAGCTCTTTGCTTCTTTTCTTAGCGTGGTTATTTGTGACCACTTATAGGGAGTTTCAAGAGTCATCCAACCCTGATGTGATCAGCATCAGTGTTGAACTATCCTTCCACTCCAATTTGTGTTCGGCTTCCCTTGATCACATGCAAATCAAGTTCCACCTCCCACTTCATTTTCAAGCATCAAGTAAATCACTCATTTCCAATTTTCTATCTTTTTAATCATTCTAATCATGATCATACATCTCCAAAGGATAGAACTCCGTCTATCAGTTACCTCCACTCACTTTAATCCTGTTGCCTAGGGAATCTTATTCTCACTAGGTTTTATGTCGGTATCATGCCCTTTCTTGAATCACTATATAGTATGTATATACACATATATTTTATCAAAATACAACACAAAACTTCACATTTATGCACTGTCGGGGCTTTTGTTCCCCCGGGAGTTTCTCTGCTCCCCATACTTGTACTATCACACACAGCTGTTAACAAATACACACACTTATCACAATGGTATTCGCATCTTCTGTGCGCAATTACCACAATTAAACCATGAATGAATGTGTATGTTTACGTAACACACACACCAATCATCAAAACAATAATATAGTTTTGTGCTATGCACAATGTAAATCACATACACTACGTACACTTGTACGGTAATATACACTAAGTGGTTTTGCGCTCTACCCCCCTTAAAGGGATTACGCCCACGTAATCAATCACTAAGCATTGGCTTAAATGTTCTGCCGTCGTGAAGTGTTTTAACTTCCACGCGGTCTATTATACAATGGATTCTGATTAGAGGATCCTAACCATATTGGCGGTTTAGTTCCTAAACCAAGAATTCTCATTGGAGTTTGTTTAAACTCTTAGTTGGTTTCGATTCTGGCCTGTTAGGCTTCTAGGCGTTAATAATTAGCCATTCACTCATGTTCACCAAGTACATTCAACACTTGAATCACTGGCTCACTAGTTTCTGCTGCGAAACTCCAATAACTGTAGAGCTTAATTGCCCCATTTGTTATTCTTACTGTATTGTACATCCCCCTTATATCACCTTTATCTTGGTAATAATGATTTCTCAACCGACGCGTGGTATCTCTTACCGTGAGCGAATTCGTGAGTTATAAACTTTCTATCCACTCCCATAACAATTTACTGTGTATACAGTTATGTATTTCACAATGATTGACTTGTTTCCTTCCGACTCACTGTCGGTTGAGATTGAGCTACGACCTAGTGTGTAGTGCTCTCTCAGCTATTTACAACATTTGGGGTATATTCCATACCGATATTTGACAGTTAGTGCTACTGTAGTCACTTACTGTTAATCATGTCTCCACATTTGGTTTTGTACAAGTACTCCTTTATTGGTGCGGCCTGCATTTCCATGCATCGGCCATAACATTATTGCTTCACAATTAACATGTTTCCAATTCCTAGCTATCCCACTCGTTCATTACTGCGCAAGTGCAATACCAAAACACTCAGTCATACAGAGTGCAGAGGCGTAAACTCTTGACAGTAAATCCCTTATGCGATTCGCCATGGAATTCACACTGTGTTTCATTGAGATTCCGATCTCGTAATACTGGCTACTTACTGCCGAGTTTGTTTATCATCACTTATCTTGTATCTCCACTGAGTTTAACTCATAACTGGTCTTATCTGTTACATTATCGTCTAACAACACTTAACAACGGTCGCTTGTTGCGCACCGTGCTCTTACTCCTTGTATAACATCAGCTTATATCGTATCTACTGTCACATTAACTCCCACACATATACTTACGTCATTCGTATTATGGTTCATCCCTCATTTGGATGGCTACTGAATGCTCCTTGAGCATCGATCATTGAGTCTAAGCCGGCATTATTCAGCCAGGTGCTTCACTTTATACACAACTACTAAGCTAATTGCTCTCTTTCAATAATAACATCGTCCATCCTTAACATATTTCTTGAACTTGATTCATATATAACTACCCGCTCCTGCGTGTCACAATATCGAGAGGTATCCCCACTCTTAATGCAGTGGTTCGTTTACCACTCTATTCACTTATACAACATAAACTTCACCATCAATCGAATTATATAACATATCTTGCTTATGGCTTATAAGCCTTATTTCCTCGAGCTCTGCTCATTGTAGGCCGTTCACACACGTACTTTTCTGTACAACATTACGTGGTTTGGATGTTATATGAGCTCCATGACAAGGTCGTTGCATCCCGTTTCCTTTCATGGGATGCCCCTTAGGATTGTCAGTCCGTCTCCTGACAACTTATGTCTAAAACTGGGTGTTAATTTCAACCCTTGTGCTTCTGTCATGCATTTCGTTCAACAATTGTTGATGCGAACACCCCTCAAGGATTGCTCCTGGGTGTTGCTACGTTATGCCTTACATTTGTTTCACACTTATTGGTACATTCCATAGCCACGCCTTTGCGTTCTTAACTGACTTATTATCCTCTTCTGTGAAGATCACACTTCCCGGTAGTGTAGGTATCATTCTGGGAACTTCATCCCGTTCTTTGCACATTAATGTGTCCACATTAGGCATGCCTTGCCATGCATAGCTGGGTCTCCGTTCCAGCTATCATGTTTATCCCTATGAGGATCCTTAAAAGACGTATACAATGTCTTTACAACAGTCAGTGCACTTCGCACTTCCTGACTCTTAAAACATTTCCTGAAATGAATTCACTGATTCCTTTAGTCTAGTTAGCTTAACTGAGTTCCTTAGCTTTCAACTATTCCTTGTAATCCTTAGCTCTTGTTTGATTTATACTGCTGACCGTAGACGGAGTCGACTACTTCCCGTGTTTCGGACTCCACTCGTATACATATGGGGGTACCATACTGATACATTGCTACTTACCCAACTAACCCATAAGTAGGTCTGTCAGGCCCACAAGCTCCTATCGGAGTGCGGTCGTCCCACAATTCAGTTGGTACACTCGTAGTGTCCGTCACACGCCTAGGTGAAGTATTCTGTTGTCAACTCCCTTATATTGTCCCGTGACAATATTCGTTCCTTGCTTCCCGAATTTAGTCGAGGGAAAGTTTATCCACTGTTGTATCTTTATCAACTGCCCTTGGGTTTTTACTGGTTTGGTTTAAAAGAAGGTTAGAAAGAAGTGTTGGTTTGAAAGAAATCTGGTTTTGAAAAGAAAAGGGTTTGAATAAATCTGGGTTGAAAGAAAAATTTTCATGGTTTCACAACATCTTCTTACCTTAACCAGGTCTAGCTTCTTGCTGACTGGTGTACTTCAAATTACAAAGGTCAGGCTGTTACGCCCTTCCATGGTTATAATGTTCACACTTAACTTCGTGGTACTTTACTAAGTACTTGTAGTGGTTATAAATTTCCCGAACAGCCCTGTTATAGCAGCACTTGCCATGGCAAGTGCGCCATGCTAACTGGCTATCGGTTTAACACATACTGGTTATGGTGTTTTGACCCATATTGTCATTAGTGGCCTTGCTGGCCCTCACTGATCTCACTGTCTTGACAATAACTCTTCTAGGTGACTTCTCACTATCTTCACATGACGATCATCAACTAGGGTGTTTCCCATTCTGGGAGACCCTTTGTCTTAGTATTGTATTCTCTTTGCAGCCCGTTCCACGTATTTGTCGTGGTTACTGAGACTTGTCTCTTGTTTGGGTACTACGTTGTAGTTCCCTTGTCGGTTGGTATACCGTTGGTGTATTATTTATCAACTGTGGTTCCGTAGACACTCGTCTCGGGTTTCATGAATCCACTTCTTGCCAGTTGCACGGTTGGTGCGTTGCAAACTGGTTATTCTCGACTGCTCTGCATGTCGACCCAGGTTGCCGGAAATTCTATTCTCTTATACACAAAATCCTTCGTTCTTCGCTATTAAATGCGGTTAACATCATCCAGATGGAGACCGTCTCCGGGATTCCCAATTTTCGGGATCTACCGTATGACAGGTTCTCTGTACCTTTAGAGGTACTTAATAACAGCCAGATCGGGTTTTCCCGAGTAAGAGAGGACTTCCATCTCTCTGGCGTTGTTTCCCCAATTTATATACAGGGATTGTGGAGGGCGGGAAGGATATAGTAGGTTTCCAGTATTCACTGGTAGTTCCTTACTAGCGTATCTCTCACGCTATCACTCAACCCTTAACCCAAAGTACTAAAATCCAAACTCGGTACTTCCTAAGCTCGGTAATTCAGTCATCAGAGCGATACTTCGCTCTGATACCACTTTTTGTAACACCCCAACTACCACCGTACACATAACATTAAACTGCAGCGGAAAATTCAACTCATCACATTACTTAATTCAATGGTGTTACACGCCGTTAACCACCCACGTGGCTAACAAGGCTAATACATAAACTTTGTACCGGTCTGATGGGCTAAATTCCCGAGCGACTACACAATACTTTCCCCTTCCATTAACAACAACAACAACATACACCTTTCAACTATACCGAGTGTTTTTAAACTGATGCCGACAACAATATCGGTCTTACTACACCTACTGTATATATACACTTAAATGATTACCCATGTACAACGACTACCCGTCCTACTCTCGAACGGCTTCTAGCACTTCGTACCTGAAATAGGAAAAGAAGAGAAAGGGTGGCCCCCAAGGGGCTCAGCACCTTTGCTGGTATGGTAATCCCGCAGCCCACATGCTACCGGGCCACGCACAACTAATTGTCGTCTTAACATGCGGTTGATTATATTTAAGTCATGCATGTAACAGTGAACACACATCATAACATTTCGCCTCAATGGGCTCAACAAACAGATAAAATATCCTTACTTAATAAGTCACTCAAGGTATTCAATATGCCTAGAGTGTTCCTCCTCTAATGGAGCTACTTCCTTAGCAGACGACACTTACCCTTAAATCGGGTTATCCTTAAACGCCTCTTTTCTCAAACTGGGCCTCTTATCTATGATCCACATTCTACAACATATAACATACACTACATAACAACACTTAACAACACTTTGCACGTTTCCACGTGCACAACATAACACCGCAATAGATATTGCATCACAACAAAGATACATAACATAACGGGAATGGTCCTCTTAGGTACCGACCCAAACATTGCTAATACACTGGTGAGCCTAGAGAATGTTGCCAGTCTCATGATAAGCTCGTTACATAACTCGTTACCGTCTCGTTAAATGAACGGTTAACTTAACACAAGGTGTCTCGGATATAGTGATCCAAGCACACCGAAACAAACATAACAATAGTATGCCCCTGTGGCCCGACGTGAGTCAGTAATAGTCTTGGTTAAGCTAAAGGGAAGGTTGGGAACCAAATTGGAAAACAACCATAACATACAGAGAGGATCGAACCTGCTATGACAACGACCCCCATACTCACACGCGTGGCCGGAACAGACCGGACTCCTCACTCCCCCGTTAGCACTTGTTAGAAGTTCAACTTTGAACTTTATTAAACAATCACAAACATTGGGTTAAGTCTTGTTAGACATACACAAGGGAAGAGAGAGTCATACATTCACATACAAACATCACACACAAACATCACATAACCAACTCACGCATAGCCGTGGTTAGAACGTTCCTTAAGTCGGAAACGTTGTTACCGGATACCGTTCTCCTACGTTTACCTAATAGTGGTTAACTAGCCCTTCAAGCGCATTCGAGGTTACCGGTATCGGCACGAAAACATACAATAACAATAACGACTGTAAACTCGTTTCATGATTTATCTCATAACGTGGCAAACATACAGAAAAACACATTGGCATACAAGCCGGTGTAATCCGGTAGGACACAGGTTGCAAGAAAACCATACCTGTCACCGGAGTCCACTTTACCACGTCCACTTATGTTCCTCGAGCGATTCTCGAACAACTGTTAACATCACATGTGTTTTTATTAACATCGGGGTTTGCTTGATTATTTAATGTCTAATGCTTAACTTTCCCCGTTAACTTAGTTACATCACTTTACATTTAACTTGTTTTACTTTTACATTTTGATACAACTTTTCACCCACTTAATTGCCATTTAAAACTCACCTAACATGTCCTTAACAACCTTATAACATCATTAACCATCAATCCCCATCATTAGACATCATTTTCCAACCTTAAACAACATTTTTAGAGTGGTCCGGGACTTGGTCCTTACCTTAAGTCCCGGACCAACACATTAGAAAACTCTGGGCGATTTTAATAGGGTGGTCCGGGACCTTGTACTTCCCTTAAGTCCCGGACCACAACATGTTACAACTCTCGGCCATTTTAAAAGCTTGGTCCGGGTCTTGAACCATGACCTAGGTCCCGGACCAAAGCTACAGAATTGTCAAAATTGCATTTTTCAAGTGTTGTTGCCTTAGTTCTCCACCTCCATTAATTGTATAAACTTACCATATGATCTTAGGTATATTCTAATGCCAAAATACCACTTCGATTCACCTTAAAACATTGTCCAACTTGTTACCCAATTTTCTTATACATACACCAACACTTATAACATTTGACTCTAGGTTTCTAAATGGTGTTCTCACCTTTGATTACAACTATCCCAAAATGTTTCCTCCTTACCTTAACATCATCTCCCAAGCATCTTCTCTTACTAACCAAATCCTCTTTTCACAACTTCTTGAATTCCTTTCTCAAACCTCACCTAAACATCATTTCTTCCTTGTACATCAACATTCCTAAACCTTAAACAAACTTCCCCAAGACTTAAATACATCCCCAAAACACACATTGAATTCCTAGAACTTCCAAGATAACACCTAAATCCTTGCATCACTCTAAATCACCTTAACACATGTTTCTTCTCAAGTAAACATTTATTCACCTTTAACACTTCCTAGTTCACCAAGACCATTTAAAACACTTAGAACTTCTCACACATTTTCCCAAATTTGGCCATAGCTTCTCTTGTATATACTCACATCCAAACACTTAGGTTTTTACCTTATTTCATTCAAAAACACCTAAAATCCATCAAACACATTTTTATACACAAACCTCACACATTTAGCACTACATCACAATATAGTGCATAACTTAAATTGCTTGGCACTTAGGCCCTTAAATAACATGGCTCTTAGGCCCTTAAATTGCATAAGTCATAAACACTGAATTTCCCACATAAGTATGCCTTTGACCTGCAAATACATACACCAATACTATGTTCTTTTACTAGTCTCCTTGAGAACACTTTACTAGGTCATTCACCATTTGCTCTTTAGGTAGTTTTAACAAGCATTATAAGCTTATTTCTCCTAAGGCATTAAACCACATTAAGATAGCATATTTACCTCTTTTCCTCCCAAATTTCTTTCTTGTTTCCTTACAAAACCGGTAAGGCATTTGGTTCCTTGCCAACTACTAAACATTATACAAAAACATAATGAGTATTCAAGCTTTAAGCTCCATCTCATTGCAAACCCTAGGTTTACATTATTTCAAAACATTAATGTAGTTGTTTTACCTTAATCTTTGAAGGGTGTTGAATATCTATGAAGAGAGGACTCCACCTAGTCCTTGAAAGATTCAAATGGAGCTAGAACAAGGCAATATAAGAGCTCCATTAATGGTGAATTTTCGGACAACAACAAAACATGGAGGGAACTTGATTTTTCTTTGAGTTTCCTTACCTTGAAGCAAAGGAGAACAAGAATATGTGAAAAGATGAGCTCAAGCTCCTTCAATGGTGAATCTCCATGGCACCAAAATTGAGTTCTTGAAGATTTAAAAAGAGGGAAGTGTAGAGCTTGACCTAACTAAGACAAATATGGTCTTGGAATTTGATTTGGCCAAGGGAGCTAGAAGATACAAGTGGTCAAAGCTTGAAGATGGTATATGTGCTGTAGCACCACCGAGAGAGAGCATGGAGGGAGGTTGGTGACGTTGGAAGTGAAGGGAAATGAGAGAATGAAGATAAAACTTGCTTTTGGAGATATTTAAGCTAAAAGCAAATAGTACTTTTGCTTTGTCATTACTTAACTTACTTATTTGTTCAAATGTGGTGAGTCACACATGAAAAACGGCCCCCATCTTTACCTAGGGGTATAATAGTCTTTGATGACTCATTTAATTACTTAATAAACATATGTTATAAACTAGCTTATAAAAGTCACTATTCACCTAAACAAGGCACTTAGAAGTGAAATTTTTGATTTCCCATTGATATAGACTTCCAAATGTGATAATATATAGTACACATGTATATTTAAGAGTAATGATGGACATTTAGCCACTCAAAACTCATTTACAAGACAATTTTTCAAAAACGTGCTTTAAGACTTCTTAAAGCACATTTCGTGTTTTAACTTGTTTTCAAGCTTGGTTTTCTTTGGTAATTGATTTAATATGTTAATTAACATATTTATAAAGTATAGGTATGACCATTAGGTCTTATACACATTTACCAAGCTTAGAGCACATTTTGCTCATATTGACTTTAAGGTATTTATTTGTGTTTGTTTGGTTTCATTGTCTCCAAAGCTTCCTAAGGACTTATTTAGCCTATTAAATCAAAATTGAATATTATGTAGTCTTGGTAGGCTCTTTGGGTCCTAACCAAGTTCACTCATAGCTTAGAGCATGTTTTTGCTAAACTGTGTCTTAGTGCTTTATTGCACTTTACTATGTTTTAAATTGTCCACTGATGTTTCTAAGGCACTTTTTAGCCTTTAATAACATAGTTTGCTATTTAAACCACATATCAAGGTTTGGGGTATTTCAATCTACCCCCCTTAAAAGAACTTCGTCCTCGAAGTTCACACTTTCCACACATCCATTAGATTAGAACACAGGAATCACTTGGAAATAAACTTCCATAACCAAACACACTTACATCACAACCTCGGACTTAATGGTCCGGGCAAACATTCACATCCACACATAACATAACATATCCACATGATATACCTCGGACTCTATGGTCCGGGTATCTTAACAACACTTACACATACATAACAACCCTTGGACTCACTGGTCTCGGGTAACATCACAACATTTGGACACATAGGTCCCCATAACATAACAGTCTTCAGACACTTAGGTCTATGAACACAACATTTAGACTCACAGGTCTCAATGCATACACTTTTAGGAGATCAAAGTCAAAATAACATTTATTACGCATACACCACAACCATGCATAGCATGTATAACAATCAAAAATATCTTTTACATACACACTGTGATCCCGCAACCCGGTCGCGATGGACACCTTCCGTCCCGTGCCTTTGGGAGATTAAAACAATACTTAAATTAAAATTTCCTTGTGAGGTTAAGTAGGAATTTAATTATGTAAAGTATCTATCAACGTTTTATAATACCAATTGAAAATCCTTTTGAAAACACACACACTCCAAGTCCAACTTAAGCTTTGCTTCTTTTCTTAGCGTGGTTATTTGTGACCACTTATAGGGAGTTTCAAGAGTCATCCACCTGATGTGATCAGCATCAGTGTTGAACTATCCTTCACTCCAATTGTGTCGGCTTCCTTGATCACATGCAAATCAAGTTCACCCCCACTTCATTTCAAGCATCAAGTAAATCACTCATTTCCAATTCTATCTTTTTAATCATTCTAATCATGATCATACATCTCCAAAGGATAGAACTCCGTCTATCAGTTACCTCCACTCACTTTAATCCTGTTGCCTAGGGAATCTTATTCTCACTAGGTTTTATGTCGGTATCATGCCCTTTCTTGAATCACTATATAGTATGTATATACACATATTTTATCAAAATACAACACAAAACTTCACATTTATGCACTGTCGGGGCTTTTGTTCCCCCGGGAGTTTCTCTGCTCCCCATACTTGTACTATCACACACAGCTGTTAACAAATACACACACTTATCACAATGGTATTCGCATCTTCTGTGCGCAATTACCACAATTAAACCATGAATGAATGTGTATGTTTACGTACACACACACCAATCATCAAAACATAATATAGTTTTGTGCTATGCACAATGTAAATCACATACACTACGTACACTTGTACGGTAATATACACTAAGTGGTTTTGCGCTCTACCCCCCTTAAAAGGGATTACGCCCACGTAATCAATCACTAAGCATTGGCTTAAATGTTCTGCCGTCGTGAAGTGTTTTAACTTCCACGCGGTCTATTATACAATGGATTCTGATTAGAGGATCCTAACCATATTGGCGGTTTAGTTCCTAAACCAAGAATTCTCATTGGAGTTTGTTTAAACTCTTAGTTGGTTTCGATTCTGGCCTGTTAGGCTTCTAGGCGTTAATAATTAGCCATTCACTCATGTTCACCAAGTACATTCAACACTTGAATCACTGGCTCACTAGTTTCTGCTGCGAAACTCCAATAACTGTAGAGCTTAATTGCCCCATTTGTTATTCTTACTGTATTGTACATCCCCCTTATATCACCTTTATCTTGGTAATAATGATTTCTCAACCGACGCGTGGTATCTCTTACCGTGAGCGAATTCGGTGAGTTATAAACTTTCTATCCACTCCCATAACAATTTACTGTGTATACAGTTATGTATTTCACAATGATTGACTTGTTTCCTTCCGACTCACTGTCGGTTGAGATTGAGCTACGACCTAGTGTGTAGTGCTCTCTCAGCTATTTACAACATTTGGGGTATATTCCATACCGATATTTGACAGTTAGTGCTACTGTAGTCACTTACTGTTAATCATGTCTCCACATTTGGTTTTGTACAAGTACTCCTTTATTGGTGCGGCCTTGCATTTCCTATGCATCGGCCATTATAACATTATTGCTTCACAATTAACATGTTTCCAATTCCTAGCTATCCCACTCGTTCATTACTGCGCAAGTGCAATACCAAAACACTCAGTCATACAGAGTGCAGAGGCGTAAACTCTTGACAGTAAATCCCTTATGCGATTCGCCATGGAATTCACACTGTGTTTCATTGAGATTCCGATCTCGTAATACTGGCTACTGGCTTACTGCCGAGTTTGTTTATCATCACTTATCTTGTATCTCCACTGAGTTTAACTCATAACTGGTCTTATCTGTTACATTATCGTCTAACAACACTATACAACGGTCGCTTGTTGCGCACCGTGCTCTTACTCCTTGTATAACATCAGCTTATATCGTATCTACTGTCACATTAACTCCCACACATATACTTACGTCATTCGTATTATGGTTCATCCCTCATTTGGATGGCTACTGAATGCTCCTTGAGCATCGATCATTCGAGTCATAAGCCGGCATTATTCAGCCAGGTGCTTCACTTTATACACATACTACTAAGCTAATTGCTCTCTTTCAATAATAACATCGTCCATCCTTAACATATTTCTTGAACTTGATTCATATAACTACCGCTCCTGCGGTGTCACAATATCGAGAGGTATCCCCACTCTTAATGCAGTGGTTCGTTTACCACTCTATTCACTTATACAACATAAACTTCTACCATCAATCGAATTATATAACATATCTTGCTTATGGCTTATAAGCCTTATTTCCTCGAGCTCTGCTCATTGTAGGCCGTTCACACACACGTACTTTTCTGTACAACATTACGTGGTTTGGATGTTATATTGAGCTCCATGACAAGGTCGTTGCATCCCGTTTCCTTTCATGGGATGCCCCTTAGGATTGTCAGTCCGTCTCCTGACAACTTATGTCTAAACTGGGTGTTAATTTCAACCCTTGTGCTTCTGTCATGCATTTCGTTCAACAATTGTTGATGCGAACACCCCTCAAGGATTGCTCCTGGGTGTTGCTACGTTATGCCTTACATTTGTTTCACACTTATTGGTACATTCCATTAGCCACGCCTTTTGCGTTCTTAACTGACTTATTATCCTCTTCTGTGAAGATCAACACTTCCCGGTAGTGTAGGTACTCATTCTGGGAACTTCATCCCGTTCTTTGCACATTAATGTGTCCACATTAGGCATCTGCCTTGCCATGCATAGGCTGGGTCTCCGTTCCAGCTATCATGTTTATCCCTGAGGATCCTTAAGACGTATACAATGTCTTTACATAACAGTCAGTGCACTTCGCACTTCCTGACTCTTAAAACATTTCCTTGAAAATGAATTCACTGATTCCTTTAGTCTAGTTAGCTTAACTGAGTTCCTTAGCTTCAACTATTCCTTGTAATCCTTAGCTCTTGTTTGATTTATACTGCTGACCGTAGACGGAGTCGACTACTTCCCGTGTTTCGGACTCCACTCGTATACATATGTGGGGTACCATACTGATACATTGCTACTTACCCAACTAACCCATAAGTAGGTCTGTCAGGCCCACAAGCTCCTATCGGAGTGCGGTCGTCCCACAATTCAGTTGGTACACTCGTAGTGTCCGTCACACGCCTAGGTGAAGTATTCTGTTGTCAACTCCCTTATATTGTCCCGTGACAATATTCGTTCCTTGCTTCCCGAATTTAGTCGAGGGAAAGTTTATCCACTGTTGTATCTTTATCAACTGCCCTTGGGTTTTTACTGGTTTGGTTTAAAAGAAGGTTAGAAAGAAGTGTTGGTTTGAAAGAAAATCTGGTTTTGAAAAGAAAAGGGTTTGAATAAATCTGGGTTGAAAGAAAAATTTTCATGGTTTCACAACATCTTCTTACCTTAACCAGGTCTAGCTTCTTGCTGACTGGTGTACTTCAAATTACAAAGGTCAGGCTGTTAAGCCCTTCCATGGTTATAATGTTCACACTTAACTTCGTGGTACTTTACTAAGTACTTGTAGTGGTTATAAATTTCCCGAACAGCCCTGTTATAGCAGCACTTGCCATGGCAAGTGCGCCATGCTAACTGGCTATCGGTTTAACACATACTGGTTATGGTATTGTTTTGACCCATATTGTCATTAGTGGCCTTGCTGGCCCTCACTGATCTCACTGTCTTGACAATAACTCTTCTAGGTGACTTCTCACTATCTTCACATGACGATCATCAACTAGGGTGTTTCCCATTCTGGGAGACCCCTTTGTCTTAGTATTGTATTCTCTTTGCAGCCCGTTCCACGTATTTGTCGTGGTTACTGAGACTTGTCTCTTGTTTGGGTACTACGTTGTAGTTCCCTTGTCGGTTGGTATACCGTTGGTGTATTATTTATCAACTGTGGTTCCGTAGACACTCGTCTCGGGTTTCATGAATCCACTTCTTGCCAGTTGCACGGTTGGTGCGTTGCAAACTGGTTATTCTCGACTGCTCTGCATGTCGACCCAGGTTGCCGGAAATTCTATTCTCTTATACACAAAATCCTTCGTTCTTCGCTATTAAATGCGGTTAACATCATCCAGATGGAGACCGTCTCCGGGATTCCCAATTTTCGGGATCTACCGTATGACAGGTTCTCTGTACCTTTAGAGGTACTTAATAACAGCCAGATCGGGTTTTCCCGAGTAAGAGAGGACTTCCATCTCTCTGGCGTTGTTTCCCCCCCAATTTATATACAGGGATTGTGGAGGGCGGGAAGGATATAGTAGGTTTCCAGTATTCACTGGTAGTTCCTTACTAGCGTATCTCTCACGCTATCACTCAACCCTTAACCCAAAGTACTAAAATCCGAACTCGGTACTTCCTAAGCTCGGTAATTCAGTCATCAGAGCGATACTTCGCTCTGATACCACTTTTTGTAACACCCCAACTACCACCGTACACATAACATTAAACTGCAGCGGAAAATTCAACTCATCACATTACTTAATTCAATGGTGTTACACGCCGTTAACCACCCACGTGGCTAACAAGGCTAATACATAAACTTTGTACCGGTCTGATGGGCTAAATTCCCGAGCGACTACACAATACTTTCCCCTTCCATTAACAACAACAACAACATACACCTTTCAACTATACCGAGTGTTTTTAAACTGATGCCGACAACAATATCGGTCTTACTACCCTACTGTATATATAACTTAAATGATTACCCATGTACAACGACTACCCGTCCTACTCTCGAACGGCTTCTAGCACTTCGTACCTGAAAATAGGAAAAGAAGAGAAAGGGTGGCCCCCAAGGGGCTCAGCACCTTTGCTGGTATGGTAATCCCGCAGCCCACATGCTACCGGGCCACGCACAACTAATTGTCGTCTTAACATGCGGTTGATTATATTTAAGTCATGCATGTAACAGTGAACACACATCACATAACATTTCGCCTCAATGGGCTCAACAAACAGATAAAATATCCTTACTTAATAAGTCACTCAAGGTATTCAATATGCCTAGAGTGTTCCTCCTCTAATGGAGCTACTTCCTTAGCAGACGACACTTACCCTTAAATCGGGTTATCCTTAAACGCCTCTTTTCTCAAACTGGGCCTCTTATCTATGATCCACATTCTACAACATATAACATACACTACATAACAACACTTAACAACACTTTGCACGTTTCCACGTGCACAACATAACACCGCAATAGATATTGCATCACAACAAAGATACATAACATAACGGGAATGGTCCTCTTAGGTACCGACCCAAACATTGCTAATACACTGGTGAGCCTAGAGAATGTTGCCAGTCTCATGATAAGCTCGTTACATAACTCGTTACCGTCTCGTTAAATGAACGGTTAACTTAACACAAGTGTCTCGGATATAGTGATCCAAGCACACCGAAACAAACATAACAATAGTATGCCCCTGTGGCCCGACGTGAGTCAGTAATAGCCTTGGTTAAGCTAAAGGGAAGGTTGGGAACCAAATTGGAAAACAACCATAACATACAGAGAGGATCGAACCTGCTATGACAACGACCCCCATACTCACACGCGTGGCCGGAACAGACCGGACTCCTCACTCCCCCCGTTAGCACTTGTTAGAAGTTCAACTTTGAACTTTATTAAACAATCACAAACATTGGGTTAAGTCTTGTTAGACATACACAAGGGAAGAGAGAGTCATACATTCACATACAAACATCACACACAAACATCACATAACCAACTCACGCATAGCCGTGGTTAGAACGTTCCTTAAGTCGGAAACGTTGTTACCGGATACCGTTCTCCTACGTTTACCTAATAGTGGTTAACTAGCCCTTCAAGCGCATTCGAGGTTACCGGTATCGGCACGAAAACATACAATAACAAAACGACTGTAAAACTCGTTTCATGATTTATCTCATAACGTGGCAAATACAGAAAACACATTGGCATACAAGCCGGTGTAATCCGGTAGGACACAGTTGCAAGAAAACCATACCTGTCACGGAGTCCACTTTACCACGTCCACTTATGTTCCTCGAGCGATTCTCGAACAACTGTTAACATCACATGTGTTTTATTAACATCGGGGTTTGCTTGATTATTTAATGTCTAATGCTTAACTTTCTCCCCGTTAACTTAGTTACATCACTTTACATTTAACTTGTTTTACTTTTACACATTTTGATACAACTTTTCACCCACTTAATTGCCATTTAAAACTCACCTAACATGTCCTTAACAACCTTATAACATCATTAACCATCAATCCCCATCATTAGACATCATTTTCCAACCTTAAACAACATTTTTAGAGTGGTCCGGGACTTGGTCCTTACCTTAAGTCCCGGACCAACACATTAGAAAACTCTCGGGCGATTTTAATAGGGTGGTCCGGGACCTTGTACTTCCCTTAAGTCCCGGACCACAACATGTTACAACTCTCGGCCATTTTAAAAGCTTGGTCCGGGTCTTGAACCATGACCTAGTCCCGGACCAAAGCTACAGAATTGTCAAAATTGCATTTTTCAAGTGTTGTTGCCTTAGTTCTCCCTCCATTAATTGTATAAACTTACCATATGATCTTAGGTATATTCTAATGCCAAAATACCACTTCGATTCACCTTAAAACATTGTCCAACTTGTTACCCAATTTTCTTATACATACACCAACACTTATAACATTTGACTCTAGGTTTCTAAATGGTGTTTCTCACCTTTGATTACAACTATCCCAAAATGTTTCCTCCTTACCTTACATCATCTCCCAAGCATCTTCTCTTACTAACCAAATCCTCTTTTCACAACTTCTTGAATTCCTTTCTCAAACCTCACCTAAACATCATTTCTTCCTTGTACATCAACATTCCTAAACCTTAAACAAACTTCCCCAAGACTTAAATACATCCCCAAAACAACATTGAATTCCTAGAACTTCCAAGATAACACCTAAATCCTTGCATCACTCTAAATCACCTTAACACATGTTTTCTTCTCAAGTAAACATTTATTCACCTTTAACACTTCCTAGTTCACCAAGACCATTTAAAACACTTAGAACTTCTCACACATTTTCCCAAATTTGGCCATAGCTTCTCTTGTATATACTCACATCCAAACACTTAGGTTTTTACCTTATTTCATTCAAAAACACCTAAAATCCATCAAACACATTTTTACACAAACTTCACACATTTAGCACTACATCACAATATAGTGCATAACTTAAATTGCTTGGCACTTAGGCCCTTAAATAACATGGCTCTTAGGCCCTTAAATTGCATAAGTCATAAACACTGAATTTCCCACATAAGTATGCCTTTGACCTGCAAATACATACACCAATACATATGTTCTTTTACTAGTCTCCTTGAGAACACTTTACTAGGTCATTCACCATTTGCTCTTTAGGTAGTTTTAACAAGCATTATAAGCTTATTTCTCCTAAGGCATTAAACCACATTAAGATAGCATATTTACCTCTTTTCCTCCCAAATTTCTTTCTTGTTTCCTTACAAAACCGGTAAGGCATTTGGTTCCTTGCCAACTACTAAACATTATACAAACAACATAATGAGTATTCAAGCTTTAAGCTCCATCTCATTGCAAACCCTAGGTTTACATTATTTCAAAACATTAATGTAGTTGTTTACCTTAATCTTTGAAGGGTGTTTGAATATCTATGAAGAAGGACTCCACCTAGTCCTTGAAAGATTCAAATGGAGCTAGAACAAGGCAATATAAGAGCTCCATTAATGGTGAATTTTCGGACAACAACAAAACATGGAGGGAACTTGATTTTTCTTTGAGTTTCCTTACCTTGAAGCAAAGGAGAACAAGAATATGTGAAAAGATGAGCTCAAGCTCCTTCAATGGTGAATCTCCATGGCACCAAAATTGAGTTCTTGAAGATTTAAAAAGAGGGAAGTGTAGAGCTTGACCTAACTAAGACAAATATGGTCTTGGAATTTGATTTGGCCAAGGGAGCTAGAAGATACAAGTGGTCAAAGCTTGAAGATGGTATATGTGCTGTAGCACCACCGAGAGAGAGCATGGAGGGAGGTTGGTGACGTTGGAAGTGAAGGGAAATGAGAGAATGAAGATAAAACTTGCTTTTGGAGATATTTAAGCTAAAAGCAAATAGTACTTTTGCTTTGTCATTACTTAACTTACTTATTTGTTCAAATGTGGTGAGTCACATGAAAAACTGGCCCCCATCTTTACCTAGGGGTATAATAGTCTTTGATGACTCATTTAATTACTTAATACAACATATGTTATAAACTAGCTTATAAAAGTCACTATTCACCTAAACAAGGCACTTAGAAGTGAAATTTTTGATTTCCCATTGATATAGACTTCCAAATGTGATAATATAGTACACATGTATATTTAAGAGTAATGATGGACATTTAGCCACTCAAAACTCATTTACAAGACAATTTTTCAAAAACGTGCTTTAAGACTTCTTAAAGCACATTTCGTGTTTTAACTTGTTTTCAAGCTTGGTTTTCTTTGGTAATTGATTTAATATGTTAATTACATATTTATAAAGTATAGGTATGACCATTAGGTCTTATACACATTTATCCAAGCTTAGAGCACATTTTTGCTCATATTGACTTTAAGGTATTTATTTGTGTTTTGTTTGGTTTCATTGTCTTCCAAAGCTTCCTAAGGACTTATTTAGCCTTATTAAATCAAAATTGAATATTATGTAGTCTTGGTAGGCTCTTTGGGTCCTAACCAAGTTCACTCATAGCTTAGAGCATGTTTTTGCTCAAACTGTGTCTTAGTGCTTTATTGCACTTTACTATGTTTTAAATTGTCCACTGATGTTTCTAAGGCACTTTTTAGCCTTTATATAACATAGTTTGCTATTTAAACCACATATCAGGTTTGGGGTATTTCAATCTACCCCCCTTAAAAGAACTTCGTCCTCGAAGTTCACACTTTCCACACATCATTAGATTAGAACACAGGAATCACTTGGAAATAACTTCCATAACCAAACACACTTTACATCACAACCTCGGACTTAATGGTCCGGGCAACACATTCACATCCACACATAACATAACATATCCACATGATAACCTCGGACTCTATGGTCCGGTATCTTAACAACACTTACACATACATAACAACCCCTTGGACTCACTGGTCTCGGTAACATCACAACATTTGGACACATAGGTCCCCATAACATAACAGTCTTCAGACACTTAGGTCTATGTAACACAACACATTTAGACTCACAGGTCTCATAGCATACACTTTTAGGAGATCAAAGTCAAAATAACATTTATTACGCATACCACCAACATGTCATAGCATGTATAACAATCAAAAATATCTTTTACATACACACTGTGATCCCGCAGAACCCGGTCGCGATGGACACCTTCCGTCCCCGTGCCTTTGGGAGATTAAAACAATCACTTAAATTTAAAATTTCCTTGTGAGGTTAAGTAGGAATACTTTAATTATGTAAGTATCTATCAACGTTTTATAAATACCAATTGAAAATCCTTTTGAAAACACACACAACTCCAAGTCCAACTTAAGCTCTTTGCTTCTTTTCTTAGCGTGGTTATTTGTGACCACTTATAGGGAGTTTCAAGAGTCATCCAACCCTGATGTGATCAGCATCAGTGTTGAACTATCCTTCCACTCCAATTTGTGTTCGGCTTCCCTTGATCACATGCAAATCAAGTTCCACCTCCCACTTCATTTTCAAGCATCAAGTAAATCACTCATTTCCAATTTTCTATCTTTTTAATCATTCTAATCATGATCATACATCTCCAAAGGATAGAACTCCGTCTATCAGTTACCTCCACTCACTTTAATCCTGTTGCCTAGGGAATCTTATTCTCACTAGGTTTTATGTCGGTATCATGCCCTTTCTTGAATCACTATATAGTATGTATATACACATATATTTTATCAAAATACAACACAAAACTTCACATTTATGCACTGTCGGGGCTTTTGTTCCCCCGGGAGTTTCTCTGCTCCCCATACTTGTACTATCACACACAGCTGTTAACAAATACACACACTTATCACAATGGTATTCGCATCTTCTGTGCGCAATTACCACAATTAAACCATGAATGAATGTGTATGTTTACGTAACACACACACACCAATCATCAAAACAATAATATAGGTTTGTGCTATGCACAATGTAAATCACATACACTACGTACACTTGTACGGTAATATACACTAAGTGGTTTTGCGCTCTACCCCCCTTAAAAGGGATTACGCCCACGTAATCAATCACTAAGCATTGGCTTAAATGTTCTGCCGTCGTGAAGTGTTTTAACTTCCACGCGGTCTATTATACAATGGATTCTGAGAGGATCCTAACCATATTGGCGGTTTGTTCCTAAACCAAGAATTCTCATTGGAGTTTGTTTAAACTCTTAGTTGGTTTCGATTCTGGCCTGTTAGGCTTCTAGGCGTTAATAATTAGCCATTCACTCATGTTCACCAAGTACATTCAACACTTGAATCACTGGCTCACTAGTTTCTGCTGCGAAACTCCAATAACTGTAGAGCTTAATTGCCCCATTTGTTATTCTTACTGTATTGTACATCCCCCTTATATCACCTTTATCTTGGTAATAAGATTTCTCAACCGACGCGTGGTATCTCTTACCGTGAGCGAATTCGATGAGTTAAAACTTTCTATCCACTCCCATAACAATTTACTGTGTATACAGTTATGTATTTCACAATGATTGACTTGTTTCCTTCCGACTCACTGTCGGTTGAGATTGAGCTACGACCTAGTGTGTAGTGCTCTCTCAGCTATTTACAACATTTGGGTATATTCCATACCGATATTTGACAGTTAGTGCTACTGTAGTCACTTACTGTTAATCATGTCTCCACATTTGGTTTTGTACAAGTACTCCTTTATTGGTGCGGCCTTGCATTTCCTATGCATCGGCCATTATAACATTATTGCTTCACAATTAACATGTTTCCAATTCCTAGCTATCCCACTCGTTCATTACTGCGCAAGTGCAATACCAAAACACTCAGTCATACAGAGTGCAGAGGCGTAAACTCTTGACAGTAAATCCCTTATGCGATTCCCATGGAATTCACACTGTGTTTCATTGAGATTCCGATCTCGTAATACTGGCTACTGGCTTACTGCCGAGTTTGTTTATCATCACTTATCTTGTATCTCCACTGAGTTTAACTCATAACTGGTCTTATCTGTTACATTATCGTCTAACAACACTTATACAACGGTCGCTTGTTGCGCACCGTGCTCTTACTCCTTGTATAACATCAGCTTATATCGTATCTACTGTCACATTAACTCCCACACATATACTTACGTCATTCGTATTATGGTTCATCCCTCATTTGGATGGCTACTGAATGCTCCTTGAGCATCGATCATTTGAGTCATAAGCCGGCATTATTCAGCCAGGTGCTTCACTTTATACACATACTACTAAGCTAATTGCTCTCTTTCAATAATAACATCGTCCATCCTTAACATATTTCTTGAACTTGATTCATATAACTACCGCTCCTGCGGTGTCACAATATCGAGAGGTATCCCCACTCTTAATGCAGTGGTTCGTTTACCACTCTATTCACTTATACAACATAAACTTCCACCATCAATCGAATTATATAACATATCTTGCTTATGGCTTATAAGCCTTATTTCCTCGAGCTCTGCTCATTGTAGGCCGTTCACACACACGTACTTTTCTGTACAACATTACGTGGTTTGGATGTTATATTGAGCTCCATGACAAGGTCGTTGCATCCCGTTTCCTTTCATGGGATGCCCCTTAGGATTGTCAGTCCGTCTCCTGACAACTTATGTCTAAACTGGGTGTTAATTTCAACCCTTGTGCTTCTGTCATGCATTTCGTTCAACAATTGTTGATGCGAACACCCCTCAAGGATTGCTCCTGGGTGTTGCTACGTTATGCCTTACATTTGTTTCACACTTATTGGTACATTCCATTAGCCACGCCTTTTGCGTTCTTAACTGACTTATTATCCTCTTCTGTGAAGATCAACACTTCCCGGTAGTGTAGGTACTCATTCTGGGAACTTCATCCCGTTCTTTGCACATTAATGTGTCCACATTAGGCATCTGCCTTGCCATGCATAGGCTGGGTCTCCGTTCCAGCTATCATGTTTATCCCTGAGGATCCTTAAGACGTATACAATGTCTTTACATAACAGTCAGTGCACTTCGCACTTCCTGACTCTTAAAACATTTCCTTGAAAATGAATTCACTGATTCCTTTAGTCTAGTTAGCTTAACTGAGTTCCTTAGCTTCAACTATTCCTTGTAATCCTTAGCTCTTGTTTGATTTATACTGCTGACCGTAGACGGAGTCGACTACTTCCCGTGTTTCGGACTCCACTCGTATACATATGTGGGGTACCATACTGATACATTGCTACTTACCCAACTAACCCATAAGTAGGTCTGTCAGGCCCACAAGCTCCTATCGGAGTGCGGTCGTCCCACAATTCAGTTGGTACACTCGTAGTGTCCGTCACACGCCTAGGTGAAGTATTCTGTTGTCAACTCCCTTATATTGTCCCGTGACAATATTCGTTCCTTGCTTCCCGAATTTAGTCGAGGGAAAGTTTATCCACTGTTGTATCTTTATCAACTGCCCTTGGGTTTTTACTGGTTTGGTTTAAAAGAAGGTTAGAAAGAAGTGTTGGTTTGAAAGAAATCTGGTTTTGAAAAGAAAAGGGTTTGAATAAATCTGGGTTGAAAGAAAAATTTTCATGGTTTCACAACATCTTCTTACCTTAACCAGGTCTAGCTTCTTGCTGACTGGTGTACTTCAAATTACAAAGGTCAGGCTGTTACGCCCTTCCATGGTTATAATGTTCACACTTAACTTCGTGGTACTTTACTAAGTACTTGTAGTGGTTATAAATTTCCCGAACAGCCCTGTTATAGCAGCACTTGCCATGGCAATGCGCCATGCTAACTGGCTATCGGTTTAACACATACTGGTTATGGTATTGTTTTGACCCATATTGTCATTAGTGGCCTTGCTGGCCCTCACTGATCTCACTGTCTTGACAATAACTCTTCTAGGTGACTTCTCACTATCTTCACATGACGATCATCAACTAGGGTGTTTCCCATTCTGGGAGACCCCTTTGTCTTAGTATTGTATTCTCTTTGCAGCCCGTTCCACGTATTTGTCGTGGTTACTGAGACTTGTCTCTTGTTTGGGTACTACGTTGTAGTTCCCTTGTCGGTTGGTATACCGTTGGTGTATTATTTATCAACTGTGGTTCCGTAGACACTCGTCTCGGGTTTCATGAATCCACTTCTTGCCAGTTGCACGGTTGGTGCGTTGCAAACTGGTTATTCTCGACTGCTCTGCATGTCGACCCAGGTTGCCGGAAATTCTATTCTCTTATACACAAAATCCTTCGTTCTTCGCTATTAAATGCGGTTAACATCATCCAGATGGAGACCGTCTCCGGGATTCCCAATTTTCGGGATCTACCGTATGACAGGTTCTCTGTACCTTTAGAGGTACTTAATAACAGCCAGATCGGGTTTTCCCGAGTAAGAGAGGACTTCCATCTCTCTGGCGTTGTTTCCCCAATTTATATACAGGGATTGTGGAGGGCGGGAAGGATATAGTAGGTTTCCAGTATTCACTGGTAGTTCCTTACTAGCGTATCTCTCACGCTATCACTCAACCCTTAACCCAAAGTACTAAAATCCAAACGGTACTTCCTAAGCTCGGTAATTCAGTCATCAGAGCGATACTTCCTCGCCTGATACCACTTTTTGTAACACCCCAACTACCACCGTACACATAACATTAAACTGCAGCGGAAAATTCAACTCATCACATTACTTAATTCAATGGTGTTACACGCCGTTAACCACCCACGTGGCTAACAAGGCTAATACATAAACTTTGTACCGGTCTGATGGGCTAAATTCCCGAGCGACTACACAATACTTTCCCCTTCCATTAACAACAACAACAACATACACCTTTCAACTATACCGAGTGTTTTTAAACTGATGCCGACAACAATATCGTTCTACTACACCTACTGTATATATACACTTAAATGATTACCCATGTACAACGACTACCCGTCCTACTCTCGAACGGCTTCTAGCACTTCGTACCTAAATAGGAAAAGAAGAGAAAGGGTGGCCCCCAAGGGGCTCAGCACCTTTGCTGGTATGGTAATCCCGCAGCCCACATGCTACCGGGCCACGCACAACTAATTGTCGTCTTAACATGCGGTTGATTATATTTAAGTCATGCATGTAACAGTGAACACACATCACATAACATTTCGCCTCAATGGGCTCAACAAACAGATAAAATATCCTTACTTAATAAGTCACTCAAGGTATTCAATATGCCTAGAGTGTTCCTCCTCTAATGGAGCTACTTCCTTAGCAGACGACACTTACCCTTAAATCGGGTTATCCTTAAACGCCTCTTTTCTCAAACTGGGCCTCTTATCTATGATCCACATTCTACAACATATAACATACACTACATAACAACACTTAACAACACTTTGCACGTTTCCACGTGCACAACATAACACCGCAATAGATATTGCATCACAACAAAGATACATAACATAACGGGAATGGTCCTCTTAGGTACCGACCCAAACATTGCTAATACACTGGTGAGCCTAGAGAATGTTGCCAGTCTCATGATAAGCTCGTTACATACTCGTTACCGTCTCGTTAAATGAACGGTTAACTTAACACAAGGTGTCTCGGATATAGTGATCCAAGCACACCGAAACAAACATAACAATAGTATGCCCCTGTGGCCCGACGTGAGTCAGTAATAGCCTTGGTTAAGCTAAAGGGAAGGTTGGAACCAAATTGGAAAACAACCATAACATACAGAGAGGATCGAACCTGCTATGACAACGACCCCCATACTCACACGCGTGGCCGGAACAGACCGGACTCCTCACTCCCCCGTTAGCACTTGTTAGAAGTTCAACTTTGAACTTTATTAAACAATCACAACATTGGGTTAAGTCTTGTTAGACATACACAAGGGAAGAGAGAGTCATACATTCACATACAAACATCACACACAAACATCACATAACCAACTCACGCATAGCCGTGGTTAGAACGTTCCTTAAGTCGGAAACGTTGTTTACCGGATACCGTTCTCCTACGTTTACCTAATAGTGGTTAACTAGCCCTTCAAGCGCATTCGAGGTTACCGGTATCGGCACGAAAACATACAATAACAATAACGACTGTAAACTCGTTTCATGATTTATCTCATAACGTGGCAAACATACAGAAAAACACATTGGCATACAAGCCGGTGTAATCCGGTAGGACACAGGTTGCAAGAAAACCATACCTGTCACCGGAGTCCACTTTACCACGTCCACTTATGTTCCTCGAGCGATTCTCGAACAACTGTTAACATCACATGTGTTTTTATTAACATCGGGGTTTGCTTGATTATTTAATGTCTAATGCTTAACTTTCCCCGTTAACTTAGTTACATCACTTTACATTTTAACTTGTTTTACTTTTACATTTTGATACAACTTTTCACCCACTTAATTGCCATTTAAAACTCACCTAACATGTCCTTAACAACCTTATAACATCATTAACCATCAATCCCCATCATTAGACATCATTTTCCAACCTTAAACAACATTTTAGAGTGGTCCGGGACTTGGTCCTTACCTTAAGTCCCGGACCAACACATTAGAAAACTCTCGGGCGATTTTAATAGGGTGGTCCGGGACCTTGTACTTCCCTTAAGTCCCGGCCACAACATGTTACAACTCTCGGCCATTTTAAAAAGCTTGGTCCGGGTCTTGAACCATGACCTAGGTCCCGGACCAAAGCTACAGAATTGTCAAAATTGCATTTTTCAAGTGTTGTTGCCTTAGTTCTCCACCTCCATTAATTGTATAAACTTACCATATGATCTTAGGTATATTCTAATGCCAAAATACCACTTCGATTCACCTTAAAACATTGTCCAACTTGTTACCCAATTTTCTTATACATACACCAACACTTATAACATTTGACTCTAGGTTTCTAAATGGTGTTTCTCACCTTTGATTACAACTATCCCAAAATGTTTCCTCCTTACCTTAACATCATCCCAAGCATCTTCTCTACTAACCAAATCCTCTTTTCACAACTTCTTGAATTCCTTTCTCAAACCTCACCTAAACATCATTTCTTCCTTGTACATCAACATTCCTAAACCTTAAACAAACTTCTCCAAGACTTAAATACATCCCCAAAACACACATTGAATTCCTAGAACTTCCAAGATAACACCTAAATCCTTGCATCACTCTAAATCACCTTAACACATGTTTTCTTCTCAAGTAAACATTTATTCACCTTTAACACTTCCTAGTTCACCAAGACCATTTAAAACACTTAGAACTTCTCACACATTTTCCCAAATTTGGCCATAGCTTCTCTTGTATATACTCACATCCAAACACTTAGGTTTTTACCTTATTTCATTCAAAAACACCTAAAATCCATCAAACACATTTTTATACACAAACTTCACACATTTAGCACTACATCACAATATAGTGCATAACTTAAATTGCTTGGCACTTAGGCCCTTAAATAACATGGCTCTTAGGCCCTTAAATTGCATAAGTCATAAACACTGAATTTCCCACATAAGTATGCCTTTGACCTGCAAATACATACACCAATACATATGTTCTTTTACTAGTCTCCTTGAGAACACTTTACTAGGTCATTCACCATTTGCTCTTTAGGTAGTTTTAACAAGCATTATAAGCTTATTTCTCCTAAGGCATTAAACCACATTAAGATAGCATATTTACCTCTTTTCCTCCCAAATTTCTTTCTTGTTTCCTTACAAAACCGGTAAGGCATTTGGTTCCTTGCCAACTACTAAACATTATACAAACAACATAATGAGTATTCAAGCTTTAAGCTCCATCTCATTGCAAACCCTAGGTTTACATTATTTCAAAACATTAATGTAGTTGTTTTACCTTAATCTTTGAAGGGTGTTTGAATATCTATGAAGAGAGGACTCCACCTAGTCCTTGAAAGATTCAAATGGAGCTAGAACAAGGCAATATAAGAGCTCCATTAATGGTGAATTTTCGGACAACAACAAAACATGGAGGGAACTTGATTTTTCTTTGAGTTTCCTTACCTTGAAGCAAAGGAGAACAAGAATATGTGAAAAGATGAGCTCAAGCTCCTTCAATGGTGAATCTCCATGGCACCAAAATTGAGTTCTTGAAGATTTAAAAAGAGGGAAGTGTAGAGCTTGACCTAACTAAGACAAATATGGTCTTGGAATTTGATTTGGCCAAGGGAGCTAGAAGATACAAGTGGTCAAAGCTTGAAGATGGTATATGTGCTGTAGCACCACCGAGAGAGAGCATGGAGGGAGGTTGGTGACGTTGGAAGTGAAGGGAAATGAGAGAATGAAGATAAAACTTGCTTTTGGAGATATTTAAGCTAAAAGCAAATAGTACTTTTGCTTTGTCATTACTTAACTTACTTATTTGTTCAAATGTGGTGAGTCACACATGAAAAACCGGCCCCCATCTTTACCTAGGGGTATAATAGTCTTTGATGACTCATTTAATTACTTAATACAACATATGTTATAAACTAGCTTATAAAAGTCACTATTCACCTAAACAAGGCACTTAGAAGTGAAATTTTTGATTTCCCATTGATATAGACTTCCAAATGTGATAATATATAGTACACATGTATATTTAAGAGTAATGATGGACATTTAGCCACTCAAAACTCATTTACAAGACAATTTTTCAAAAACGTGCTTTAAGACTTCTTAAAGCACATTTCGTGTTTTAACTTGTTTTCAAGCTTGGTTTTCTTTGGTAATTGATTTAATATGTTAATTAACATATTTATAAAGTATAGGTATGACCATTAGGTCTTATACACATTTATCCCAAGCTTAGAGCACATTTTTGCTCATATTGACTTTAAGGTATTTATTTGTGTTTTGTTTGGTTTCATTGTCTTCCAAAGCTTCCTAAGGACTTATTTAGCCTTATTAAATCAAAATTGAATATTATGTAGTCTTGGTAGGCTCTTTGGGTCCTAACCAAGTTCACTCATAGCTTAGAGCATGTTTTTGCTCAAACTGTGTCTTAGTGCTTTATTGCACTTTACTATGTTTTAAATTGTCCACTGATGTTTCTAAGGCACTTTTTAGCCTTTATATAACATAGTTTGCTATTTAAACCACATATCAGGGTTTGGGGTATTTCAAATATGCTTGAGTTGTGTATTAATGTTGCCTTATTAATACTGTTGTACGATAACAGTACCGTTCGTATATATGAACATATTATAAAACGAACTAGCGGCAATGATGCTATCTTATATGTGTGATATAAGGAACGTAAGTAAAAACGTTGTAGCATTAGGATAATAAGATATATACATATATTATCCGAGACTTATATACGGAGCATTGGCCTGTTTAACGCCGCTCTCGTATCTAACACTGGATCCCGAGTCGACATACTCAGGATTGGACTAATGACCTTAGTCTGTGTTAAGAAGAATAGTAGAACGATGTGATGGAATAAGTAAGTTTATCAAGGGGATGTGGCTCTTGTTG
This sequence comes from Limonium bicolor, assembly GCA_023374045.1. Lineage (NCBI taxonomy): Eukaryota > Viridiplantae > Streptophyta > Magnoliopsida > Caryophyllales > Plumbaginaceae > Limonium > Limonium bicolor. The sequence continues at coordinate 140,217,946 of CM041778.1, forward strand.
TGAACTGTGATCCATTAACGATACTAGGATACCGTGTGGTAGCCGTAAGTATCTGGATAAATTCCAACGAACTACAGATGGTTCGTAGGTCGGAGACTCTACCGCTGAAGTGGCTACTGCCGTGGGTGACCCGCCAAAGATGATGGGTAACTTAGAGACACGTCGTTCTAACGAGACGTTGTCATTAGACATGACTGAACAATTACGAACGACTATATTAGCTCGTACATTAGACGGACATTATTTGGGCTTACATGCCAAAGACAAGAATTTATACTCGTTTATAATTCTCGTTGTTTTCGCCTTGTTGTTCATTGGTTATGCTTGGTGGTTATGTGTGGTATGTTGGTGAATTGGTTTGATTGAGTCGTTGTACTCTTGTCTGTTTGGTGAACTGCTTGAGTCGAGTCGCTGTGCTCATGATGGATTATTGTGGATCGTTGGTCGAGTGAGTCGCCGTACTCAGTTATGAACTATCAAGTGTTTGTTGAAATAGGGTCTTGTACACGTATAAGCGTTGTACGCTTTCAGTGGTTGTTACGATGCGATGTGTGAAGCCGGGGGCTTGTTGTTAATTGAATTTATTGCAATATATATTGTTGCTTTACAGTTTTATATTAAACTACTTGCATGAAAATGAATTGCATGCTCTCGACCAATTAACTGAGGGTCTGAGGGGGCATGACGGTCATGTAGTAACATACTCAGCAGGGGCTGATTCCATACCACAAACAACCATTTTTGCAGGTATGCAGCTTCCGGTGTCGGCAAAGAGAGGGACGCGCTGGGTAGTTTAATTACAGTTGTTTAAAATATGCACTGTTGCATTTTGATACGAACTTAGAAACGTGTATAGGATTGGGATACTTAGAATGCTCACTGTGAATGTATTTTATATTGGTTTGGGAAGGTTAGATCTATCTCTTGTTGTCACTGTGGGAAATTGTTTCGTATTTAAGAATATGTCAGTAAGCACGTCATTACTCGTATGGCGAGTGAGAACGGTGACACCAGTAGTTCAAGTATTGAGATACCGCTGCGATTATAATGTTAAGTAAGATGATTAGGAGCCGATTAGAGTAGGGGTGTTACAAAAGTGGTATCAGAGCGGAGTACCGCTCTGATGACAAGAGATAGTAGGATTTATACAGTGAGCATAGGTTTTGGGAATACGGGAAACGTTGTGAGGATACGTGACCTTGCGGGGTTGATGCAATGCTTAAAGCTTGCACACCATAGCCGTGGAGGCACTTCAATATTAAATGACCGAGACTACGGTATTAGACCGAGTAAAGGTCTAACCCGTCCTCTTGACTTATGTCAGAGAGAGGTCTGGGTAACAGTACTAAGGAAGAACACGGAGCAGCGGAAGGTGGTGAAGGTCCAGCAACCCCAAGTAACGCGAAGATGGTATGAACCGCTCGCACTCGATGGGAGAGCATCCCGGGAAATTTGCAATGGTACCCCACCCGCCGCAGCCCGTATCTCGAGTACTATCCAGTGAGACAATGAAATGAGAAACACCACGGAGATAACTCTCCTGATCGGAAAGACCCGATGTGGATGCTAAGAGGATTATGTTAAAGTAGAAAATAAGACTTTGTGTTTTGATGTAGTGTTTAGGACCGGGGGTCCTGGTAATGACGTAATGTCTACCATACGAGGATGAAGTAAGTAATAGACCGAGTTTGAGGAGAAAATTTCCTGTAGGACTAATGGGGCTAGCTTGCTATAAGCAAGGCGACCCTGTCTTACATCCAGGAAAGCACCGATGGTGCGCTTGGGGGAAGAGATGTAGAAACGGCGAGTAATGATTAATTTATGAGATATATAGTATACGGAAGGAATTACCTTTAGAAGTCTCACCCGAAGCGAGTAACTCTAAAACCATGCAACACTGAAGGTTCAAGATGGCCCGACGTGCATGAGGAGAGATCATGAGAACTGTAGGAACAAGAACTCGCTAAGTTGCTATCATGCAACACCTCGTGAGGAAAGTAAGACCTTACTACCATGGTAAACTTGTGGGAACGAGTGCGGGAGTGAGACTGTATAAATTTGAATAAGAACTTTTGACTGGAACGTGAACCCGATTAAGGAATAGCACTGCACTGACACACCGTACCGGTGACTCAGTCTGCATGGTGCACTTGCCACTGCAAGTGCCACACTAACTAAAGAACTAAATTTCAACCGGCCTTGCGCACTTGCTACAGCAAGTGCAGCAACGGTAAACTAACCCTGAAGGACCGAGTGGTCCAAGTGGTTACCAATAAACACTAAATTTTATGTAAGTCCGTAATGCAATAAAGCAGGACAGAGCCTTCTTAAGGGCAGGGGTACGAAACCCTCGGGTTGGAGGTCGATAAAACCTCGGGAGGACCTAGCCGGTCTGACCATTAAACCTGAAAAATAATATACCATTTAATAGAATATTTAAAGGGGAGTAAATGAGAATAACAATAATTAGTGCCTACAAGCCTAACCCAGTGCCGGTATGGACATTAAACGTCAATCATTACCGGTGGGGAGTGACGAGTCTTCAGGACCAGCATAACCGTATTTAGAGAGTGCACGACACTCGTGGTTAAACCACTACCATTAAACATTGCCAGAGGGCAAGAAGTGAGCTATACGAGTCAAGACTTTTAAAAAATATATATAATTAATAGGCAGATGTGAACGTGCAATAAAAGGGCCGATATTATGCCCGCACCACACACACCAGAGGTGTTGTTGATCCATTATGCTGATAGACTCCCGTATGGAGGGCAGTGGATATAAACTGAAAAGTGAAAACTGCCTGTTGATGAGAGATACCGTTACCTCGAAAGGATGGAAGAAATACGAGTTGAATAAGAGTAAGGACTACACAATGTAGAGCGATGATTAGCGGAACCCACTAAGTTGTGAGTATCCAATTGTGACCTGAGGAGAAAGTATTCGAACCATTTGGGATTAAATTAAATAGAAAGACCAATAATCATTCGACTATCAGAATAAGCATTGAGCCTGAGTATCGTATGGCATAGGCCTACGAAAGGATACCTTTAGTACCACCAAAAATGACCCAAAACTAAAGAACAAAGGTGATGAATCACAAATACTGATTAATATCAGACTAAAGAGGGACTACCATAAGGTAGGGGAAACACGAGGTGTCAACCTTTATCATGGAGTCCGGACTACACCTGAGGGTGTAACCCAATGGATTGGGTGGAGTTCTAGAACTAAAAACTCATATCTGAAGGCGTTAACAGCCTAGGAGTGAACGAGAGAGATAATAAGTAATTACTGATCCCCACTCACAGATACCAGATGACGAGCATGTGGAAACCAGAATTAGGGCGATAAGTCGCAAACACCTATCTTAGTGAAGGTAAAGGAATTACACATTAAACAAGGAAACCATAGAACCTAATATTAGGGCCATTCCGACATCAAAGGTTAAGAATTGGCAGCATAGTTACTTAAACATAAATTACCAGGACTAAGAGTACGATAACACCGGGTACGAACGCTACGAGTGCACTAAACAGTATGGTACCCCATGTATGTAAACGAGTAGTGTGAGGACCCAGGAGGTAATCAACTCTGTGTCTAAGTCAGTGAATGGGACCCTGACTAGGTAAACCATGTATTGACGAGAGAGATCTCAGTCAAACTAACAAGGTTAGGAAAAATCAAGGATAGCTTGATAATAAAGTGACATAAGGTCGTAACTCCACAGTGGAGGAGTTAGAACATAAGTTTTGGGGATTTTAGTAAACGAGTAAACCAAGGCCAATTTAATGGTAACGGCAAACTAAACCCATGAATGAGAAGAGGGATTGTGGTATCTAAGGAAGTTATATTAGAGAAACCTTTGTGATAATAGATGCTACCCAAAAAGGGGGCACAGAAAGAGTTATATCTTGCGCTGAGGGCGCTGCGAGGATGTCGCATTAAACAATAATAACCACATGCTCAAGCCATAAAACGTTAGTATGTTAGTACCAATTAGGGTTGAACAGAAAATGAATACCACGCTAAAACGTGTTTACAACAAACGAAGGGCAAAAGCAAGCATTACAAAGAGATACTCTAAGCTGGAGATTAGGTACTCCATGCAAACCGCAATGGCGGCTAACCGTCCAATCGACTGGTACATGGTGCGCAACAAGCGACCATTATAATAACTGTTAACCGAATTATGCCGATGAGAATCAGAAGGTGGAAGACCAGATAAACAAATGGATTCCCCTAATCGAGAAGAGGGATGAACCATATACGTGGATACTAAAATACCAACACACGAGGGATACGAGTTCACACTAGCAAAAATGGACCTACAAGGTACCCAAAGAACGAACTCATTCCAGAGGGAAATAACTGGGAGTCATGAGGCGCCAGTTAGTTGTGCATATTAGACTCGTCTTGGTATTTTAGAGACAACTATTGCAAGCACTAGGTGCTACAGCATAGCTCGACAACCCTTATACCAAAGGTTAGTTCGGTAGGGTGGCATGAACTCTTGGGAGTATATCATGAGCATGTATAGAATTCAGGAGGACTGAATAGAATAGCTAGTTGAAATAATAAGCGTGTGTGACAAACGATACCACACAACCAAATAAATTACTCCATCCCCATAATTATGGAAGACCGTGTACAAAACACCGTCACAAGGAGTTGAAACCGACATGAAACTACTACCTAAAAGGGGGGTAAAACTAACCATAAAGTAGTTGGGCATACTGCTTGCGGAGCGAGTGGGCCCATATTGCTTAGGTTTGACGTACCTAGCGGGTTTGGGGAAACAAATGATGGGTTTACATCTCCCGATCAAACCGTATATGAATATACACACACCTAACCGAGATAGGCAGTATAGCCTGAGGGGCTAAAGCCCGACCATATAAAAAGGGGTAATGAAATATGTAGCACATTAGTGCACGAATAATTCCACTGAAGTGGAACGTCTTAAACTTATTGTTTCAAGATGATATATTCGTAGATTACATGGGCGTAATCATTTTTAAGGGGGTAGAGCGATTTCGCACGCTTAAAATATACCGTACGTAGGATACGTAGCGCATGGTACACATGCTGCAAACTATTATTGTACGTAGAGTACAAGTATTATGACTGTGTTATATTACTTGAGGTAATATTATGATGTATTATGTGTATGAATATATATATATTTTAGTTCGCATTGTTGTGGCGAATAGGAAAGGGAGAACAGATAAAGTGTTCTTTTTCTATTTCCGATTATTTATGCAAACGTTGCAAACATTAAACACATAAACGCCTAACTTGTTAGCTCCGGTTGAGAGTTCAAGTAGGTTTATCTGGTAGCTTCGGTGGGAGATGTCAAATAGAAGGAGCAGAAAGCTCCATACTATATGATTTGTGACTCGGTATGAAACCGATTATTGGAATACGATGAGTAAGTCGGCATGAGACCGATGTGTAACCTAGTGGAGGTAAAACCTCTAGGAATTGTATGAAAAATTATAAGTCAAGTGAACTTGGTACATGGTTAGGATACATGATCCTATATGCCAATGACTAGATTAATTACACTAGTTGACTTGTGTACCTATAGGACACAAGGTGGCAAATATCAAGAGGAAACAAGATTAAAAGTGAATAAACAATTGATTGATTGAAATTGACGTGGGAAGTTGAACTTGATCCTGGTCCGATCAAGTGAAACCGAACACAAATTGAGGTGAGAGATAGTTCAACACTGACGCTGACCACGTCGGGGTTGAATGACTCTCGAAACTTCCTACAAGTGGACACAGATATGAATAGAAATTGGAATTTAGGGCGTCACTCGAAGAGCCGTGGACCGTGGAGTCCTTCGTCATTAGACCGGTGTGTCTGCGAGTGACATCACCCAGAGAGCCGTGGACCGCAGAGCCCTTTGTCATTAGACCGGTGTGTCTGTGGGTGACTAAGGAAATAAGGTGATACTGTCCGAGGAGCCGTGGACCGCAGTGTCCTTCGTTATTAAACCGGTGTGTCCGCGGGTAGTGGACGTTGGTTAGCATGGGGTTGGGGATCGTCAAGTCCTGGTCTTTAAGACTGCTTCCCTGTGATTTGTCAACGTTAACTATATGTGCACACATACATGTGGAATGATGTGTGGGTATCCTCGCGAGATACTAACATGTAGATAGGGATGCGTGGAGTATCCCTTGCAAACACCTTTGAGTACTTTATGGGTTTTGCACCTTGTCTAGTGTTGTGTATGATTGAGTTTTACACCTTGTCTAGTGCTGTGTATGAATGAGCTTTGCACCTTGTTTAGTGTTGTTTATCAATGAATGTGTCATGATTATTGACTATATGGAATGAGATTATTGCTGTATCAAATGTAATACATATAGACTAGATCTGAACGTAGTGGGATGTACTCCCTAGTGATGATCTGTCTGTGATTACTTAGTGGAACTGTTGATGAGTAAGGACTTCGGGACGAACCCTTTTTAAGGGGGGTAGACTGAAATACCCCTAACCTTAAAAACATAATTAAATGATCTAATAATGATCTAAGATGGACTAAACATCTAATCACATTGACTAAGGCCTAAACGTGCCTTAAAAGTCAACTGAGAACAACAGTGGTCAACACAAAGCAAGACTTTGCACCCTTTGACTGTTTAGGGTAAATAAATACCCAAATGAACTACTTAGGACCTAAAAATTTGTCCTAAGCTTATTAACACATTACTAAACATATTACAATTGTTGGACAACACTCCAACACAAAGAACAAGCATTTTCATGCTTCAAGGTCAAGTAGGGCAAAAATGTGCTCTAAGGGAACCTTAAAGGTCTAATGACCTCTAAATGATATAAAATTGGATACCATGATCAAATATCATGTAAGGAACACAAAAAACAATTCTCAAAGAAAACAGAGCTCAGAAACACCCTGCGACTCAAAATGTGCACTAAAATTCCTTAAAGCACGTTTTTGTGTAATTGCCTTCTAAATTGGCTTTTAAATGGGCTTAAAGGTTATAATTACCTATAAATATGCTAATATATCATATTATAACATATTAGGAATTTAATTCCAGAAATTTACAAATTTTTACAAATTTAATATTAAAATATTAATAAAACCCTAAAAGGGGGCCCGTTTGAGTCAACGTTGACCAAGAATGGTCAAGAGGTCAAAGTTGACCCCTTGGATTCCATAGATTCGACAGCCACAAGACAGGGGGGCCTGATTGAACTGAATTATTGACAAAAGGAGACTTAGTGGAGTGTTACTTTTCCATTTAATAAGAAATTAATACTTTAACTTACCTTTTCCTTATTTTCTTCATTATTCCTCCCTTATCTCTTGTCTCCAACGACTCCTTGCTCCTTCCTTCTGTCCCAGCCAGCTCACATGCTCCCAATCTCACCATTGTTGAGCTTTGAAGCTATCTAGCAAGGAAACCAACCTAATTCACCTAAGGTAATGGTTTAAGGCATAAAATAGCTCATTTTCTTCCTTTCTTCAAGGGCTATCTTATGAGCTAACTTCTATACTTTCCCATGGCTCAATCTCAGTGTGTGGATGTTAGAGTAAGAGTTCAAATTCGTTGGTAGGGGTTCTTGGAGCTAAGAACACAAAAATCATCCTTTAAGGTAAAAATGTGCTTTAAGCACATATCTTTTGATTCCCTTCAAATTCGGCTGTGAAACTTTGTTTCTAAGCTTATAATCTTCATCTTAACATACTTATTCAGTTGGTACATCAAGAGCTTCGAAGTATAACCAGATCCAAGCCTAAAACACCATTTTAGGCATTTTAAACAAGGTAAAGATTAGCCATCTTCTAATCTGAGTTATACCAGTTTAAAGCTTGGTTTTAGTAGCTCTTTTAACACTCTTTGCCTACTGTAAAAACAGGCCGTGACCAACCTTATTTACCTTGGTATTTTGAGGTAAATTTTACCTTGAAAATTGACATTAAACACTTCTTATGGTTAGATCTTGCTTGGAGACTAATCATGCCTTAATTGCTGTTTGAAAACATGTAAATAATGCTGTGGAAATTTTATCCTAAGCTGGGCGTGGCCAAACAAGGCTTAAACTAGGCAAAAACAAGGTATAAATCACTTAAACCTTCACTTGGTATATTAATATGTGTTTATACATATGTATATATATTGTGCCGTGAGTGAATGGTTAATTAAGGTCTTATTTTGACCTTAGGTGGTTAAGGAATGGTTTAATAAATTTATATAACTAATTAATAAGCATAATTGTCAAATTTAAGACATTATGTGGAAAATTGGTAAATAAAGAAAATATATGGTAAGGGCCGAGAGTTTATAGTACTTTTGGACATTTATGTGTAATTTATTTTATAAGCCAATGTTTGTAATAAGGCCATGTACTTTAGGCCATTTATTTATGCATTTATAAGCTTTTAATTAAGTTTAGGTGCTAAATATGCATTACCGCATATTATTGGGGTTTTAGTGTAAATAAATTAAACTTGGGGGCTATATATTAATAAAGCCGAAAATTGGAAGTTTAAATGAATTTATATAAAATTATAAGATTATATAAAGTTTTGGGTGAAATTGCAAATATTGGAAAGTTAGGGGTAATCTATGTAATTACCGTGGAAGTAGGGTCAAAATGATGTTTGGAAGTCAAACATGACCAAGCAAAAGACTTTGACCAGATTTGATGATTTATTAATTTAATTATCAAATTATACTAAGTTATGTATTAAAATGTAAAAATTACATAACACATGGGTATATGTGTGATTACCGAAAGTTTTGGGTATGAAATGGTATTTTATACACCTATGGAGTACTAGGAATTTTTAGGAATTTATTTGGTTAAGTTTGGAGTTAATATGGATTTTATAAGTATAATATATGATATTTTATATCATTGTTACATATAGGTAACATATATGGTGGAAACCGTAAATATTGAAAATATAAGATTAGGAATGATGTTTATAACCTTTTGGTATAGTTTGGTGATTTTTGGAGTTATATAAGGCTTTATAAAGATATATGTATAATATATGGTTTTGATGACATAAGGAAACTATGTATTATAAATTGGGGGGATTTGGTAATTATACAAAGTTAGGTGGAAAGAATTTAATTTAAACAGACCCTAGGGTCTGTTCGGTAATTATAAACCTTTAAAACAATAGGTTATAATTATGTTAAGGTTTAAGGATTATAATATAAGGTATATATTATAAGTGTGACAATGGAATATAATTTGGGATTGATTTGTAAAATCTGAAAGTATGGTGGAATTTAATGAAACCGAAAATACTATGGTCCATTTGGTAATTTATAACAAATTATAACTATAGGTTATAATTGTTTTAATGACATAAATGTCATAATATGTGTTATATAACTATAATATAACATTATATAAATGGTGTGGTGGATTTTGTAAATAATTAAGAGAGCAAGAGTGCTGTTCGGAAATAATGGGAATTTTAGAACAAAAATTTATAATATGGTTTTCAATGTTATGAAGGTTATAACATTTGTAATATAAGAAATATTCGTTAAAAGAGAATGAATATATTATAAAGATTTACCATATAATAAATGGTCTCATAATACATGTATATAAATAAATATATGTTATGATGTGGAAAAATATAATGTGGTTCAATAACCATATATGATCATAATTAAAATGATATAAGATAAGGAGAGAAGAATTACAAACATTAGATATGGAAATTCTAATGTTAGGAGTATACATGGAAAATGAGGATTTATATAATTCAAAGTATTTTTACATATGAATTATACCACATTAAACTTGGAAAAACAAACCTTAGGAAAATAAATACTAAGGTGAGATGTATAATAAACGATTAAGATTATACATGCAATATAGTGACAAGCTATATAATATACAAATGTGTATTAAATTACATGCGATAATAGACGTTTAAAGTTAAGTATATTAATATACTCGACGTAACCACGCATGAAGTATAACGTCTTTCCTAATCCCGAGTCAAACCGAAAACCCGACAAACGTTATCAGTTAGCAACGGGGAATAAACCGGGATGGGTTAGTAACGGTACGGGGTGCCGTAGTGTATTGTTAGTATGAGATGCTGATGCATAGTGTGATGCATATTGATAGATTGTTAGAGACGACACGAGGAGCATCGGATCTAGCTGGATCATACTCCACCGTAATACTTTCAGGGTGAACGGTATGTTATTTATGTGGCTTGATTGTCTCTGAGGATTTCCTCAGTTCAGACATTGTGTGAAAATCTGTGATAAGATTGAATGTCTGCTTGTGTGAATTAATATGCTTGAGTTGTGTATTAATGTTGCCTTATTAATACTGTTGTACGATAACAGTACCGTTCGTATATATGAACATATTATAAAACGAACTAGCGGCAATGATGCTATCTTATATGTGTGATATAAGGAACGTAAGTAAAAACGTTGTAGCATTAGGATAATAAGATATACATATATTATCCGAGACTTATATACGGAGCATTGGCCTGTTTAACGCCGCTCTCGTATCTAACACTGGATCCCGAGTCGACATACTCAGGATTGGACTAATGACCTTAGTCTGCTGTGTTAAGAAGAATAGTAGAACGATGCGATGGAATAAGTAAGTTTATCAAGGGGATGTGGCTCTTGTTGTGAACTGTGATCCATTAACGATACTAGGATACCGTGTGGTAGCCGTAAGTATCTGGATAAATTCCAACGAACTACAGATGGTTCGTAGGTCGGAGACTCTACCGCTGGAGTGGCTACTGCCGTGGGTGACCCGCCATAGATGATGGGTAACTTAGAGACACGTCGTTCTAACGAGACGTTGTCATTAGACATGACTGAACAATTACGAACGACTATATTAGCTCGTACATTAGGCGGACATTATTTGGGCTTTGCCAAAGACGAGAATTTATACTCGTTTATAATTCTCGTTGTTTTCGCCTTGTTGTTCATTGGTTATGCTTGGTGGTTATGTGTGGTATGTTGGTGAATTGTTGATTGAGTCGTTGTACTCTGTCTGTTTGGTGACTGCTTGAGTCGAGTCGCTGTGCTCATGGAATGGATTATTGTGGATCGTTGGTCGAGTGAGTCGCGCGTACTCAGTTATGAACTATCAAGTGTTTGTTGAAATAGGGTCTTGTACACGTATAAGTGTTGTACGCTTTCAGTGGTTGTTACGATGCGATGTGTGAAGCCGGGGGCTTGTTGTTAATTGAATTTATTGCAATATATATTGTTGCTTTACAGTTTTATATTAAACTACTTGCATGAAAATGAATTGCATGCTCTCGACCAATTAACTGAGGGTCTGAGGGGGCATGACGGTCATGTAGTAACATACTCAGCAGGGGCTGATTCCATACCACAAACAACCATTTTTGCAGGTATGCAGCTTCCGGTGTCAGCAAAGAGAGGGACGCGCTGGGTAGTTTAATTACAGTTGTTTAAAATAGGCACTGTTGCATTTTGATACGAACTTAGAAACGTGTATAGGATTGGGATACTTAGAATCCTCATTGTGAATGTATTTTATATTGGTTTGGGAAGGTTAGATCTATCTCTTGTTGGTCACTGTGGGAAATTGTTTCGTATTTAAGAATATGTCAGTAAGCACGTCATTACTCGTATGAGCGAGTGAGAACGGTGACACCAGTAGTTCAAGTATTGAGATACCGCTGCGATTATAATGTTAAGTAAGATGATTAGGAGCCGATTAGAGTAGGGGTGTTACAGTTGCGGTTTGTACTTCATGTAATTAACTTGCCCAATTCCACTTGTACTCTACCTGCGCTGCGCACCAGTACTTAATCAGAACGATAGTTTTGGAAGAAGAGCACAGCGCACCACTACGAATCAGTTGATTGTTTTGAAGAAGATTTGCAGTGTGAGTAATTCAGAAAGTTGTCAAGTTCAGATCCCCGTGTTGGCTTGAGTAAAGTTGTCAAATTCTGGAAAGTTGTCAAATTGAAGCGGGTATCAAATCAATTAAACACTATCCCTCCTGGTAATTTCAATTTTCACAAGCAAGTGTTTGCGGCGGCAATGTAATTGAAGCGGGTATCTGTTAGAGATTTTTGTTAATATAAATTAAAGTGGAAAGCTGATAAATTAAAACCATATTTGAATCACAGTTTATCATTGATTAGAAAATTGTTGTTCGTCAGTAAAATTATCGTCAATGTATAATCCCATATTTTGATTCCGTAATTTTTGTGTGTTGATGTTTCTTATTTCAGCATCGACGCTCAGGAACGAAATAACGCATTTTGTTTTGGAGGACTACCAATTAATGGATGAGAATATGGTTTTGACGTCAGCCGTAGGTAACATTGTCAATATTAACATTTATGAATGATTTGTTAATGTTTGAATAAAGTGTTTTAAAATTTGAACTATTTGAACCATGTTTCTGAACAATGGGAAATAAAAGTTGAACAAATGATTTCAAAACTTGAAATCAGGGATTCAAAAGTTGAACAAAATTTAGAAACCTGAACAATGAGTATTGTTTATATGAACATGAAGTTCTTTTTGAAAAAACTATTTTAAAACTTGAACAACTAGTACTGCGATATGAACATATAAGATAAAACTTGAACAAAGGGTTTTGAACGTGAACAACGAGTATTGTTGTGACAAACATGAACTTGTTGTACAAAATTTGGAACCAGTTTATATGGAGTATTGTATTAATTTTGTTTTATTTTTAAATGTTCGCTTAACACTAGTGTGAAATTTATGAACAACTAGTGGGTAATAGTTGCACAGATGGTTAAAAAAATTTGAACAACTAATACTTCATTTTTCAAATCTTGACATAGGGGTTCAAAACTTGAACAACTAGTGTCAAAACTTGAACAACTAGTACTGTGTATTTGAACATGAACTTGAATTTTTTTCATATTAACTAGTGTAAACATTCTATGATATATTTAATCGCACACATGGTATCCAATTGAACCTTAGTGTTATTGTTTCAACTTTATTATTGTAGTATGAAATCAAGTAGAAAACTAAATTAAGCTAGTATAGCTGTTTATATTTAACGTTTCTATATATGTTTAATTTAATTAATTCTGTGTTTGATATTCCGGGTTGTTAAGGGAGTACAAATTAGAGAACCCGATGCTACTGCAAAAAAACCCACAAAGTGTATTGGCAAAGGGAAAAGGAAAGTTGGAGAAGAAGAACTTTCAAAACAGAAGAAGACAATGAAAGATGTTGGGCAATCTGAAAACATAAGGTGAAGAACAATGAGTTTGTGTCCGCATATGCATTACTAATTGTTCACCTTTTAAAATCTTTTGTTCAAAATGAAGTTTTAGAACAACAATTCAATTTAAAAAATTAATTTGTATTAACATTCTTGTATTATATAATTTTGAGTGAACATGCGAGACTTTATAAATTTGATGAATAATGTGAAATAAAACTTGAACATGGGGATTCATAACTTGAACAATTGGTTTGAACACTTGAACAACGAGAATCATTTATATCAACATTAAGTTGATGTAAAAAAATCTGGAACCAGACATTATGGTGTATTGTATTAACATTGTTTTATTGTTAAATGTCCGATGAACAACTAGTATCTAATTTTTGAACAACTAATGAAGAATAGTTGAACAGGTGGTTCAAAAAATTGAATAACTAATACTTCATTTTTCAAATCTTGAACATAGGGGTTCAAAACTTGAACAACTGGTGTTAAATGTGATCATTGCTTTGCACCCTGTTCTGACATCCATTTTTTTGTACAAATTTTGCTTCACATCCTTCGACTTCTTCACTCCGGACTTGCAACAACGGTAGACTCTTCTACTTATGGTACCGTCTTTCTTATATTTCACTGCATCTTTACGAATCCCAAATCGTTTCTGATAAGCATATTTGTTATAAACTCATATGCTTCATCCTCGTTTGCAACAGATTTCGTTAGTAATTCTGATGATGACGCTTCAACATATGATGTTTGACCATCTACACATGTGATCAATATATCTTCTGACACTTCATCTGATGCCGTTGGTATAGGAACACATGATGCTTCTTGGACATCGCTAATGTTTTCTGCTTCAAGGTCTTGGCAACGTTCAAATCTTAAATCAAATGCCGTTGATCCAGAACCATCTGAAAGTTGTTGAAATTCTAAAAAATTAGGAATGATATGCTGAACTGTTAAACAAAGGGTTCACCAAGATGATCAAGAAACCAATTAAACAGTGACATGTAATTTTTTTTACAAAAATATTGATTAAGTTATATTGATCAACTAGAGTAAAATATGGACATTATGAAAAGGAATAATATGAAGCAAATCGTCAACAAATTGTTTAACAATTTAAGCAACTTATATTATGTATCGCAACAAGGTGAATATAAACGTGAATTAAAAAAACAGTAGGTAGTGGTAGAATTTGTTACATTTCTTTTATTATATAATTATCAAAGAACAACTATGATGTTTATGAACCATATAAGCATTTAGAAAAAAGTTTGAAATAAATCTTGAACAAACGGTTCCAAATGATGAACAGTTAGCATCGCTTAAATAAACATCAACATTGAATTATTATAAAATTACAGATGAACAACTAGTATCAAAGTTATAATACATTGGAAGGGATAGTTGCACATATAGTTTAAAAGATTGAATAGTTAATTTGATATTTATACACATGCATGTGAAATTTGGAAATGATTACTTATTCAACTAGTATATAATATGGACATTAAAAAAGAAACAATATGAAGTAAATGTTGAATGGAATGTTTTAAAAATTGAGGCGATTTATATTTTACTTACACGGATGAACGTGAACGTCAACGTTGAAAACCCATCATAGGTATTAAATTTCGAACACTGTGTGTTAAAAGTTGAACAACTAGTATAACAAATTTGAATGCAAACTAACACTTTTAAAAAGAAATGAATATTTTAAAAACGACAATGCAATTTCACAAATTTATATTATATTAGCATTCTTTATTGTATAATCGTGCACGAACAACTACTGTCCAATATGATCCTCCCCACAATTTAATAGTACTGTAAAATAAATCTTGAACATAAGGTTATGTTTAAATAATGTCAAACCAATCAAACTGGTATGTTATATTGACGTACTTTGATTACGAAAATTAATGATGCACAACCAATATCGAATTAATAAACAATTTATATAGAATAGATGAACACACGATCCAAAACCTTAAATAATAAATTTTATATTGTGGAAATTATCGTACATTTACAAAAAATAGAAAGAGCAATATAAAATAATATTTGAACAAGTGTTTTAGAAGCTGAACAACTAATACCACATATATGAACATACACTTGAAATATTTAAAAACTTTAATTCAATTTAATTATGGTAAAATATACTATAACTCTTTTATTATATATATAACTATCTATGAATAACTACTGTCGAACATAAACCTTAACAATATTTATGAACAAAATGAAATAAACTTGAACAACAGCTACCAAAAGATGATCAACTGGTATCACTTCGCTGAAATCAAACTTCACGTATAAATAAAAGCAATCCAATATAAATGGTATATGATATAAACATTGTTTTACTAGAAAATTGCAAATGAACAGTAGTATAAAATTCATGAACAAAATATAAAAGATACTTGAACATATAGTTTTAAAAATTGAACATCAAGTCTTATATTTTGAAATATGAGTGTCAACTTTAAAAAGAAAGAACAATATGAATTGATTTTTTGAACAAAGCTTTTTAAATGTTGAACATCTAGTAACAATCACATGAACACCATAAAACATTCAAATATTATAATCCTAGATTTTGTTTACTCAAAAAACAAACCCTAATTATTTGAACGGGACATCTAATTAGCAATGGAAAGAAAAGATTCGTGAATTCACACATGAATGTCAAAATACTAAACAATACAAGCAGACATATTGTATATGGAATTACAATGGAAAAAAAAGTTTCGTGAATCAAGCACACTGTGCGTTAAGGAAATCGCACATATTCCCATATGGAATTGTCGAGATATTCGATATGCAATTGTCAACCAATAATGCAATGCAACTTCCAGTACGGGAATTTCAGGCAGTGGATAACGAATTGATGCTGTTTATTGACTGAAATAAACGAATTACAAAGTAAAAATCTCACAGATAGATGGTTAACTTACATGTGTTTATCATATTGACGATGTTCGCTGATTCTTCATCGTTAATTTCCCCGGACTTATGCATCGATGACTGTTGCAAATTTTTTTGTGTTTCAGTAATTAGATACTAGAGAGAATTAAGCAGAAGTTCAAACTTTTGATTTGAGTTTAATTTGTCTGAGTGAGAGTAAAGAAGGAGGAAGAAGACGATGATAACTGCAATTGAGGAAGAAACCGCTCATACATATCAACCCGAGAAAAGATTTTTACAATTAGATTTTGTTGAAATTCTTTTAAATTAATGAAAATTTTAAAAACAATTTTTTCTATAATTATGAAAACAAAACTTGAAAAATAAATAATGCCACATAATAAGAAATGACACATCAGCAGCCTGGCAGCGTGCTTCCGGTTGTATAGTAGACTAATTGTAAGGTAATAATATGATAATTTCAGTGAAACTTAGTTTAATATACGAAATAAGTACAGTTATAACTTCTTTTAGATGATTAATATGCTTTTTATTTTTTGAAAAAACGGAAAGTTAAGTAAAATTGTAAGTCGAAGTGGAAATTTTTGGGATAAATTAAATGGAAATAGCTTATGCAGCACAGTTTGCTTGCTCTCTGAAACTCGCAAATTCCAGTTCTTTCTTTCTTCTCTCCCCCGTGAGATTTGTCTGGGTCATCTCGTCTCCCTCGATCCCTCGCCGCTTCTACACGATTGATCAGCCATGGTGCTCGAGGTTGCTAATGCTCTGATATTTCTTTCTTCCACTCTTATCTATCTACATCGTCGCGTTTTCATCACTCCAACATAGGGTTTCTTGCTTTCCTAATTTTAGTACGCTTTCGATTTATGCTTCGTCCTCACAATGTCTCTACTATCAGGCTACAATGATCTGTATTGACAATTCGGAGTGGATGCGAAATGGTGACTATTCTCCTAGTCGGTTCCAAGCACAAGCTGATGCGGTCAATCTCATATGCGGTGCCAAAACTCAGGTGTTTTACTCTTAATAACTACCATGTCGATGTGAATCTTTACCCTGCGTGCTTGGATTGAGTTTGAAAGATAGATATATTTTTTGTTTCCGCATGAATTCTTTACGTTTACATGCGTTTTATGGCAGTCCAATCCAGAGAATACAGTGGGGATTATGACAATGGCTGGCAAAGGAGTTCGGGTTTTGGTGACTCCGACCAGTGACCTTGGAAAGATTTTAGCTTGCATGCATGGTTAGGTTTCTGCGCTAAACTTTAATCCAAAAAGTTTTGTTGAAAAGTTTGATTTCTTTTTTACCATAAGTAAACTGATTGTATTTATGAGGTTTCGCTAAGCTGCATAAAATTCAAAATACAATTGCAATGGATTGATCTATGGAAAGAATGCTTTGATTGATCAAAACTTGTCATATACAGTTCTGTTCCAGATTATAATCTTTACATGAGTTTTTGAAGGATTTCTAAGGTACGGGAGGATCATGCTTGTGTATCCAGAGGCGTGGTGGCCTATACTCAGTGAAATAGAAGAGATATCAGTAGTTGAAACCTAAGTTACTTGAATCTAAGAATTACTAGTTGCAGCCAAGTTATGTGAGCTTATAGCTTTTGATACTTGGATTTTTGCTTTGGAAGTTTGATATCATAATTATATTATAGTTTAATAGACCCTTTTACTGCACATTCTGCTTTGTATGAGAAGAATAATCTATTATGGTTTAAAAGGGTGCGAGAGTTTTCCTTTTAGAATAAATTGCCTGTACCTGAAGAGGATGACGTGATAGCCATAACTTGCAACTTCCTAAAGGATATGCCTTGCTATGGACTTTTTAAAATTTTGGCATATTGAGTTGTACGTTGAAGATGTCTAGTTTGTCTTTATGAAGGTTTAGGGTTGCATTCACTCCATGCCTTTTTTTTTGTTTCTGGGTATGGCGGCCAAGACTATATTTTCCAGTTTAATATGGCCTTGAAGACCTTCTGATTGAAGGGTTGTATCCTGCATCTTTGACTATGCTTTCGGGAGAGTTACTAGTATTTGATTTAAACAGAAGATGATTCATCTTCATATTAAAGATCTAATTCATCAGAAGTATTTTTTTGGTTAGCTTGAAATTATTCTTCCCTCTATCATAGATTTCTCATTACTGTGGCAGAGGAAGATATCCATTCCTCATGATCTAAGAATCCTAAAGCCTTAGAACCGTGTTTCTTTTTCATGCCGTAACCTGGCTACTGAAGAGATTGCTCTTGGTTTTGCTAATACCTCTAGTTTTATAATGTATCTGCTCCATGTACACCGATGTTTTATTTTTTGTTACGATGAAGATTCAATGTTCAGTTCCTTCCAGGCTTGGAAATTGGTGGTGAGATGAACTTGGCTGCTGGAATTCAAGTGGCACAGCTGGCCCTTAAACATCGCCAAAACAAAAAGCAGCAACAAAGAATCATAGTTTTTGCTGGAAGGTCAGTACGTTTCCTTGCGGTTACACTCTGCTCCTCAATGTTCTCGTTTATTTGTTGAATTGCTTCCTTCTGCATTGCAGTCCTGTTAAACACGAGAAAAAGCTCTTGGAGATGATCGGGCGAAAGCTGAAAAGAATAGTGTAGCATTGGATGTTGTTAATTTTGGCGAAAGTGACTTGGAAAAGGCGGATAAGCTTGAGGCTTTAGTGGGTGCGGTAAACAATAATGATAGTAGTCACATTGTTCATGTCCCTCCTGGTCCAAAAGCTCTCTCTGATGTGCTAATAAGGTAAACTGAAATCCTCGTTGGCAGATCTGAATCTCCTATTATGTTCTAATATTACTGTCTATCCAGCATGAAGAATGTAATCATAATAAAATTACATTTCATGGTTGTTCTGGCAGTACTCCCATCTTCACTGGAGATGGGGAAGGCGGAAGTGGCTTCGCTGCAGCTGCAGCAGCGGCTGCTGCTGGTGGTGTCTCTGGCTATGATTTTGGTGTGGATCCAAATGTTGATCCTGAGCTAGCTTTGGCTCTCAGGGTTTCCATGGAAGAGGAGAGGGCGAGGCAAGAAGCAGCTGCTAAAAAAGCTGCTGAAGATGCTTCAAATCAGGAAAAGGGTGGGGAGCAGTCTAGTTCACAGGATGTGACTATGTCCGATAGCAGCAATGTAAAAAATGCAGATGCGGAAAACAAGGGAAATGATATGATTGTGAGTATCTAGCTTTTGTTCAATCATGTAGCCTTCATTTATAGGAGTTTTTCTAGATTTTTTGTCTCATGCCTCTCCTAGATCATCTGACATCAAGCTTCATTTTGTTTTTAGTTTCTGGCCATCAACAATTTGGTACTTTTGTATTATTCTCTAAATTTCTATCACCCATCTTCTGGTGTCGCTTTTTTAGCAGGATGATGATAATGCCCTATTACAACAAGCTCTTGCAATGTAGATGGATCAGCCTGGTGCTACCACTGCAGCTCGAGACACTGATATGTCTGATGTGGCTGATGATCCGGAACTGAAACTTGGTGAGCCTTCCTGTTTGCATGAACTCCCTCTTATAGTCTTTAGAATTTTCTCTTGAAATGGATGTCCTCTTATTGGAATATGCCGGGAACCACGTTTGCTTTGGACTACGGATCTTTGGGGTTATTGTGGTGACATTTTATTTTCTGGTGTGTGTTTAGAATTTAGGCTTGTGCGTGTATAGAGTTTAGACGTGTTGGCACAGTCTTATCATGTTACATTTGTTGATTGCTTTACAGAAAATCCGATGCTCTAGTCAGTGATAATCATTATTCCTGTGTCCATGCATTTAATTTAGCTTGTTGTCCTTAATATATTCATGAAATACAATCCATATAAACCCCTCACTTTTGCCGTCTGGTGGGGTGCAGCTCTTCAAATGTCTGTCCAGGAGGGTGCAAGTGACTCAACAAGTCAGCCAGATATGAGTAAATTGTTGGCGGACCATCTTTTGTTTCATCAATACTTGCCTCCGTAATGCTCACGTCTCTCTGACCATTTCATTTCCTTGTGTTGCTTATTTCATTTAATTTTTTTACATACGAGGCAATCAGAGTATGGTAAGAAACCCACTATATCTTTGTTGGTTGGCGTGACAAAACTAAAAATCATTATTTTATGTCCTTTGAAGATTCAATTTCTAACCATTTTCCTTTCATACCTCGCATGGCCATTCACACATTCATTGTTTTCCCATGTAATATGTATTTCCACTACTAGCCTCATCCAGACCTTCCTACTCTCATGGATCCCTCATATGTAGGCTTGTTGTATGTCCATAGACTGTTTATTTCCGAAAGTGCATATTGAATAAATTGAACTCGACAGGTCTTGGTGTTGGTTTTAATATTTTTCTGGTATAGATTTCTGAACTTTCTTTCAACACGTTACTTATGGTTTGTCCAACAGATATGTTGGGTTATTTCTAGTTCTTTTCTGGTTCAGTTTCTACAAAAATGATGAAATCCCTCTTTTGATGTAAGAAATCTAGTAAAGTTCCAATTAGTGGCAGTGACAATGGTGTTGAAGATACTCGTTTGTGGGTGTCATTCACATCTTAGGGACGCCAGATTTGCCACAGCCAAAAGGTGGTTGGAAGATGTTGGGTGTTTGTAGGTTGATGTTACCTATCTGTTTTTGATAAAACATAATATGAATGTTGATAGGGTTTTACTTCTCAGAAACTTTAATCCGGTTCTGACAAGTCTGCCTTCTGTTTTCCCACTTGTTGGCAAAATGAAAAGCATCGTTCATTTTAAGCTGGCCCTAATTTTATTGCTAGAGGATGTAAATTTCGTATCTTGTGTCTATGTTTTGTGTATCTCAAGATAAATACATATATATTAGCTTCTTTACACATTCGTTTTGAATTCTTACAGCTTCCTGGGGTGGATCCTAATGATCCTTCAGTGAAGAACTTGCTTGCCTCCATGCAAAATCAACCAGAGGTGAGCTCCAGTCATGATGTAATATATACTGTTTTGAAGAGTTTGTTTTATTTTGTTTTCATTTTCTCTTAGGGATGTGAATGAGTGAAGGATGTAACTTTTATTTATGTTTGATGATTATCGTCAATTCCAGGAAAAGAAGGATGAGGATAAACCCCCAGAAGATGAGAAGAAGTGATCTTATATATGCTGTGCTTTATGAACACCGTTGTCCATGCTTTCATCTGATTACCTTACAATGTTTCAAGCAGTTTGTGGGGCTCGCTTTTCTCATCATCCTAATATCCAAGTAACTGTGCTTAACTGGATTCAGAAAAAAAAAAGAAAAGTAATTGTGCTTATTGTGCATCTTTGAATGGAGACAACTTGAGTTATGGAGTTTTGTGTGAATTATTCCACACTTTGAACAAAACTGAAATACTCAAAAACGTTTCTATATTTGATGCGAAGGCTTTATACCTCATGTTGAAGAAAATGGAGCTCACTGGATTCTGTTATTTGATGCTTATTTTCACTCGTGTAGTGTCTTGCGGTCTGTTCAGTAGAATAATGTTAGTATGTATTTCTTTATTTTGTTACTTCCTCCGTCCTGAATTGACCGTCCTGTTTGCTTTATGGCACGTTTTTCCACTTCAATATTAAACATATAAGATAAAATAATTTTATAAAGCTAAATTTTGTAACATATAGTTTATCATGTAAGGAATCATATGCAAAATTTTAATTTCCAAAATTAATTTATCTTGTATGTTAAAAATTGAAGTCAAACGACATGTCCAAATAGTAAACAGGACGGTCAATTCAGGACAGAGGGAGTACTTCGCTTGCATTACACGTGTTCACGTTATCTTATTTTCTTGTTTACCACAGGCGTTTCTTTCACATTTTTTTTGGCTTGATCCGACGTTGTTTCTATGTTTATCTTTGTAAACTGTTAATTCATGTTCGGTCCTCATACTTCAACTAATTAAATTCGTTATTAGTCAGTAGTGGAAATTAAATTTATGGGATGTCATGTCACTAATATTACACCTTATTCTCTACCTAAAAACAAAATATATTTGTATCCTAGAGATAGCATATCCGAAACAAAAACAATTTTATTTTTTAAATACACACGCGCACATATGAAGCAAATTCTACTGTGCGGATTGGCGGCGTGGTGCAATCCCAGCTGTTGACTGATGGACAATCCTATTTAGTAGTTGAATGAGCTGTTGACTGACTGTCTTTTATTATATTAACTTAATTGATTGTAATTTTTAAAATATAATTTTAAAATGAAAAAAAATTATATCATTGTTTATCTAAATTTAAGCTCTTCAAAAGAAAATCAGTTATGAATATGTTTTGACAATTTTAATTTTTTTACATGTATAAGATGATACACTTAAATGATTATATGATTCATTAATTTTGTATTATAATTCATTAAAATTGATATTATGATTCATTAAGTAATAAGTGGTAAATTAGATTACAAACTTCGGAATCGATAAAAAATTATTATTATTTTGTAGTGTGTTATTATTGTTGTATGGTGTATTTTAAACCGTATATGATGAATTTTGTATTTTTCATACATACCAAATATTGTTTTGTATTGTATTTTGTTTGAAATTTTTATTTTATTTGTTTACGATAATACCTAATATGAAGATATGATTCACTAATTTTAATATTATGATTCATTAAAATTGATATTATGATTTATTAACTAATAAGTGATGAATTAGATAACAAACTTCGGAACCGATAAAAATCATTATTGTTTTGTAGTGTATTATTATTGTTGTATGGTGTATTTTAAACCTTATATGATGAATCGCATATATTTCATCATATGAAATCTTATTTTGTGTTGTATTATTGTGTTAAAAATTATTATTTATATGTGTGTGATGATACACTAAAATAAAGATATGATTCATTAATTTTGATATTATGATTCATTAAAAGTGATATTATGATACACTAAAATGATATTATGAATCATAAGTCTCATTGATATATATGGATATATACATGTAAATAATATAAAATTTTAAAGTTGTCAAAACATATCGATGTCTAGTCTTGTTTTGAAGAGTTTGAATTTAGATGAACAATGATATAATTTTTTTTCATTCTGGACTTATATTTCAAGAGTTACAACCAATTGAAGTTAATATAATAAAAAACAACCCAGTCAACAAAATAATCCAGTCAATTGCCGACTGGATTGCCAAATAGACAGGACCGTACCATATTGGACACGGACAACCCGCAGCCTCGACCTTCTACACATATGAAGGGTCCGACAAAAAAAAAATTCAAAATGTAAAAGTAAAAAAATTATATGATTGTTTATCATAATTCATGCTTTTTAAAACAAGATGTGTCATGAATATATTTTGGTAAATTTTAAAGTGTATGTTTTATATTGTGATGTGTTAGTCCAAAGTGAATCAGTAGTCTTACAAAATTGAATCTTACGTTTATGTAAAATGAATCAGTTGTGCTATAATAGTACATTTTTTACTATAAAATCCAGTTTCATATACATTCGTAAAATAAATAAGTAGTGTTATAAAAGTGAACTATTGTTTGGTATAATATTATAGTGACTGCTATAAGTATTTGTTTGATAACGGTCTACTAATATGACGATTATAGTTATTGTGATGTTATCAAAGTGAATCTTATGTTTACGTACAATGAATAAGAAGAGTTATAAAAGTAAATAATTTTTTTGCTATAAAATTCAGTTTCAGATTATAAAAGTTTTCTATACATTGTGATGTGTTAGTGCAACGTAAATCTTATGTTTACGTAAAAGAATCAGTAGTGTTACATATTGAATCTTATTTACATATAATACAATACCCTAATCCTAAACATTAAAAATTACCCTAGGAAATCTAAACATGTCGAAACCCTAAAAAATTGTCGAGTCAGTGACGACAATATAAAGTATAAAACGACTTCAAAATGATAACTCTACACCACCCAACCTAAAAAGCACCCTATGAAAGCTAAGGGTTGTAGTGCAAGGTTTATGGTCCAACGATCCTAACACTAAACCACAAACCCTTAAAAACTGTCGTCAGTGACGACATTATAAAATAATAACAACTTCAAAAAAGTTATCCTACACCACACACCCTAAAAATCACCTTTGGAAAGCTAAAAAACGTCGAATGAATTTATAGGGTTTGTTAAGCTGGAATAAGGTTCACTTTTAAAACAAAATGATTCACATTGATTAATGTGAAGAGGTTCATTTTTCTCATAAGATTCACTTTTTTTAACAAAATGATTCACTTTCAATAGATGAAAGATTCATAGTGAAATCTTAAACATATGTACATACAAAAAAAATTATAATTTAAAATTTATCAAAACATATTCATGGTGTATCTTATTTTGAAGAGCTCGATATATGATAAACAACGGTATACATTTATGTTATTTTGATTTTGAAATACCCCGAACTTAAATATAGGGATTAAAATTAATCTAATACGTATTAAAGGCCTAATGGTACCTATTAATAATTGTAAGGAAAAAAATAAATCCAAAAGAAATAAAGAAACGCTTAAAAGGCGAAAAACGCTAATAAGCGTTAAATAACATAGGAGGTATGGACCTTGGTTAGCTTATTATATGGATTCTCAAAGGCTTAATAAGGCCTAAAACAATATATGGGAACAACTCCCGAAGAAAACGGATCCAAATAATGAATTAAAACGCTAATAGAGGCTTTAGAGCACGTTTCTCGAGGTAACCCGAAAACGTGACTTTAAGTGGTCAAACGGACCCGTAAAAATAAAATCAATCAATAATAATTATTAAGCATTTATGGAAGCTTAATAACTAATAAAAATTAAACGAGGAAATTCCGGAAACGGCCCGGTTAGTGAACGGTACTAAACGGGTAAAATAACGAGCGTTTCTGTAAAGACGAAAAAAACGCTCCAGCTAGTATATATTGGGGGCCGGTTTTTAAACTAGCTAATAACCACCCATCACACACACACATGTAACTAGCTAATTAAATAAGGGAGCCAAAAGCAAAAAAATCAATAAAGAAACACTACTTTATCTCTTCTCTCTCTCCCCACTCACTTATTTCCCTACTCTCTCACTCCTCCTCCTCCTCACCCCGAGTTCTCCCCTCTCTCCTCTGGTTTTGGGCGATTTCCAAGCTTCCCCAACAAAACAACATGGCACTCATCTCTCTCCCATGCTCTACCTCCATTTGAGCTCAATCACAAAATAATTACATATTTGTAATCCCCTCATCCTCCTCTATCATCTCTCTTTTCAAATTAAAGGGAGAGTTTCATATCTTCCATGGTTTTCCCCATTCAAAGAGAAAAGCACACCATTGTGGAGCTTGAAGTTTCTCTCTCCAACAAGTAGAAAATCTACATGAAAAACTCATGTTTCCTTCACTTTCCTTCCAACCGATTTTGCCCCATTGTACACTCCATTTTCTTCTCTTGAGCATAATATCAACCTTGCAATGGTGGTGGATTCACCTTCTTGAACCAACGGGCTAAAACCCCTTCTAAAACTCTCCAAAGGTAAACCCTAGAAATTCCATTTCAAACACTTCAAGGAATTGACATTAATTTAAGGATTAGTAATTATTATAGTTGTCTGTGTTCATTGGGTGATGGGAATGGAGTTTGGCACTCCATTCCCCCCCACATGGCCGATTTGGGCAAGAAGGAAGAAGGAGGAGAAATGAGAAAGAAAGAGGAATTATAAGCTCAGGTAAGAGCTCTTTACTAATGTTAAATTTTAGTGCATTGAGTAATGGGAATGGGTAAACCATCTAAAGAAACCAAATAATGTATTAGTAATGTAATTTGAGGAAGTTTGAGTATTGTGAACTAGTATGTGAATTGTGGGCCTTAGAGCCAAGTGTATTGTGTATGTGCATTAGTATATGTGATTGGGGAAGTAATGGTGTACTAAGATTTGTATGTGTGCTGGTAGAACCATTGTGGTTTGGCTAGATTAGAATGAGTTGGATGAGAAAACCATATGTGGAGAAGTAAGAAATGTAGAGTGACTATGGCAAATTTTGGTAGGAATATGTACATGTAGGGATGACTTGGTGATGGCAAAACCAAGGGTGTATTGGAGTAAGTAGAGATGTTCTAATGCCTATGAGTAGTAGTTTGGTAAGAGAATGAAAGAATGTAAAATCTGTAGCAGGGTTGTTGAATGGTATTGGAGGAACTAGGAGAACTTATGTACTTGCCTAGGGAATGAGTGTTGGACTTGAAGAGGTAGACAATGCATTGTAGGCCTTGAGATGACATTAGGAGAGGAAATTATGTATGGGGGAAGTAGGAACCAAAATCTGTAGCAAAGGGGTATCAAATTGTATAGAAGAACTAGGAAAGATTAGTGTGCAAGAATTGGTTAAAAAGAAGTTGGACTTGGGCATAGGTGGTATAATTGCTTAGAAATGAATTGGCATGGTAATAGGAAATGTATGTGGGATGCTAGGAGTGACATTGGTAGAGGAAATATTGAATGGTAAGAGTTGTAGAAAAATCTGTAGCATTAGAGAATGAAAAACTGTTGTAAGTGTTGAAAGGAAGTGAGGGAAATTGTGTAAGTTGTTTGATGGATTTAGTAATGGATTTGGTGGATGAATTAAGGTGATTTAGAATGTTTAAATGGTACTAAAACATGTTAGGATACATGTAGGAAGATTGGGGAAGTAATGGGTGAAATTTGGAAAGAAAAATAAGGTCTGTAGCAGTGTTCTGCTACCGTCCGACCCAGGGTCTGGGTCGGACAGTGGGTCGGACGGGGTTTAAGTAACGACAATAAATCATTCTGGAATGGTCCGACCCAGGGCCGTGGATCGGACGTGGGTCGGACAGGCGAAAAAAATTCGAGGGCGGAGTTTCTGACTTCGTCCGACCCAGAGTCTGGGTCGGACAGTGGGTCGGACGGAGCTTAGACACGGGACCGAAACCTTCTAGAACGGTCCGACCCAGAGGGTATGGGTCGGACGGAATAGTGCTGGGTCGGACGGGGAGAATTTCAGAGAACGGTAACCTACTGGAACGGTCCGACCCAGGGCTTGGGTCGGACGGTGGGTCGGACGACCCATAACTTACAAAAAAAAAAACTATAGGGTTATAACTAGTATGTACATATATATATATATGTATACCCACCTATACATACGTATATATCTATGTAAGTAAACCATGGACAAGTAATGAAAAGAAAGTACGTGAAACATAAGGGTAAAGAACGCAAAGACTTAGTAAGTATGAATTAGGAAATGTAAGAGTACTCGAATTAAGTTCATGGTAGTTAAAGTAACCATTCAATTATATGTATATCCTAGGAACCTGAATTGTGAACACCGGAGGAACGTTGGGATACAAGTACAACGGTGAAAGGTATGATTTCTTCATGCCATGTATCCTAATCTGGTTACCCCGATTTGTGTGTTTATTTGACCACCTAAATAAGATAAATGCATGAATCGGACTATATTGCACTTACCTGTGCTTGACTTATGTTGTGCTTGATATTTATTGTCTTGAGCACTAGTTTGTATAATTCATGAAATATATGAATGATGATGAATGGTATTCGAACCTCGTATTGTACTTGTGTAATGTATTGTACCTCGTATGTATGTGTATGTGTATATGTGTATTGTATTATTGTGGCTTGGATGTTGACTTGTGCTAATTCCTAACTATCTAACTCCTAACTTAAGTGAGTAAATTGGAATGAGTACAAGTCCGATATAGCTTCGGCCACGCGTGAGGATGCGGAGTCACAAGAGGTTGGCTGCAATTCCTGACTCTTAAACTGGTCCGCGGCCCAAATCCCTTAAATGGGTAGCATCCCGGATTGGTGAGTCAAGTAAATCCCGGTGGTGGGACGGAGTAGTCCCCGGGCCGGAGGTCCTGACGACTTAACATGAGTAAGAGTAAGAGTAAGTAAGTATGGATCCGTAAGTAAGTATGAGTATGAGTATGTATGTGTATGAAGTAACGAGTAAAAGAGTAATCTCCACCCGATTAACCCGGGTGGACCAATGAAGCTAACAAGAATTGTATATTGTGTATGTAATGAGTATGTGTATTTCGGAAGAAGGTAAGTATGTATTGGATGGTTTATTGTATTCCTTGTATGTAATGTAGTGTATGTATGTATGCCTTGCGTAAGTATTGTTGCATTGTGTATAAGAGCATGTATGCATGTATGTTGAATGAAATCAACCGCATGTATTCGACCAAGTGGTCGGCGTACCCTCACTAGTACGCGGGGCATGCGGTTATCATGCTCGGCGAAAGCTGACCCCTTCGGGGGACATTTTTTTTAGTGTGCAGGTACCCGAAGCGAATGTGGTCAAGGCACGAGACCGGCGACTACATTGGATAGTAGTAGTAGAATGTAGAGGTGTACTAACTAGCACACCCTTGTATTTAGAAGTAAGTAGCGTGTGAGGAATGGGTAGTAAGTAGCCTCTTAGTGAGTATGTATGAACTTGGAAGAAGCATTGTAATTGTATTGGGAACCTAGTAAACTCGGTTATGTATTTTGTATTGTATGATTAATGAAGGAGTAAAGTATCGAATGGAACCTTGTAGTATTCGTTTGATGAACGGAGTATGTATCGTGGAAGTGTAGTACTCGGGATTCCGGTCCATCAGACCGATGCTGTATGTAGAAGTAGTAGCCTTGTTAGTCACGTGGGTGACTAACGGCATTGTATCACCCTCTGTATGTACTTAAGTATCCGCTGCGTGAGTCTGATTGTATAAGGAGATTGGACGGTAATGACAGTATTAGCAGTAGGGGTGTTACAGATTTATATATAATAAACTACAACACTTTAAGACTTTACAAAATAACAAAGATAGAAAAAGACAAAAAAGGTTCCACTAAGGAGGTGGAACCTGTAACACCTTGTATAATCAACTGTCCGACAACTTAGCTCCCAAGCAATTCGGGCTTGAAAACTAGCCACTTTAGGGCCTTAATCCTCACTTGGGCTTAAAAGTGGAAGGTCTTGTTGTTGTAGTCAACCCATATGTCACACAAAGAACGTGACGTCCTCGTCGCAAACCTAACATCCAAGTCCCATGGACCTCCTTGGTAGGTGTCGGGTATCCCATCCCGACACGGTCCCGAGTCCGCTCTGATACCATTTGTAACACCCCGTATGGGCAGCTGTCCAACAACCTAGCTCCCAAGCGATTCGGGCTTGAAAACTAGCAACTTCAGGCCCTTAATCCTCACTTAGGCTTAAAAGTGGAAGACCTTGTTGTTATAGTCAACCCATATGTATCCTTATGAACCATTCACACTACTACTCATATCCAATGTGGGATGAGGGTATTATAGAACCAGCTCCAGCTTCTAAAACGCCATCCCAAAATAACATCCAAACGTACGCTATCCTGCTCTCCGGCTGAGTATTTTTTATTCACATGGCTGTAAAAACATTAGTTGAAAGGGGTTAGTCCAACCACTAAGTATATTATTATGTAAGTCTCATACACCTTCAGGCAACACTTAGATCATTTGGTTAAAGTTTACATGCAATCCGGTTTATTACATGCATAAATCTAAAACTTAATGAACACACAAGCATAAAAGCAATCAAGTCAAACAGGAACTATCATTCACTACCTGAACTCAGATAGCGTATTTAGTTCTCAAACCCTCAAGGCGATGTCTCTTATGGTATTAAGAGTATGTTTAGTTATCCCATAGTATATATTGAATATGTAATCATATCACAAGGAAGCTTAGTTTCATTATTCATTTTCCCACAATCATGATATGTCAATCTTGCATTTTTTTCAACTTATCTTGTATCAGACACATACTAATTACAATGTTAATTGTGCGACCACTAACTTTATAAATTATTTTATCACCAGAGATAAAATTTAAAGTCTTTAATAATCTTATTTGTGTTGTGAATGAAAGAGAATAGAGAAAATGTAGAACGACGAAAGCAGGGGTGGATACAGAGCCACCCCCCCCCCCCCCCCCAAAAAAAAAAATTGAAAATCTGTCAAATGCTCTTATAAATTTTTATTACCTAACAAGTGTATACAATGGTCTCTATTTATAGAGTAAGGGAGTAAAGAGATAACCCTTATAACTGGGGTAATATGGACATTCACTATTTACAACACTTCCTCTGGAAAAACCCAGTAGGATAAATATAAAGACTACAGAAAAAAGAGTGCAATAATAAATTCTTCCCCTGAACAAATCATGACTTCAAATCTCTGAATCTGTGTAGTCCAATCTAGCGAATTAATTTTTTGGAAGTCAAAGTAGGGAGCGACTTAGTGTATATATCTGCCAAATTCTCGCTAAAACAAATTTGGTGTAATCAATCTCTCCATTCTTCTGAAGCTCATGGGTGTAGAAAAACTTGGGGGATATGTGCTTCTTTCTATCTCCTTTGATGTACCGTCTCTTATCTGAGCTATACAAGCAGCATTGTCATCATATAATATTGTAGGGATTTTTTGATCAAAAGATATGCTACACGTCTCATGAACATGTTGGATCATGGACCTCAACCAAACATGTTCTCGACTAGCTTTGTGCATTGCTAGAATTTCTGCATGATTGGAGGAGGTGTTGACAGTCGTTTGCTTTATAGATTTTCATAATATAGGTGTACCTCTAGGAGATAATACATAACTTGTTTGTGACCTTGCATTATGGGGATCAGATAGGTATACAACATTAGCATAACCTACTAGATCATACCTAGGTGTCTTTGGAAAGAATATCCCCATATCCATTGTACCTCAAAGATAGTAAGTACATGCTTAACATTATCTCAATGCCTTTTTGTTAGAGCAGAACTATGTCTTGCTAAAAGATTTAATGAAATTGCTACACCAGGTCGAGTATTATTTCCCAAGTACATCAATGCTCCAATAGCACTTAGATGTGAGACTTCGGGACCAAGTAACTCTACGTCATTATCATGGGTCTAAATGGGTCATTGTTTACATCTAGGGACCTAACAACCATTGGGGTGCTTAATGGATGGACATGATCCATATAAAATCTTTCTAGCACCCTTGTAATATAGTGAGTCTGATGTATGAATACCCCACATGGCGAATGCTCGAGTGCCAAGGCAGAACTTTGTCTTACCGAGATCTTTTATCTCAAATTCTGGCTTCAAACATTCAACAACTTGTTGAAGTTTTGTAAGCTTTCCAATTATGTTGAGATCATCAACATAAACTACAATTATAACAATTCTAGATCCACTTTTTTGTATCAATATACAGGGACAAATCGAGTCATTCTTATAGCCTTTCTTAAGCTAGAATTCGCTAAGGCGATTACACCACATACGACCCGATTGCTTTAGTACATAGAGCGGCTTATTCAATTTAATAGCAAACTTTTCTCTAGGGCTTGATTTAAATGCTTCAGACAATTTAAATCCCTCTAGTAGTCTCATATAAATGTCACTATCAAACGATCCATATAGATAAATTGTAACCACAACCATTAAATAGAACTTAAAATTTTCTTGGATTTCCAAACTCATCAAGTATCTAAAACTTGTGGCATCCATAAGCAGGGAATAAGTTTCTTCATAGTCAATACCAGGTCAACAACTACTTTGTTTAATTAAATGGCTAGAGGGAGAATTAAAAAACAACCACACACAATAATTAAAAATTATATAAAATTTAAAAACAACTTTGATAAATAGCTAAAGATTATAAAAACAAAAAACCACAAAAATAATTGGTATAGTAAAGTTATTAAACTAAATTGGGAAAATTCACGAGATACCCCTGTTTTCTTTCGTAATTCACAATATACCCCTGTGATTTTCATAATTTAACTTTAAACATGCTTAAATGTTGTCCAAAATTGATGAAACTTTACATAGACGATGCTAAAGTGTTCTATTTTGGTCCAATATCAAATTTGAAGTTTTTTAAGCTCACATGTGACCTGTGGGACCCAATGAACAGTCACATATTCATTGGGTCCCACAGGTCACATGTGAGCTTAAAAAGCTTCAAAATTGATATTGGACCAAAATATAACACTTTAGCATCGTCCATGTAAAGTTTCATCAATTTTGGACAACATTTAAGCATGTTTAAAGTTAAATTACTAAAATCACAAAGGTATATTGTGAATTACGAAAGAAAACAGGAGTATCTCGTGAATTTTCCCAACTAAATTTGACATATGTCCAAATAACATAAAATTATAAAATGTTAAAAATACACAAGAATTGTTAAAATATTACATATATTTTTTTAAAATTACAGTAGGTTACTTAGTATTAAAAAAATTTATAAGAATCTTTTTTAGATATAAGAAATCCTTAAATAGTTTTATACATTATGACAAATATTTAATTAGTACGGAAAATATCAACAAATCTATGTAAGTCATAGGAAACTCATCAAAAATATAAAAAATATAGTATTAAAACATAAAACTACAAATATTGAAATATGTAGATATTTTTTCAGTAGTTTTTATAATTATAAAATAATATATTGATTATATATAATATAAAATTTTATAGTTTTTTTGCAATTTAGTCACCAGTCATATTTATTTTAAAACATTATAATTTCAATTTTTGTGTATTTTTTTAGGTTTTAGTGTTCTATTAAAATTGTTTTAAATTTTATATGGTTTTTACTTATTTCTAGTAAAAATTCCGACTGAAGTAGCCATTGAAGTGAAAAAATTACAATTTAAAATAACAACAAAAATTTAGTGGCTAGTGAAAATTAAGTGATATATTGTGAATTTGAAACATGTATATGAATAGTCAGGAAGTTGTCTGTTCACATATAGTGCTATATTTTAAAATTTCTTCAAAAAAAAAAAAGGATCCAAACATCACTATAAGATGATTGAAAAAAAATACAAGATTTTCATATTTTAATATTTGTAATTTTATGTTTTAATACTATATTTTTATGATTGTTTTAATGAGTTTCCTATGACCTACTTAGATTTGTAAAATTATATATTGATTATATATAATATAAAATTTTATAACTCTTTTGTATTTTAGTCATTTGTCACATTTATTTTAAAACGTTATAATTTCAATTTTTTGTGTGTTTTTTAGGTTTAAGTGTTCTATTAAAATTGTTTTAAATTTTATACTACCTCCGTCCCGTCATAAGTGTCTCATTTGCTTTTTGGCACGCTTTTCCACTTCAATATTAAATATATTTTTTAATTTTTTTTACAATATATAGTTTTTCACATAAGGATTCCATTATAAAAAATTTTTATAAAAATATATTATCTTACACGTTAAATATTGAAGTCAAACGACAAGCTCAAATAGTAAAGTGGACAAAGAGAGTGAGACGGAGGGAGTATGGTTTTTAGTTATTTCTAGTAAAAATTCGACTAAGTAGCCATTGAAGTGAAAAAATTACAATTTAAAATAACAACAAAAATTTAGTGGCTAGTGAAAATTAAGTGATATATTGTAAAATTTGAAACATGGTATATGAATGGTCGGGAAATTGTCTGTTCACATATAGTGCTATATTTTGAAATTTAAAAAAAGATCCTAACATCACTATAAAATGATTGAAAAAATATACAAAAAAAAGGAAAAACACACACGCCCGGTGGGACTCGAACCCACAATCGTTTGATTAGAAGTCAAACGCCTTATCCATTAGGCCACGGGCGCTTTGATGTTGATTCTACGACCTAGATTTTATATGATCTTTATTATAAACAGTTCACGCTCCACAAAGTATATATGAAGTTAAACATGTTAAACCAGCTGAACATAAGAGACAATTTGAATTTAAGTAGCTACTAGCTGATAGCTGATAGCTGATATTGACTGATAGTTGATTTTAAAAAAATGAACTGAACTGATCAATCCAGCTGATAATACATAATCCAGCTAGAATGATTTTTGGAACGTATTTATATTCTTCAATTTATGAATTGACGACTTTACCTACCGGTAATTAATATGAGGTAATCAATGGTATTCATCCACAAATACCCAGATCCAAATTCCAGTTGTTCACATTCATAACTGTCAGTATTCATTACTATCTTGATATCAAATAGCTACTTCTATATCAAGCATAGACAACAACAGTTGGTGTTGTCACCATATTATAGGTATATGTTGATCTTCAAAAGTAGTTCGTATGATTGTAACCAGACCATGCACTCTCTGAAAATGGAAATTGACACCGTGTATTCAATACATGATGTTTTAGCAAAAAGTATTTCATCTTCACTTTTTTTTTTAATGAGATTTAGAACCGTTAGTGGAAGGAGTAATATAAAAATTAAGTGGTAAAAATATAGTACAAAATATCTTAAACTAAGACACAAAAAAAATCCAAGTAAAAAGCATGATTTACTGCACTCTGAGTCTGAGAACACACTCTCGCTAAGTGAGCATTACCTACATGTCGGGTCAGTGAGGTCACGGACTTGTAAAGAAGATAATCTTAATTGATGATTTACAGAAGTGTAGAATACATCTATATATACTAACGCAGGAAAACTAATTGTTGAGATAATTAAGCTAACAGTCCTATAAACTCTGTACTTGAACGTTGGGTTGAGATAAGACCTGAAGAATAGGTCAATTAGTTAAATACAATTAATGATATAATATTAATTATTCTTATCAGGACTCACTAGAACACAATCCGAAACCCCATACATTCCATCCCCGTTTCTTTCCTATTAATCTCGTGCTCTTCAGCGTGATCGCGGCGAGGTATTTTTTTTTTACCACTTTCTGTTGCCACTCAAAACAAAATACACTACCTTTTCCATGGGCATCCGAGGAGAAAACATTACCGTTTACTAATTTACTCACGACAATGGAAAACCACGTGCTTTGCGTTCCGACCGAGGGGAGAGATCCTCATGTTCTCCCTGATGAATATATAAAAAAAAAAAAATCTGAGATATAAAAAAACTTCATTTAATATTTTGAATCTATCTTGCTTGACGTATGTTTAAACTCCATAAAACCAGTTGAAATCATCTCTCTATGTTGATCTAGAGACTTTAATAACGTATGAATCAATGAACTGATATATTTTCTCATCCCCAACACCAAACTCAAGATCATCCTGTATCACTCTCTCCACTTCTATTTCCAGTGCTCACACACACAATCCAGTCCATCACATATGACATTCACATTTTACTTCCTGTTGTTGTCTTCTATCTTTTTTCTCTTCGACTTAGTCAATTCATCAGTGAAATACGAAACCAGTGCTGGAATTGTTGCAGGAAAACTAAACGTTCACTTAGTCCCGCATTCCCATGACGATGTTGGATGGTTGAAGACTATCAATCAGTACTACATTGGTTTAAACAATACTATTCAGGTTAGATAACAAGAAGAACCAACCAACTGATGGTATGTTGTATTGCTACTTACTGTGGTATTAATCTTTTCTGGGTTTTTTTGGGCATAGGATGCTTGCGTTGAAAATGTGCTGGACTCTGTTATTGGTTCATTGTGTCGTGACCCTGGTAGAAAATTCATCGTCTCTGAGCAGGTAAAATTAAAAATCGTCTTCTTTATTTTTTAGATATGATATGGAATGACTTGAGAGTAAGGTTTTTCTGTTTTTGTATCTGATTGGTTTGACTTGATCTGATCATAAACTTGTTGACTATATATGGGTATCACATTCAACAGTCCTCTGTTCTTTTGTATCAGTTTAAAAAAACCATGGAGCTTCCTTCAGCTTGTCTTTCATAAGCTCAATCTCAATTATGAGGAAATTGTTGATATATTTTCTGATGTCACTGTTGTGTGTATCAGGCATTCTTTCACATGTGGTGGAAAGATCAGAATGCAGATATAAGGCAGGAAGTGAAAAAACTAGTCAACTCTGAGCAGTTAGTGTTTGTGTATGTCCATCCTTTACAATCATCTTCACTTTACCATATATCATTCACTTCCAGAGAATGAGAATATTTACAACTGAAGTTTGTGAAAATGGGTATTTTTTTTTTTTGCTACAGAAATGGTGGGTGGGTTATGCACGATGAGGCAACTTGCCATTACATAGACATGATTGACCAGACTACATTAGGTCATCAATTCATAAAGAGGGTTTTTAATAAAACTCCAACTGCTGGATGGCAGATTGATCCGTTCGGACATTCTGCTGTTCAATCCTACCTTCTTGGCGCTGAGGTGACAAGTTGTTCTTCACTTCTCTTTATAACTGGTTTTGGTATCCGTGAGAGCAAAAAGCTTGATGAGTTCATCTTTTGGTGTCGTGTAGCTTGGGTTCGATTCGTTGCATTTTGCAAGAATTGATTATCAGGATAGAGTGAAACGGTACGATGACAAGTCACTTGAAGTTATATGGAGGGGTTCAGAGACATTTGGTGAATCATCCCAGGTTGGAAGCAACTTTATATCTGATGATAAATTCTTCCATGTCTGTCTACCATCTGTTTGTTGAAATTCTTCACAGGGTGGGTCACTGTGTGTGTGAGTCCTATCTGTGCAGATATTTGCAAATGTATTTCCCGTTCATTATTACCACCCAGATGGATTTCAATTCGAAGTGAGAAATGATTACGTTCATCTTCAGGTTGGCCCCATTTTTGGCAAAATAAATCGAATAATCTCATTTCCCCTAGTCAATTTAACTTTTCTCAAACTATTCCATTTAGACGCCTTTTAATTTTTACTGACCTTTTTGAAGGATAATCCTCGACGGGAGGGATACAATGTCAATGAACGAGTGGAACTCTTCATCAAGGCTGCTATTACCCAAGTGAAGCTCTAGCTTCCTATTTTTCTTGATAATCATCTGTACGTTTCTTGATGTGAGAAAAAAAAACATTGCATTTTGTTATAACCTTTGTTTTAGGCAAACGTTACTCGAACAAACCACATCATGTGGACTATGGGTGGTGATTTTTATTACCAGTATGCTGAGTCCTGGTTCAAGCAAATGGACAAGCTAATCCACTATGTCAACAAGGTAAAACTATTTACTCTAAATCGAACAGCATTACATGTATCATAATAGTCAGCAATTTAAAACTGAGTTTCCCTTTTGGCAGGATGATAGGATCCATGCTCTTTATTCTACCCCTTCAATTTATACCCAAGCAAAAAATGCTGCAAATGTTACATGGCCTCTTAAACTTCATGACTACTTCCCGTGAGTGATTAATGATTATTTTAACTTCTTTTGTCTGTCTTTAACTTCACGAGACTGGTGTCTGGTATAAGAAAACTTGTTGAGAGATGATGACTCTTAGTCTTGATCTTGAGCAAAACTACTGTTCTTCTTACAGTTATGCAGACAGGAAAAATGCTTACTGGACTGGCTATTTCACTAGTCGCCCATCATTCAAGAGATACGTCAGGGAACTCAGTGGATATTACCTGGTACTACAAGTTTACATTTCCTTCCCATGTTTCCATCTTCAGAATCTCAGAAAGTAATCTAGTTGGATTCTGCACTCAACTCCATTCATCAACAGCACAGAGTCTACACCATTGTCATCCAAGTTTCTTTGTCACAAGACTTTGTAATTGGTTTCAGAATAATATTCTTTCTTACTAATTAATACAGGCTGCAAGGCAACTGGAATTCTTGATGGGAAGACGGCCTAACGGACATAACACATTTAGTTTAGGGGATGCTCTAGGAATTGCTCAGCACCATGATGCTGTTTCTGGTACTGCTAAGCAACACGTGACTAATGACTACATGAAAAGGCTGGCAGCGGGGGCTACTGAGGTACTGTTAAACAACAACAATAACAAAACTGATCATAACTTACAAACTTGTAGGTCTTTTTTTCCCTCTTGACGAGGAGAGGAGGTATCGTCTAATAGCAAATAGTATGTCTCAGTTGTTTTACTTAGATCTTGATGTTACTGTAATAAATTCTTTGTTAGACTGAAAAAATGGTCAACTCAGCTCTCTCCTGCTTGATTGATGCAAAATCTGAAGCAAACTGCTCTTCTACTTCGACGTCCATGTTATTTGACCAGGTAACCCAAAACCTTCTTTTGTTGACTAACATAGGTTAGAGAGTCTGCTTCCTTCTAATCTGATACCTTTTTTTTATTATTCTATGAAATAGTGCAAGCTACTCAATATAAGTTATTGCCCACCAACAGAGCAGCAGATTCCAAATGGGAAGAGCTTGGTAAAAGAAAAAAAAAAATCTAATCCCTCTCTTCCTTTCCTTCTGTGTTTAACAACCTAGTTTTCTTGATCAGAAGTTCCATGATTTTTCTGACTGTCTCTTCAGGTTGTGTTAATTTACAATCCACTTGGATGGAATCGTAAGGACATCATCAGAATTCCAGTGAGTTCATGTTTCTGCTAATTATGATGAATTGGTTTTAGAATTTTCAGTATAAAGTTTAGATATGACTCAGGTGAACGACCTCAATCTCACTGTTGAAGATTCAATGGGCAACATCATCGATGCTCAGTATGTTATCATAGACAGTGTCACGAAAAGATTGAGGAAATTCTACCTGGAAGCCTACACTAGAATTTCGACGAATAAAGTCACAAAGTACTGGCTGGTGTTTGAAGCTTCCTTACCGCCTTTGGGATGGAGCACATATTTCTTATCGAATGCAGCATCTCCCAAAGGTGAAACACATTATGATTTCCCACCTTTTATGATTAGTCAATCAAGTAGATTTATATTCAGTGTGAATTTATATCTCGCCCAAGAAAGAAATGCTTTTGCAATTGCTTGTATATATTCTGACTTGATCTAATGTTTCCTGTTTTCTTGTAATGGTCATATATTAATTAATGTTAAAAAAATATTTATTAATCCTGATTTTTGTATTTCCTATTTTTGCTTAGTCAATTTTTTTCCTATTTTATTGCTGTAGAATAGGTCATAGAGCCGTTGTGCCTATTTATTTATTTAGCTTTATTAAAGTAGTTACATTTATTTAGCTACTTTTCCTCAGTTTAACGTTGTAAGTCAGACTATAAATATGATAGTCTCATAGTCACTCAATGCATCAATCGATTATCTTCTCTCTCACATTTGTTTACTGTCATTCTATTTCCATCAGGAGTGTATGGTCATTATCATCAGTGGCATCAGAGCCATTATAGCAAAAATAACCTCTGTCCACCGTTACAGCTTCTATTTACTGGCACTCACGTCTCCTCACAAGAAAAGCAACCTTCAATTTCTTTTGCTTACTCACGCAAAGAAACAAAGCCATCATCATATGCCATCATCATCTGCCGAGAGTACCAACCCCCTGTCTTGTCCACCAGAACGGAAACGTTCACACTGGTTGTACATGAATTGATTCTTTATACTACCCACACAAAGTTGAAGCCATTTCTTTTTCGAGCAGTATACTCTTCCGTCTCCTTCTTTCCGAGTGAACTGAGTTTAGCTCTCTGTGTGTGAGCTTAACGATTTTTTTGGTGTTACCCACGGAAGAGTCATATTAAAAAAAAAGGAGAGTGTAGTCGTGCTATCTTTTAAAAAGATGAACGGATCCAGTTCGAGCTCAAATATATCTATTCCGGTATTAGACGGAAAAAATTATAATCGTTGGTCAATCCAGATGCGGGTGATATTTGATTATCACGAGTTATTTACGGTGGTAAATGATGGTGTTCCGGAGCTTGCGACAAATGCAACAGATGCTCAGAAAAGTATCCACAAGGAGAATACAAAAAAGGATAAAAAGGCGCTCTACTTGATTCATCAAGGTGTAAATGATGAAGTGTTCGAGAAGATAGATGCAGCAACTACGTCAAAAGAAGCTTGGGATACCTTGGCAAACACCTTCAAAGGTGCAGAGAAAGTCAAGAAGGTGAGGTTACAAACCTTACGACGCCAGTATGAGTTGCTGCAGATGGAGTCTTCAGAGTCGGTGTCAAAATATATCAGTCGGCTCCTGGCTTTGACGAACCAGATGAAGATCAATGGAGAGACACTGACAGAACAATCAAAGGTAGAGAAGATCCTGCGGTCACTAACCCCCCAGTTCGACAATGTCGTGATAGCGATTGAGGAGGCTCACGATACTGCCAACATGACCGTGGATGAGGTGACGGGAACGTTGCAAGTACACGAGCAACGTATGAATGAGAGAAAGACTAAGAAGTCAATCGAGCAAGCATTGCAAGCTCAAGTTTCCCTCACCGATGAGCCAGATGATGAGCCAAAGAAGAAGCAAGGTGGTTCCGGCCGGAAAGGAAGAGGACGTGGATCATATAAAGGTCGAGGTGGCTATAAAAATTATGGAGGCGAAAGAAATCAAAATGACGGTGAAGATAAGTCAAGATCCAACCGCCAACAAAATTACAATGGAGGTCGTGGACGTGGCAAAGGTGGAGAACGGGGAAGGTATGAAAGATCCGATATTCAATGTTATGCTTGTCAAAAGTATGGTCATTATGCCTCAGAATGCAGGAGTAGAGGCAAAAACCAAAGGGCAAACTATGTGCAAAATAGTGATGCCAGTGATGATAATGACCATACACTCCTGATGGTAACAGACGATGGAGAGAGTTCGGATAACCAAACTTGGTTCCTTGACACCGCCTGCACCAATCATATGTGTGGAAAGAAGGAGCTGTTTTCTGATCTTGATGAGTCGGTTCACACCACGGTAAAATTTGGAGATGAAAGTAAAATCCCAGTTGCCGGTAAAGGTAAAATTCTCATCACTTTGAAGAATGGGGACCACAGGTATATTTCTGATGTTTTCTATGTGCCCAAGTTGAGAACAAATCTATTAAGTATCGGCCAGCTACATGAAAAGGGGTATAACATGAAGCTTAATGGTGGCAAGCTTTCTATTTCTGATGAAAAGGGTACATTAATTCT
Source organism: Limonium bicolor (assembly GCA_023374045.1). Classification (NCBI taxonomy): domain Eukaryota; kingdom Viridiplantae; phylum Streptophyta; class Magnoliopsida; order Caryophyllales; family Plumbaginaceae; genus Limonium; species Limonium bicolor. The sequence goes on from CM041778.1 coordinate 140,258,975, forward strand.
CACTGCGGCTATGACTAGAAATCGTATGTTTCCAGTTGATATCTCTAGTGGTGCCTATCATTGTTTGTCTACTATAATCTCTGACGATTCATGGTTGTGGCACTTACGATTTGGTCATATGAGCTTTCATGGCTTGAAGAAATTATCCCGAGAAAATATGGTGAAGGGTTTACCAGAGATCAATCACCCTGAGCAGTTGTGTGAAGCTTGCACCGTCGGAAAGCATCACCGATCACCGTTTTCAGGAGATGGAAAAAGAGCTAGCCATCCTCTTCAGTTGGTGCACTCTGATGTATGCGGTCCAATGAGTACCATGTCAAATGGTAACAATCGGTATTTTCTGACCTTTATTGATGATTTTTCTCGGAAACTGTGGGTCTATATGTTGCAGAAGAAATCTGAGGTGTTTGAATACTTCAAGAAGTTCAAGGCTCATGCAGAGAGACAAAGTGGTTACTCCCTAAAGGTGTTGCGCACTGACGGCGGTGGTGAATATGTCTCCAACGAATTCAAGGAGTACTGTGAAGAACAAGGGATAAAGCATGAAGTGACATGTCCCTACACCCCTCAGCATAATGGTGTTGCTGAGCGGAAGAACAGAACCATCATGGATATGGTGAGAAGCATGTTGAAGACCAAAGGGATGCCAAATTCTTTCTGGGCGGAGGCAGTTTCCTGTTCAGCATATATACTGAACCGCTCTCCGACGAAAGGTGTCTCAGGTCTTACTCCTGAAGAAGCTTGGACCGGTGTCAAACCAGGAGTCAGACATCTGAAGGTATTTGGCGCCATTGCCTATGCCCATGTTCCAGCGGAGACAAGAAAGAAACTGGATGATCGAGCCGAGAAAACCGTATTCATTGGATATGAACGGGGAGGATACAAGTTATTCAATCCAATGACGAAAAAGGTAATATTCACTCGTGATGTTACCTTTGCAGAAAATGAATCATGGGATTGGAATAGAAGTGGTGCCACAGATCCCAAGAGCCGTAATATCTCACTTGTTGAAGAGGCAGAAGAGTCAAATCCAGAGGGAGGAGACTCAACACCTGATCAAGTTCAGACAGATGCTAGGAGACCACAGCGTCATCACCGACTGCCAGCACATCTTCAAGATTATGAGGTAAACCTTGATGATGAAGATACTGATGATGAAGAGATTGTGCATTTTGCTCTATTCGCAGATCTTGAGCCAGTGACAGTGAAGGAAGCACTTCAAGATCCAAAATGGATGGCGGCCATGCATGAGGAAATTGAAGCTATTGAGAGAAATGGTACGTGGGTCCTTACAGATCTTCCACCAGGACAACAAGCCATTGATGTGAAGTGGGTCTTCAAGACAAAGATGAAGCCCAATGGTGAGGTGGAAAGATACAAAGCAAGATTGGTGGCGAAAGGGTTTAAGCAGAGACCCGGTCTTGATTACCAAGAAGTCTTCTCTCCAGTTGCTCGAATGGAGACTATTAGGCTGATCATTGCTTTGGCTGCTCAAAATCGGTGGAAGATTCACCAAATGGATGTAAAGTCAGCCTTCCTAAATGGCCCACTTGAAGAAGAAGTGTTTGTCAAGCAGCCTCCTGGCTTTGGTAAATCTGGAAGTGAAGGAAAAGTATACCGGCTGAAGAAAGCTTTGTATGGCTTAAAACAAGCACCCAGAGTTGGAATAAGCGAATAGATGCCTTTTTTGGCACGAGTGGCTTTACAAGATGCCCTTCCGAGCATGCATTGTATGTGAAGGTGGATAGTCTGGAGGTATACTAATCATATGTCTGTATGTTGATGACTTGATCATTACAGGCAACCGTCCCACGATGATTGAATCCTTCAAGAAGTCAATAATGAAGGAATTCGAGATGACTGACCTTGGGATGATGACATACTTCTTGGCATTGAGGTGATTCAAGGAAATGACGGCATCTTCATCTCCCCGAAGAAGTATGCTGCTGATGATCTCTTGCAAAAGTTTCAGATGTCGGACTGCAACCCAGTAAGAACACCTGTGGAGGTTGGAACCAAATTATCAAAAAATGAAGAAGGAGCCTATGTTGATCCAACCTACTACAAGCAGATTGTCGGCAGTCTCAGATATCTTACTTGTACGAGACCCGATATTACATACGGTGTTGGCTTGATCAGCAGATTCATGGAGACTCCTCGATCACCACATTTGCAAGTAGCAAAGAGAATCCTACGATATGTGAAGGGAACATACGACCATGGATTATTTTATGGGTCTACTGATGATATTTCTGTTGTAGGATATTCTGATAGTGATTGGGGTGGAGACGTAGATGATCGCAAGAGCACTTCGGGATATTGCTTCAACTTTGGAACAACCGCATGCTCATGGTCATCCAAGAAGCAGTCCATTGTTGCCCTATCAACTTGCGAAGCAGAATATGTGGCCGCAGCAACAAGTGCCTGCCAGGCTATGTGGTTGCGATACCTAATGGATCACATCAATATGCCACAACAGAAGCCCACGGCGATTTTTGTTGATAACACGTCTGCACTTAACTTAGCGAAGAATCCGGTCATACATGGCAGAAGCAAGCATATCGAGACCCGATATCACTATCTGAGAGATCAAGTTGCCAAGACCGAGATAGAAGTGAAATACTGCAGATCGGAAGATCAAGTTGCTGACATTCTCACCAAACCTTTGAAGTATGAGGCCTTCATCAAGTTAAAGGAAAAGATGGGGATGACTTTGATAAAAATTCAGGATTAAGGGAGGATGTTAAAAAAATATTTATTAATCCTGATTTTTGTATTTCCTATTTTTGCTTAGTCAATTTTTTTCCTATTTTATTGCTGTAGAATAGGTCATAGAGCCGTTGTGCCTATTTATTTATTTAGCTTTATTAAAGTAGTTACATTTATTTAGCTACTTTTCCTCAGTTTAACGTTGTAAGTCAGACTATAAATATGATAGTCTCATAGTCACTCAATGCATCAGTAATTATCGATTATCTTCTCTCTCACATTTGTTTACTGTCATTCTATTTCCATCAATTAAGGCAATGAGAGAAGACACCATCTAGTAGATAATCGTCCGATCAACCACACTTCTACTATAGAGGTTGGACCAGGAGATTTGAAGATGTTTTACTCTAAAGCATCTGGCACACTAACGAGAATGTCTAATTCAAGAACAGGGGTGAGTTGAGTTGAGTTGTTTCATTTCATACACATACGCAAGCATAAAAGGAAAATTGTAATAAGAGTTAGCCTATTGGATGCATTACAAACAAGTGGGTAATAATCTAAGATGGTTGTTTGATTCCATTTGTTCTCTTAAGGTTGACGTCGCAATACAGCAGAACTTTCTGTGGTATAGTTCAAGCACAGGTTTCTCTACTGATTCAGAGTACCAGGTGAACGAGCTGATTGCATTTTAACATATATGGTGGATTCAGTCTCTCTTTATAGTTTGAATGAAACCGTTATGATGATAAACTTACTTCAATATTAACTCTTGTCTTTGATATTGAAAAAGGCTTCTGGTGCATACATATTTCGGCCCAATAGGACATCACCTGTTCCGAGTTCAGATACAGTATGAAATGAACCTCTGTTTGTTTCATATCAGTTTTTCTTTACACGAGGTAGTAGAGATATGATGCATTCTTGTGTTTCAGGTGCAGATGAAAGTTTTCCAAGGACCGCTTGTGGATGAGGTTCATCAACAGTTTGGCTCATGGATCTATCAGGTCAAGCTCTTATATCTTGTGTCAAACATATATACGTTAACAGTATCTGTTTTTCTTTTGTGCAAGTGTAGAGATTAGTTTAGTTTTTTAATCTCTTCTTCCCACCTCAAGGTTACTCGACTGTACAAGAACAAAGACCACGCTGAAGTGGAATGGACAGTAAGTTTGTATGTTTCTTTAGTTTTGCAACTTTGAAGCACTACTTGGAGATGAACACTGAACAAAGCCCGCTTTATTTTTCTTAATTATGGCTTTAACTTACATGGGCTTGAAGGTTGGTCCCATCCCAACCGACGATGGTGTTGGAAAAGAAGTTATCACACGAATCAAAACGGATATGGCTACCAATAAAGTGTTCTATACAGACTCTAATGGCAGAGATTTCTTGAAACGAGTGAGTGAATTATTTCAATGACCAAATCTCTTAAACACACAGATACGGGCATAAATGTAAACCTCTGAATTTGCTGCAGATTCGGGATCATAGAGAAGACTGGAACCTTTCAGTAAATCAACCTGTGGCTGGGAACTACTATCCAGTTATACATATCTTATCTGAGACATCTTTTGACTTTGTTTCTTTTATCTGTCATCACCATATGAGATTATGAAACCTTCATCATATTAACTTTTTTTATCTTCTTCGGTTTTGTCAGCTTAATCTCGGAATGTACACAAAAGATGATCAATTTGAACTCTCGGTCTTGGTTGATCGTGCCACCGGGGGATCAAGCATAAACGATGGAGAAATTGAACTGATGCTTCACAGGTACAACAACTCTTGACAACAATGCTCAAAATCTTATTGGTTTGGCTTACTATTGACCTAATAAATAACTACATCCATGATCTTAAATGGAGTTTTTGTGGGGAATTCAGGCGGACAATCATGGATGACTCAAGAGGAGTGGAAGAACCACTTGACGAGCAAGTATGTGTCCGAGATAAATGTGAGGGACTCACGGTACGTAGTTGATCTCACTCACTCTTCCACTCTGTGATTCGTAATTCTTCAAGCCTATTTGTGTCTGAACTATCCATGGGTCTCTTGATTTAATCAGGCTAGAGGAAACTACTACCTCAATGTGGATAAATCAGGAGCTGGAGCACGCTGGCGCAGAACCACCGGTCAAAAAATTTACTCTCCCCCGCTTCTTGCTTTTACTCATGAGGTAGGCATAGCAATGATTCACAGAAGCTCAGTAACTTAATTTCACAATCTTGTATGGTTACGTTCGTACTGGTTCCCTTATACTTGGCAGAAGCTGGAGAATTGGGAGTCTTCATACTCAAAGAGGAAGACTTTCATGGATCCACACTACAGCTTACCTCCAAATGTTGCACTCCTGACACTTGAGGCATGGATTTGATACAATTTCGTTATTTTTGTTGTGTCAAAGATCGCAGCATGTCACGTAAGATACAATCTTTGATGAATTCATGTAATTTTGACCACTTTGGCTGGCTGACTGGCTCTTCAGGAACTGGAAGATGGAAGTATACTACTCCGTCTGGCACATCTGTTCGAGGTAAAATTCCTCTCATCTTCGTTTTTCTTAACCGTCCTTTCTATCAAGAATCAAGCAGAATTCTGATGCTTACGAAATTATGCATTTGTTGAACATGGTCTCAGGCTGGTGAAGATGTGGAGTACTCCAAGATGGCAGAGGTTGAATTGAAGAAATTGTTTCCTGGGAAACAGGTATATATATATATGAGTTATGTATGTAATCAGATCTCTTGAAATGTGTTAAAATGGGTTGTCTGATTTTCCTATTTTGTTTTTAGATAACAGAGGTAAAAGAAATGAGTTTATCAGCAAATCAAGAGAGGTCGGAGATAAAGAGATTGCAATGGAAAGTGGAAGGAGATAGCAGCAAGGATGAAATTGCGACTCCCATCCGAGGCGGCCCTGTTGATAGCTTGAGTCTTAAGGTTGAGCTAGCTCCCATTGAGATCCGCACATTCTTACTTCAATTTTGAGAGAGAAAAAGAGAACTATTATGCTATGAATATTTAACTGATCATATTAACAGTTGGCTACTTAAAATTCTTAATAGATGTTACTAGTGAAAAGTATGCCTAAGACTGACACTTCTCTCTATCTTCATTGGTCGTCTTACATTCAAATTTCATATTTTGTGGGAAAATTACTAAGACTGACACTTCTCTCTATGGGCTATGACTGACACTTCTCTCTATCTTCATAGGACGCTTTCACATTCAAATTTCATACTAAAATATAAGTCGTTACATTTGACCGTAGAATTTTACCCCATAAGATTTGGTGACGGACGGTGTTATGTCCCCCCACGTGACAAATCCACATTTCGTTCCTCACAAATGGTTTTTAATCTACTTTAAGAAAAAAGATGTGTCCAGATGTTATTGGATCTTGTTTAATTAGGCCGACAAAAAGATGTGTCCAGATGTTATTGGATTTTTGTTTTGAGCGGAGAAACAGAATAGAATGAGAAAAATGAATAGAAAGATTTCCTTTTGATTTTTCTGATTGTTTGTTTGTTTGAGTTCGGGGAAATGAAATAAATAATCGGTCATCGGTCAACGGTTGCTGGCTGCTGGTCAACGGTTACTATTGCCAGTCAACATTCACTGGTCATCGGTCAATGGTCATATATATATCACCGGTCAACATGTACTGGGGAAAGGGGATCCCATTCCCTAATAGGGGGTGGGGAATCAAGATAGAGGGTTTTGGGTAATCCCATTCCCTGAAAATAGGAAAAACTGGCAAAACAAACTGCAGGAAAGGGAATCATTCCGATTCCATTTCCTTATTACCCCAAAACAAACAACCCATTAGTTAACCATAGTGTGCTCTATTCCAACGCAACAAGCATTTGGACACTCCTACCGATTGTCTCTAATCTCAACCTTCCAAAATTAGTATTTTATTTTTTATTATTTTGTTTCCAGTTCACCCTCTACCCTCTACATAGGAATGTGTAATAAAAGTAAATTTAGATGTTGGAGTATTTTGCTTGTTTAAAAAGCAGTTGATTGCTTGTGTTGTATGTTTTTAAGCTTTTTTGTCTTTTTTTCACTCTCTCAAATTCATTAGTTTAAAACTATAACAAGAATAAGTAAAGGGTATATATGATTTGACAATTTGATTACTTTAACTAGATAATAAATACCCACTATAAAGTGTAAGTATTAAATCTTAAAACTTTATTACATATTAATGAAGATGAAGTATGTACTCCAGGTACTAATTAACCATAATTATTAAAATAAAATTTGGTTGTAGATAAATACCAAATATGGTAAATCACAAAGCCGAAAATCAATCTATAGAGATAAATGTTACATTTTCATAATTTACTATGTAAACAATATAGTAAAAACAATAATATAATAATATCATTAAAATTAGAAATACAAATTAAAATATAATAATTACAATTATTAAAAGCTATATAATTAAGTAGAATTATTAAAAAAATTACAATAGTTTATAAATCTTGAAAAATGTTTAAAAAATCTTCGATGATTTAGTATTTCTAGGGTATGTTTGGGATTTAAGGAATCTTTTTTTGATTCATTTTTATACCCCTATAATGTTTCAATTTCTCGGCATGTTTTTTTAGGGTTTGTGGTTTAGGTTTTTTTCAAACCCTAAAATAAACCTTCGACAATTTAGGATTTCTAGGATATGTTTGGATTTTTTTATTTACAATAATTTATAAACATTTCCACTGATTATTAGAATCTTCTTGTTATACCCAAAATTTTAACCCCCGGAAGAGGGTCTCTTGAGGCGTAGGTACTAAAAGGGTAGTTTGGTCAAGTAGCATGGATTCCAGTTCGATCGGCACATTCCGGAGTATTAGGGATATCTTAGTCATCTTCAGAGGCATTTTCGTAATTTTCAAAGGCTCAAAAGCCCCCTATAAGCTTTCTCTCTCCTCCAAAAAATGGCTTAAATCAACTTGAAATAATTTGAAATTTTAACCCATGATAGAGGATGACATTTTAAGCATATTCGCTTTGGAATTTTGATTTTTCAAATTTCCAATAATTTTCTAGTAATTTATGATTGAATCTGACGAGAAATTGAATTTAAAAATATTCCAATATCCAAAAAATTTGATTTCACCTTGGAAAAATCATAAATGTCTTCCTTTACACATGGTTAAAATTTCATAGTCAAATTCCTTTTGGAAGCCCTTGAGCTAAGATGTCGGTAAATCTCGGTTTTTACCGAATTTTTTCTATCTTTAGTGAGACCTACTTAAGGAACCTTATCCCTTGATCAAAACACATCCCCAAGAACCTTAAACAACCAGGAAACCTAGCCGTCTCAATACTCCCAGGTTTTGCAGCTCGAGCACCGAAATTCTGCCAAAACTCTCCCAAAATCACCACCTAAACACATCTTTCAATCCCTCTTGCCACCACAATCATCAAACCACCACCAAAACGTGAAGAACAACCTCAATTCGCAAGGGTCAGAAGCTGGTCTCGAACCCGAACCGGAACCGACTGCGGCGAAGCTCCGAAAGACTCCCGATGTGAAGAATCCAGTCAATCCCGAAGTCAAAACAGGTTGAAATCTTAATTTCCTAACTCCACACGACTTGTTTAACTTTGTATTAAAATTTGAGTTCAAACCGACTCTTTTCAACTTCTGAATTGTCGTTTGGTTTCTCTTCTGTCCATTAACTTGTTCGTTAATTTTCATCATTAATTTGAAGCCAAATTAAAAATCTTTGATTACTAACATCTTGGAAATTTCTCAGGCTACACATCCATAAATGTTGAGCTAAAAACACCGTCGGGAACCATCTAAAACCCGCCGTCTGTGGGTGGTCCGTAGCCCCGGACGCTGTGTCCGGGCCCACAGACGGGTAGTCTGTGGCCCCGGACTTTTCAAAATTTCGTTTTTGTTTAAATTCAATTTTTATTTTCACTTAGGTTAACTAAGGTCCGTGGGTTCGGACATTAGGTCCGTGGCCACGGTCGGAAACAAAATTCGACCTAATTCTGCCTCCGAAACCCTAGTTTAGGTAATTTCAATTTTGACGTTAATTTTCTGTCAAAAAATGTTAAAAAAAAAAGAAATCAGAAGTTCGCGCACTTAGGTTAAAATGACTCGTAATAAGCCGTAAATAAACTAAGTAGAGGAAAAACGACTTCGAGGGGTAATGAAAGTAATTGAACCCTAAATAAGTTGAATACCAAGCCCCCAACACGAACTCTCCTTTTCTTATTTTAATCTAGGTTAAAATTAGGTGGCGACTCTAATTAGGTTCCAGTGAGCTAACTTAGGACTTAGTAATTAATGTTTTATGACATAGTTATTAAGCTTAGGTTATAAGTGGACCAAGAACCCGACCAGATCCTAATCAACTTGAATCAACATAGGATGGGGTTAAAAAATCGAGGCTCACTCTTGTACACAACTTTTTATAATCCTTTTCATCACTATTGTAGAAAAGATGACACTAACCGTGTAGGATCGATGGGGTTGTTAGACTCGGACAGACTCACTCGGAAAGCGAAAGCAGTCAATCAACAAACACGGATACACAATGTAAATTCTTCATTAATATGTAAACAAAGAACTTACACCGCCTGTAGAGTTCTACTTAGCAGGATCTCACTCACTCACCCTACCAATTTTCTAATCAGCTCTTTGATGAGTATAGTAAGTCTAGGAACACCCTAGATTGAATCTAACTTTGAAGCTCAATCTAAATTAACTAAAAACAATAGAAAACTCATCTCTTTGATTACAAGACATAATTCTCTCTAATAACCCGTAAGTGTGTAATGAAAACACGCTTTGCAACTGAAAATTTTGGCTCTTTATATAACAAAGTATCTAGAGCTGTTGATAGAGTATGTTTCCGAAATTCAAGGGATTTGACCGTTTTTCAGCATGAATTTCAGACCTGACTCATTTCTCTAATGATTGAGGTTGTGAATCCGAATATTATGGTTTAAGGAGGTTGACTGTTGCATTTTAAATGTTGGAAACAATCAGACACGTCTTGATACTTAAATTTTGCAGTTATTTACGACCAATGGAGTCAATTAACATTTCTTCTAACAACACTCTATTGAGGCGATAGGTGGAGTCGATTATCATTTTAACATACTCTATTGAGGAGATAGAGTCAATCCACATAATCTCTGTTCTCTAACTCATCAATGCTTTAAGGACGTTTCCTTTCCTTACTTTGGTCTTAGAAGACTTATATGTTTTGACAAGTTGACTCATGGCTTCAATAGACTCAATCGATACTTCGATTGACTCCATCTTCAGTAGCTCTTCAAAATTTCAACAATTTTCCCCTTTTTGCTGATGATGGCAAAACCTTCTGCGAATCTCGATTGAGCCAATCCTTCTAACGTTGATTGGATCATTTCGATTGCTTAACAGAGTGCTTCGAATTTAGCGATAGAGAGAGGCTTGGTAAATATATATGCTAGTTGATATTATGTAGGAACAAAACCAAGTTGAATTAGTTTTTTTGTCAACACATTCCTTTAGGAAATGATATCTGAGTTCAATGCGTTTAGTTCTGGAGTGTTAAACTGGGTTTTAGGATATTTTGATAGTGATTTTATCAAAGCAGATGAAAATTTGGTTCTGTTCAATGAAATAATCTTCTAATTGTTGTCTCATCCATGGTAGTTGCGCACAGCAGGCTGCAGCGAAAACATACTATGTCTCAATTATGGATAGGGAAATAGAGTTTTGTTTTTAAAAGACCATGAGACAAGATATAAGCCAAGGGATTGTGCATTACCAGATGTACTCTTTCAATCTTGGAGAGAACATGCGAAGTATGAATCTCTAAATCCTGATAAAGTAAAGACAGGGGAACGAGGGTACCATAGAATATGAAGATGACTTGTTCCTTTAAGGTATCAAAAGAATCTTTTGACCGCCTTAAGTTGTGACTGTTTGGGTGATGCTTGGAAGTGGGCTCACAAACAAACCACATGAAGTATGTCTGGTGTACAAGTAGTGAGATAGAGCAAAGACCCTATCTTGCCTCTATACTTTGTGGCATTGACACCGAATCCATCCATGTCCCGATGGAGTATGTCGGTTGTTCCCATGGGAGTGGACATGCTCTTGCTGATGATATCAGCAAGCTGGAGTCCTAGTCTTCAGAAACGCGAGTCTACTTGCTTTCTGACAAGATTCATAGAAGGGCTCTGCTTGCTTTTCGCACAAGGTCTATAGATGGAGTCTACTTGTATGACGAGATATCAGATTGGCGGGCCAAGAAGTTGATGCTTGGCCTGCACACTTAGACAACCTTCACTTTTGGAGAACCTGTCTTATATCAAAGTTTCTGATCTACCGAAGAGAAGAGAACTAAATTAAATTTGTCAAAAATTTAAGAAATACTTAAAAGAATATGCTGGAGTCCTGTTACCAAATGGACTCCATCTACCTTAAACTGTGAGGGGTTACCTATGGACCCAACTCCATTGATTTTCCTTGGTTGTTGTTACCCAGAGTAACCTTACCTCCTTCGTAGGTTAAAAACAAGATGAATTTGTTGGTATTACCAGTCATGTGTCTGAAGCATCCACTGTCCAAGTACAAAAAGTCCATATCCTCGCTCACTTCTGTCTACAAAAAACAAAATCACTTGTTAGTTTTGGGAACTCATATATACCTGGGTTCCCTTTTCAAACCAGATTGTTTCATTTCTTCTCGTGCCTTAAGAATAAGATTATTCCGTTTGACATTGAACGAGAGATCTTTGTGTAGCTTTTCACAAGCAGAGTCTCTGTAACCAAAGGTACCACAACGCACAAATCTTCGTAGGAGGAAGAGTCGAGTATTTTTTTATTGCTTTTCCACCATAAATCAAACTTCTCCCTCTCACGTTGTCGTCTGCCTTTGTTATTGGGCTTGGAGACAGTCTTTGGGAGATCAAACTTACCTTTACGCCACTCGGGGTTGGAAAGAGTGGATCCACTTTTGTGGCGCAAATTAGCAATATCTTGAGAAAGTTTTTCAACTTCCTTTTCAAGATTGTCGCAATCTTCACTAACTTCATTGATTTTCAAGTTAGCCCACTCAGATAACTCAGAAGGAGAGACTTGTTTGATGAAACTTACTGGTTTAAATGAAAGAGCGTGTTCCTTTTATTTTATATGCTTGTTAAGTTGCTCAACATTGGATCTCAAGTTTTTATTCCAACATTCACTATTTTTAACTCATTCTGTATGGAACAACACTTATCAGCAAATAAAGTTAGATCTCTCTTAAGAGAGTCGATTTGAGTCCTTGACTTCTTTGGTTCCTTACGGTTGGAGACAACTAGAATTATGGCTTCATTTATTTCCTTTTGAAAGGAATCTACCTAGAGTCAGGATTCTTGAAGATCCAGTCGTAATGAGCAAGCGATATCTTTGGATTCATCTTCTTCGTCTCTGAGAGCATAATTGATTATCTTTGACTCTTCTAGTTCTGTTGTTAGATTAAAAATTTGCTTAACATATTTGGCTTTGAAAGAACTAGTGTAAGAAATGATTTTAGAAATAAGAGTAAGAAATCCCTTGGGAGTAATTCCATGAAGAACTAGTGTAGGATCGATGGGTCTGACGTAGTATGTCTGGGTTGTTAGACTCATACATATTCTCTCAGAAAGTGGAAGCAGACAATCGACAAACACAGATACACAATGTAAATTCTTCATTAATATGTAAACAAAGAACTTACACTGCCTGCTAAGTAGAAGGTATCTACTCAGTAGGATCTCACTCACTCACCCTACAGATTTTCTAATCAAATTTTTAATGAGTATAGCAAGTCCAAAAACACCCTAGATTGAATCTAACTATAAAGCTCAAACTAACTTAACTAAAAACCACAAAAAACTCTTCTCTTTGATTACAAGACACAATTCTCTCTAATAACTCGTAAGTGTGTAATGAAAGCACACTTTGCAACTGAAAACTCTGGCTGTTTAATATAGCAAAGTCTTTGGAGCCGTTGAAGGAGTCTGTTTCCGAAATTCAAGGGACTTGACCGTTTTTCTGCATGAATTTTGGACTTGACTCATTTCTCGGATGATTGAAGTTGTGAATCCGAATATTATGGCCCAAGGAGGTTGACCATTGCATGTTGAACGTTGGAAACAATCAAACATGTCTTGATACTTAAATTTCGTAGTTAGTTACGACCGATGGAGTCTATTAGCATTTCAATAGACTCTGTTGAGACGATAAAGTCAATCCACATAATCTCTGTTCTTTGACTCGTCAATGCTTTAAGGATGCTGCCGTTGTTTGCTTTCATTCTTTGATTACAAGACACAATGCTTGTCAGGTTGACTCGTGGCTACGACAGACTCAATTGATACTTCGATTGACTCCATCTTCAACAACACTTCAAAGTTCCAACAAACCGTTATATATCTATTTCATTGGTTATCTTTATTGAATCATTGCGTATAAGAATATTTTCTTACCATTTATCAGTTTACAGAGCTTGTCTGATTGATAAACCTGAAGGCTTTAAACGCTTCGAAACGATAAACTGAGTTGTTAGAGTTGACTTTATGTATTCATTAACCTTGGTTTAAACGTATCCACAATAATTTATAAACGTTTCAACTGATGATTAGAAACATGTACACAACCTTTTATAATTGTTTTCATCACTATTATAAAAAATATGACACTAACTGTTATATATATTCCTTTAACCATCCTTATCGAATCATGATATATAAGAGTATTTTTTTTAAATTTATTACTTTATAGAGCTTAACTGATTGATAAACCAAAGACTATAAACGTTTAGAAACAATAAACTGAGTTGTTGGATATGATTTTACGTATTACTTAACATTGTTTTTTTACATATCCACAATAGCTTATAAATGATTCCACTAATGACTAGAGATATATACACAATCTTTTATAATCGTTGTCATCACTATTATAGAAAAGATGACACTAACTGTTATATATCTTTTACTTTGGCTGTTCATATCAAATAATAGTGTATATGAATATTTCATTAGCATTTTTCATTTTACCGAGCTTGACTGATTGATAAACATGGAGGCTATAAACGTTTGGAAATGATAAACTGAGTAGTTGAAGTTGATTATACATATTCATTAACATTGGTTTATACGAATCCACGATAATTTATAAACGTTTTCACTGATGATTAGAAACATGTGCACAACCTTTTATAATTATTTCTATCAATATTATAGAAAATATGAAACTAATTGTTATATATCTATTCCTTTGATCATCCTTATCGAATCATGGTGTATAAGAATATTTTCTTAGCATTAGCCCACACACATTCAAGATATAGAGTACAATAGTAAGGGTAAAAGGGAAAGAGGGAGAAAGCTCTCTCCTCTTTCTTCCCCTTCCTTATTTCCTTTGCCTTTTAGCTCATTTTCATCCTCCAAATTCATCTTAAAACTTGCTCAAATAGTCTAGTTTTCTGCTACCAACGTGTAGATCTCGTCAAGAGCTTCAAGTTGAGCATAAGTTTTTGTGCTTTTGGCATTAAGTCAGAAATAGGTGTACCTCACTGAAATTGTAACACCCCTACTACGCGCTTAACAATAAACGTATTCGCAGCGGAATTAACAACTAAACAATAACTAAATGATTCGGTGTTACAACGCCGTTAACCACCTACGTGGTTAACAAGGCAGAATACATACACATGTACCGGTCTGATGATCAGACTCCCGAGCATAGAACTAATAACCATATATACATAATCACAATACCGAGTATTTAACAACATCCATAACCGTAACTGTACCCCACAAACGCCACTGTAAACTGTTATCCATCAAAATATATCGCCACGGGAGCACAGGCGCATCCTGGGCCCAACATCCAAAATATACCGAAAGTATTTCAACAACCTAGGATCTAAAGCCACTCTGCTTCCTCGATCCTCATCCTGCAAATAAACATAGCCCCCAGAGGGGGTCAGCAACCTTTTGGTGGTATGGTTAACGCGCAGCCCATCGGCTACCGGGATACGCGCAACCATTTGTCATGATAACATGGCGTTGATTTTACACAAACAACATATATGGCATAGCAAGAAATGATGCTTAGCACAACAACACATACATAGTGAGAACACTTCACTTGTAAACAAACCAAGAAGGTTAGTCAACATGATAAGCCTAGAGAATGGATCACCCTCATGTTAAGCTTGTTACATACACTCATTACTGTTCTGTTAGTCGAACGAGTAACTTAACTCAAGATGGATCGGATATAGTGACCCGAACACACCACAAACACACATATTTCCCCCTAGATCGATCATAAGTCAGAATAGGTAAGCTTTGGATGAAGCTAGCGGGAGATTGAACGCCAAGAAGGAGAACAGCCTTAACATTAAAAGAGTCGAATCTGATGCAGATGTCTACTCTTATACATACACGCGTGACCGGACAACCGGATTCCTCACTCCCCAGTTAGCACTTGTTAGAAGTTCACGGTGGAACTTAAAGAACAAATCACAAACAAGTGGTTAAGTCTGGTTAGTCACACACAAGGGATATGGGTCACATCTTAACAATACAATAATATAAACAACTGTAAACTCGTTACATGACTTAAGTCTTACAAGGTCGTAAACACACAGAAAAACAAACAACACACAAGCCGGTGTAAACTGGTAGGCAACAGACTGCAAGAAAACCATACCTTGGTCCCTGCTGTGATTGTTTTCCACCGTTGGAGAATCCTATAAACATTTAGTAACGTCGGTTAATTAACGTACTAGCCCGTTGTTAACTTATTACTTCGCAAATCTAATTTATTTCATTTTCTCATTTTGGTTATAACTTTTCACCCTTTTAATTGTCATTGTAACTCACCTAACATGTCTTAAACAACCTCATATCATCATTACTAACTAATCACCATTTTTAGACAATGTTTTCTAATCTTAAACAAAATTTTTGGTCAAAACAGTGGCATGTCCGAACTTGTGTCCGAGCTTCCGAAGTTCGGACGCAAGTCGAGACTCAGAGGGTGAAACCAGACGTATGTCCGAACTTGTGTCCGAGTTTCCAAAGTTCGGACATAGGTCGAGGGAAAATCAAAGGAAAATTTCAGGTGTCCGAACATGTGTCCGAGATTCCGAAGTTCGGACACAAGTCGAAGCAAAATCTGAGAAAAGAGACGGGTGTGTCTGAACATCAATGGTCGGACAGAAGTCCGGACACTGGCCGAAAGTCAGGAAATTCTAACGCAACAGGGCATGTCCGAACGTCCAAATTCGGACGGAAGTTCGGACGTGCCAAAACACTCATTTTCTAAGCCTTTAAACACTTACTCAATTCTTACCAAAATCTCTAACACTTATTATGTTTTCTCCTTAGGTTTCTAAGTGATGTTTCATGCCTATTGTAACCATCATACCAAAATGTTTCCTCACCTCTTTAACATCATCTCCCAAGCATCTTTTCTTACAACCTAAATTCCTTATGTCATTCTTGAAATCCTTTCACAAGTTTATACCTTCTCATTGTTTACCAAGATTTACATAAGTCCTAGAACAACTCCAAAATGACTTTGGTGTATTCCAAAACACCCATTTGCATTCTAAATCCTCCAAGATAATGCCTAAGTCCTTATTATACTCTAAAACACCTTAATACCTTTCCTTTCCTTAGCATTTTACCTAGTCATTCCTAACACTCCCTAGTTCACCAAAACTCCTTTAAACACTTATAACTTCTTATACATTACCTAATTTTTGACATGGGTTCTACTAACATCTTGTTACACCAAAACACATAGTTTGCACCATTAAGCAATCAAGAACATCTAAAACCATCAAGAACATTATTATGCACAAAACTCACCCATTTAACACTACATCACAATATAGTGCATAATTTAAATTGCTTGGCACTTAGGCCCTTAAATTGCATAAACCTTAAACACTGAATTTCCACATTATATTTGCCTTCGACCTGCAAATACACCCAACAATACATATGCCCTTAATAATCCCCTTGAGAGCATTTTACTAAGTCATTTACCATTGGCTCTTTAAGTAGTTTTAATAAACAATATAAACTCATTTCTCCTAAGACATTAAACTATATTAGGTTAGCATATTTACCTCTTTTCCCTCACAAACTTCTTTCTTGTTTCCTTGATTAAAATCGATAAGGATGTTTGATTGCTTGCCAACTTCTAAACAATATACAAGCAAGATAATGAGTATTCAAGCTTCAAGCTTAATCTCATTATAAACCCTAGTTACATATTTTATCTTAAAACATTAAGATGATTGTTTTACCTTGGCAATGAAAGAGAGTTTGGATAGGTAGCAAGAGAGGACTCCACCAAGCCCTTTGGAGATTGAAATGAAGCTAGAACAAGGCAATATAAAGACACCATTAATGGTGATTTTCGGACAACACAAAAACATGAAGGAAATGTTATTTTTCTTTGAGTTTCCTTACCTTGAAGCAAAGGAGAACAATAAAATGTAAAAAGATGAGCTCAAGCTCCTCCCATGGAGATTCCTCTTGGAATTCTAAGAAGACAAGGTTGGAGAGCTTGATGAGACTAGAAGAATGGTGGTCTTGGTTGTTGATTTGGCAAAGGGAGCTAGGAATTACAAGAGCTTGAAGATGAAGAATGATGGTGGTGGTGCTGTTGCAAAATCGGAAATGAGAGAAAGAAGGAAGGTAGAAGACGGTGGGAATGCAAGGGAATGAGAGAATGAGTTTGAAATTTACTTTTAGAAGATATTTACATGTTAAAGCAAATAGTAACTTAAGTAGTCATTCTTTATTTGTTTAACAAGTTAACAAGAGTGGTGACTCACCACTATGAAAACCGGCCCCCATTAAGTAATAAGGGGTGTTTTGGTCTTTGTTGACCAATTAAATCACTTATATTGACTTATGTCATAAACTAGCTTAATTTAGTTACTATTCACAAAACAAGGCACATAATTGTGAAATTTTTGATTTCCCATTGATTTAGACTTCCTAATGTGATACTAAGTAGTACACATGTTAATTAAAGAGTAATGATGGACATTTAGCCATTCAAAACCCATTTACAAGACAATTTTTCAAAAATGTGCTTTAAGGCTCCTTAAAGCACATTTTGTGTTTTAACTTGTTTTCAAGCTTGGTTTTCTTTGGTAATTGGTTTAATATGTTCATTAACATATAAATAAGGTCTTGGTAAGCTTATAAGTCTTAACCAAGGTTATCCCAAGCTTAGAGCACATTTTTGCTCATATTGACTTTAAGGCATTTATTGTGTTTCCTATGGTTTAAATTGTTTACTAATGTTTCTAAGACACTTTTTAGTCTTAATATATCATAGTTTAATGTTTAAACAACTTATTAAGGTTTGGGGTATTTCAATCTACCCCCCCTTAAAAGAACTTTGTCCCCGTTCATACTTCCCACATATCTTTAATATTAGAACACGGGGAATACTTATAAAACAAAACTTCCATAATAACATCAACAACATACTTACATAACATCGGACACAAGGTCCAAACAACATGACATCATTCAGACACAACGGTCTGCAAGATAACAACATAATATAGACAATGTATTTAAATACATGTCGTACACACACATAATCGAAACGGCTCTACCCCCCTTAAAATAGGGGTACACCCCGTACCCTATACATATAAACACTAGGAAGTAAACAATGACGGGTACTTCGCCTTCATCTTATCTTCCAGCTCCCAAGTGGCCTCCTCAACGTCCTGGTTAGACCAGAGAACCTTTACCAGTCTTACTGACTTATGGCGAGTGTCTCGAGTCTTAGTGTCCAGAATCCGTACGGGAGTCTCCACTGATCACATGGTCGGCTCTAAGGTTAGCCTTTCAGGCTGAAGTACATGAGACGGATGAGACATATATTTCTTCAACTGGGACACATGAAATACATCATGTACCTTGCCCAGCTCAGCAGGTAAATCAAGTCGGTAAGCTACCGGTCCTATCCGCTCCGTCACAACATAAGGTCCCACATATTTTGGGCTCAATTTGCCTTTCTGGCCAAAACGAAACACTCCCTTCATGGGGGATACTCTAAGGAATACCTGATCGCCCACGGCGAACTCCAGGTCACGTCTGCGCACATCGGCGTATGATTTCTGCCTATCCTGAGCTGCCTTCATATTTGCCTGGATCTGGCGTACTTCTGCTTGAACTTGTTCCAGATACTCTGGTCCTATAATGACCGTCTCACTCGACTCATCCCAGCATAATGGCGTGCGGCATGGTCTACCGTATAATGCCTGGAAGGGAGACATCTTGATCAAAGCATGGTAACTGTTGTTATAGCTAAACTCAATCAGATGTAACTTATCAATCCAGCTGGTCGGAAAGTCAAGTGCACATGCACGTAACATATCCTCAAGGGTCTGGATGGTGCGCTCACTCTGACCATCTGTCTGTGGGTGGAACGCTGTACTTAGCTTCAGCTCGGTACCAAGCGCTTCCCGTGTAGTTTTCCAGTACCTCGAGAGGAATCTGGTATCCCTATCAGACACGATAGTCTTCGGTACTCCATGGTGCCGAACAAACTCTCTATCAAAGAAATCTGTAAGTCTTGCCATTTTCCAAGTGTCCTTCATCGGAATGAATCGGGCCACCTTGGTCAGTCGGTCAACAACAACCCAAATCATATTCAGACCTCCCCTTGTAGGCGGAAGCCCTACTACGAAGTCCATAGAAATGTCATGGAACTTCCACTCAGGCACTGGCATTGGCTGTACCATACCACCAGGCCGTCGGTGCTCAAACTTGACCTTCTGACAAGTGAGACACCTCAACACATAATCATTCACATCTTTCTTCATTCCAGCCCACCAAAAATATCTTTTCATACCCTTATACATCTTTGAAGCTCTGGGGTGAATCGAAGTAGTAGAACAATGGGATTCACTCAATATGCGCTCCTTCAGCTCAGCGCTGCTCCTCGGAATACACAGTCGGCCATTCAGCCTAATCAGGTCATCATCGTGGAGTCGGAAATCGTATTTTTGACCCTCGAATGTGCCATCAATAAGCTTCTGCCTGATCTCTAATATATGCTAATCCGTCATCTGAGCACTCCGCACCTCTTCAACCAAGCTAGTATGAGAGACTAGCGAATGGAGAGAGTGTGCTCGGCGACTCAATGCGTCAGCTACCACATTTGCCTTACCCTCCTTGTACTGTAAATTGATGTCGTAGTCGTTTAAGAACTCAACCCACCTCCTTTGTCTCATGTTCAACTCCTTCTGAGTGAACAAGTACTTCAAACTTTTGTGATCAGAATAAATTGTCACACTTACCCCATACAAATAATGTCGCCATATCTTCAATGCGAAGACAATGGCACCCAGTTCTAAATCGTGGGTAGGGTAGTTCTCTTCGTGCTTCTTCAGCTGTCGGGAGGCGTATGCTACGACCTTCCCGTGCTGCATCAACACACAACCCATACCTCTGCCTGATGCGTCGCAATAGACCTCAAACCCATCTGGACCGTCTGGTATAGTCAGGACTGGTGCAGATGTCAGAGCATCCTTGAGACTCTGAAAATAACTCTCGCAGTCGACTGTCCACTCGAATGGTGCGTCCTTCTTCATCAAGGAAGTCATCGGCTTCGAGACACTGGAGAAGTCCTTCACAAACCTCCTATAATATCCTGCCAGACCGAGGAAGCTCCGTATGTCAGTAACTGTCTTCGGCCTAGGCCAGGTGCGCACTGCATCTATCTTTGCCGGATCAACAGCGATCCCGGCCTCAGAAATCAACAGCGATCCCGGCCTCAGCGATCTTTACCAGACACTAAATCTCTAATCAAAGAGAAAATATTATTAAGGAGAAATCAACTCCTAAATCTAATACCACATGTAACATATTAGTACATGTATTAAATACCACTAATATCACTCAATAAACTATATAAATATTCTATGTAGTCTAAACAAATCATAGGAATAATATATATACTCATGTATATGCATTTAAAACCAAAAATACCATAAGTCACCATGTAACACATAAATATAGTCATATATAATTATATATACAAATTGGTGCCACAATATTAGGAGATGAAATTTCAAAACTCTTTATTCCTTATGTAGCCGATTTTCTATATGGAAAAGTGGGAGGAAAAAAAATTGTCAAAAAGAAACAAGTACACCTATTTACATACAATAATAACTATCTTGTACTTACCCCACAATTTTCTCTCATCTCCTCTCTCTCACCTAAACAAATCAATTTTTTCCCCATCCTCCTGTTTATACCGTTGAGTTACAAAGAAAAGAGAAAGATGACTAAACTAAGAGTACACCTAGTTACAATATAGTAATGGCTAGTAGTACTTTATATCACCTTTCTCCCACCCTCCTCTTACACAAATTGATCAAACTCCATTCCACCCCTCTACTACACTCGAGTATGGTTTGAGAAAGGAGAAATCAAAGACTTGACTAAAGAATAAACAAGCATTATAGTACAACTAGTACATACTACACTCACCTTTCTGTAATAACCTCACTTCCCCCCATCACCTTGTTACATCCACGTCTGACGAGCTTCGTTCTGGCAGTTGCTTATTCAAGGAGATGGAGCTTATTTTTTTGTGGCCCCACAAAATGAAAGCTCCAGATTTTGTCATCTCCTAATCGGACACTGGTTGATGCAGCGTTCCATCCCATTTCCTATAATCTACCCAGATAGAGGAAAATGAGAACGAGGCAATACATCCAGCTCCTCCATTGTTGTCTCGGCTGCTACCAAAGAAAAAGAAGAAGAAAAGTAAAGCTAGCTAAGTACACCTAGTTGCTTACCCATGCCTTTCCTCTTCTAATACTCATGGAAGATACCCCTTTCCAATTGCCCATGCTCACCCAAAGATACCCTTCTCCCTCTCACACTCAGCTCTTCTCCCCTTCACTCTCTCTCGGTAATAACAGCAGCCAAAACACCACCTTCCACCATTGTTTTCTTTTCAAGACCTTGAGCTCATCTATGGAGTCTTAAGCCTCCTTCTATCTAAACACCTCATTTTCTCACATAAAAATCACCACAACTCTCTCTTTCATTATACCTGAAATTATACATGAGCATGGGCCATTGAAGACTTAAAAGAAAGCAAGAAAAACTAGCACGAGACAAGGTAAGAATATGCCTTAAAAACATGTCTTCCTCCTTGTTATAATTAAGTCAAAAAATCACCATCATTCCTACACATCTCTTGTCCTGCTCCTCTTTTGCATGCACATGAAGCTGTTTTCAAACCCTTTCCATTGAGCCAAGAGCTGCTCTAAAACACACCTAGTAGGGAGCTTCGAGTGAAGGTAAATATCGTGACATACCATGGCTGTGTAGAGCCTTGTTTTCTCCTTATTTTTCTGCACAATCTAAGACTATATTCTTCTGTTATAGATAGCCGTAAAACAAGGCTTGGAAACCCTTCAAACACTAAGGTGAGATACCCTCTTTAAAGGTTCAAAAATCATGTTTAAAACTCCTCAAAATAATTACCTACAGTAATTACTAACTAAGTCTTATTTCTTGTATATATGTTAACCGCATGGGTCTTATTAACCTAAAGGAAACCGTGAGTTTAAGAGTCTATAATCAAGGAGGATAAATCAAACATTTAAAGGTAATTACGCCATTAAGTATTTAAGTACTATGTTAGTGGTTTAAGGGATTTCTTTTTATGAACAAAATAAATAAATACCATGAGGCACATATATATGTACCGCTGAGAAGGAGTGTGGAGCTGGTGAGAAATTCATTGTCATTATATTAAGGTAATGATGCTTATTACTTTTATTACCTTAATGTTTATTAGCTTGAAAAGAATTAAATAAAAACCGTGAATACATGTGTGTATAGGCTGTTTAGATCCTAAATGTGTGGAGAAAATTAAAGGCTAAATATTTCATTAGTGAGACTAAGTGTTAATGACTTATTTAAGTTTATTTTATAAGTGAATAATGAAAGAAAAATGATTTAATGGTATTAAAATAAAATCTGTACAAACCGTGAGTTAGTATGTGTGTTTGGAACATTTTAATGTCCTTTTTATATTTAATGATATGCTATGTTTAAGCCATGTATTTAGGCATTTTTATTATACTTATTTAAAGCTTTAAATAATCATTGAGTTTTAGAGTGATTTAAATAATTATATAAATTCTGGTGCAATAATGCAATTATAGTGAACAAAAATCATTTAGGAACATTTTAGGTGAATATTGGTAAATTTAGGTGTTACCTAAATTAAATATAATGCTATGATATGATTTAAATAAATTATAAACCTTATAAGTGTTTAAATAAACAAAAGAATTAATTATGGGGTAAAATGTAATTAAGTAAAAATATATGGTACTAAAGTTAGTTAAAACTGAAAGGGATTATTTATAAGGATTTAGAAACACAAAATATGAATTTTATGAAATTAGGGTGTTAAATGTAAAACTAGAGGAATTAATGGGCTTTTTCGTAATTATAGTGAATATTGGTCAATGGGGGTAGACCTGTCAAACGTGTTACCCGTTCGGGTTTTGGGTCATATTTTTTCGGGTCAATATCCATTCGGGTCATTTAACTATCGGGTCATTTCGGGTTCGGGTCAAATCGGGTTCGGGTTGTAATAGTGTCAGATAGAATCGGGTTTCGGTTATTTCGGGTTATGGTTAATATTTTTTGACAAAACTTTAAATAAATATATACCTAATTTCTATAAAAATATACTACATATAAATTACAGCAAAGTCAATACAATGCCTATTTTGAATTTCGTTCGGATATAATAAGTTTGAATCAAGTTTTTTATCATATTTATTTGGGTCATTCAGGTTTGGGACAATTTATGATCACTATTATTTCATGTTACTCGAGTTTGGCTAATTTTTAATTACTATTATTTCGGGTCATTTCGGGTTTGGGTCGGTTTCGGGTTATAAATTTTTTGGATCATTTTGGGTTCGGGTCATTTGGGTTTTACCCAATCGGGTTTTGGGTTTATTATATTTAAATATTTTTGGGTTTCAATGGGTTTTGGGTTTGGATAAAACAGACGGGTTTTCGGGTTGGGTCAAATTTTGACAGCTCTAAAAGGGGGTATTTAGGGTGGTCAAACTTGACCACATGTGATGTTTGACCAAGTTAGAAAAATAAATAAATTTATTTGGTAATTTAACGAAGTATTAAGTTCAAAAAATGAAGTTTATAAAACCATATGGGGTGTTTATGTAATTACCGAAAAATATAGGTGTTGGAATATGAATATTAAGACCGTAGGGGTCTGTTTGTAAATTAAAAGAATATTTGGGTTAGTTTCAATGATTTAATTAATTAAGGATTATAGTATATGGTTTAAGTATTAAATTATAACAATTATGAAACTTGTGGGGCTATATTATAATTACCGAAAACTATTGGTTGAAAATGAGATTTAATAAAGTTAAAGGGCTGTTCGGAAATTTGGATGAATTTTGGGATAATTTTAGTAATTTAATTAATTAAGGATTATAATATATAGTTTAAATATTAAAATGTAACATTTATAAAGTTTATGGGGTTATTATGTAAAACCAAAACTTGGGGGGATGAAAATAATTTTAAGACAGCCTAGGGGTTTGTTCGGTATTTTAGAAATTATTATGGGGAGTTTTTGAATTAAATAAGCTAATATGTATAATATAAAGTTTTAGGTATTAAGTTGTAAGTTTATGAAATAAAGAGGGATAATATGTAATAAAAAGAAAGTTGTGGGAAGATAGTATAAATCTGGACAAAATATTGGGGTATTGTGCGTATACATGTATATGTATATATATGTACATTACAATGTTTGAAAACCTTAGATTATAAATTAATAAGGTTGGTAATGTAACAAATATAATATATGGGATAGTTTTGTAAATAATAAAACAGATGTAGGGGAAGTATTGAGATTTCCGAAAATATGTGTGCTGTTCGGAAAGATACACATATGTATATATGTGTATATTACAACGTTTGAAACCCTTAGATTATAAATTAAATAAGGATAGAAATGTAGCAAATATAATATTTGGGTTGATATTGTAATTAATCAAAATTAAATGGGGAGGATATATAAATTCCAAATTTATAATGGGCCGGTTAGGAATTTTAAAAGATATGGGCAGCTTATATTATAAGGTTGAAAATGATATCATGTGACGTTTTATTAAAGTGTAAGAGAATATATCATTAAGGGATTAATATGGTATAAATATACCTTTTAAACAATTACATAAAATGGTGAGTCTAAGTTGAGAATTATGGAGAGTATATCATATAGTATAAACCATATGATTTAAGGAGCATGATGTTGTATAAAATATATTGTAATACATTAAGATAAAGTCTTAGCAAGAAATGTGTGAATAAATGACACAAATAAATAGATATATACTTCACATGAAATGATGAAGTAACTCATCATGAAAACCTTATGATTCGTACAATATAAGATTATAATATAAGGAGGGAAGTATAATATGATTTTAGTAATCGGATATGAAGTTAGTATGATAATACGCAATACGGGAAAATAACTATAAGTGCATAAGATAACGTAGTACGAGCCGATAAATAAACGTCGACTCGGAATATTAATTGAATCATACTACGTCGACCATTATATGAACGTTACATAATCAAAAGTAAAAACGTAACTTGGTTGAATGAAGTATAGTATCGAACCATATATTATAAGCATGCGTAAGTATATATCTATATATATAAATACCCATGTATGTACGTAGAAACGAATACGTAAACCTTCACGTATAACTGCAGAATGAAATATCCATGCACACTCATAGTTATGAGTACGTAAATTATCACGTATAACTAAAGGGTTTAAATTACATGCATGCACGTACATACATTTTATTCATGCATGTATAGACGTCCAAGAATGAATTAACCTATATAAACAATGTGGGCTGCTAAATATATATATTATTACATAACGAGTATTAATATTGTAACACCCCTCTCCATAATCACGTAATAATCTCTCTCGTAGCGATAAATAAAACGTCTTACAGCGGAAGAATAAATAATAATAACAATACTCACTCGGGTGTCACCGGCCATTACTCGCCCATGCGAGCAGTGTAGCCAACCTACATCCAACTTCCAACATAAACAAACCGCTAACCGCTGTGATAATGAGGTAACTCCTATACATCATACTAAGTCCATAAATCATAAACATCGACAAGTGAGCGTCTACCCAATCCTGAATATACATAACTGTACCATAATATAATTCACCATCTTCATTGTTATACAAACAACTCCCTATGCAGTAATCAAAGTAAACTCTAATTACCCTGTTCTCGCTCTTCGGCTTTGACAATAGTCACAACCTGCACAATGAGTGTAGTATCAGCGCTATGCGCTGTGTATGCCGGGCCTGGACCCTAATGGTCACTTAGTCATTTTAACCATCTTATTATTAGATTGGTTTCATGCTTTACCATTTTACAGTTATAATCAATACTGTAATATACATGTACAATGTACATAATCATCCATCCAAATATTCATAAACACTTAACCATCCATCCAATCCAAACATTCATTTAACATCTCAAACAACAATTGTATATCGAACGTATCGAAATAACCACAGTATAATGTACAATGTACAATCGCCGTAGCGTACAGTTTATAATGTACAATGTACAATCGCCGTAGCGTACAGTTTCCTTAGTTAATTTACCTTGGCCTTGTAAGCCCCATCCAAACCATGTTTAATTAATACCAGTAGGGCGTCATGTTAAGACAACCCGATAACCTCACCATGGACAGTAGCCCTCCCGTACACACAAGGTGCTCATTTCGCCAGAGGTCCGGAGGCCCCTGACTATTCTCTTATGTCTCGTAAGACGTCCATAGAAAAGGCCGTAGCTGCCTGACCCACGATCCAAATAGGGCTCGTTAGGTATACCTGGAGCGGAATCCAATTAGGAAACCCCTCAGTGATCACAACTGCGCAACCAAGTAGTTCGTAAACTACCGGGATTCCTCACCTCAACTCATACCATCTCTCTCTCATAATGTTTAAGATCTGCTCTTAGTCTTATGGAGAATACAATTATTAATTAGCTGCCCAATGGGTCTCACGCATACCTAGAAAGAATCTAGGTTATATTCATGTTCGAGATCCATGCTCTAGAGACCGACAATGTCGTGACTCGTCCCTAAGTATTTTACTTAGGTTGCCATATACTTAATATTAATATCATGGTATTATATCAAGTAACCGTCTTGTCATCACTACAACGTATATGTATGTTTATATAAGTCGATCTATAGTCGACGTAGTGTTAGTCCCGTAGGACGCTCGTGCATAATAATTAATGCAGTAGCACACAATCACATACACGTATCCAAAACACTTAACACACAAGTGATAACAAACAAATCCGAGCCCAAGGAAATCCTTAGGACAACCCGGATCAAACCCCTTTACATACCGTTCACCAAGACCTAGGATGCGCAGTGTAGACCACTAGCTCGTCAAGCGCCTCCGTCTGAAGTATGATCTAAACAGTAATAAAACTATAAGTCAGTCTCCATGACTAACTACATCCGGTACTTCCGAATAACAAGTAACCCCGACAGTTCACCCCTGTTTTCTACAGTTATTTGTTACGGGTTTCTCTAAACCGGTCGGCTTTGTTACTAAAACTCGTATGTCAAAATATTACGACTGTTAAGTTTAATCCATTATATTTCTTCAATCTTATCCACCATTAAATATAGGTACATAACCTATAGTTGCATGTATGCATGCATTATTATTTTATATTGTATTGTTTTCCCACCATCCATTATAATACATTGTATTATATACTCCATTATCTTTAGCAAATAATATTTGCATCCAAAAACTCATAACCTATAGTTCGTAACTATTTTTATGTAATAACCACCACCATTATATTATATGGTTTCCAACCATAATATATATCCATCCTTATATACATTTTTCTTGTGTATGTATATATTTACCACGTAGGTAAGTTCCATGAGTTTAATAAACTCTTATATTATATGTTACATTTTATCATCTTATATTAGATGATTATTCCCATTAGTTGTATTTCATTGTACAACTTATATTAAGATTATTATCCTAATATTATGTAACAATTTATGTTGTATATTTACAACTCCTAATGTTTATTCAATAAATACCTTAGTTTATAAATCTCATTTATTTATAGTTTGTCACATTATTTAATGTGAATATCCTTACTTATATTAATTCCTCCTAAACCATATAACTGTTATAACATTTATAACATAGTAGAGCATAGTCTAAAATTCATTTTCCAACTCTTAATATTTTCGGTACAGCCCTTGAATTTTATTTAAATCCCCTTTTGACCACATAACATTTTGTAATGTTATACCATATACTAATATCATATAATATGATATTTTAATTCCCTTTAATTTATAACCTATAGTTTTTATACAAAACTATTATTTTTTTTTCGCATAGGCACATATATTAATCCTTATTCTTTTCCATAATCCATAGTTTCCTTTATTTACAAAATCACCCCATTATTTATACCATGTTATATATACCATTTAATATAACATTTTAAACCTTAATATAATATAACCCATAGTTATATATATTTAATTTACGAATAGACCCTACAACTGTTCTAAACTATTTTTCAACCCACCAATTTCCTATAATCACAATGTGACCCATTTTATAACATATAGTTTAATAATAACATTATAACTATATATTATACATATGTCTTAGGAAATACTCTTATATAATTCTAAAAATCACCAAATTTCACCAAAGGGTTATAAATATCCTTATTAACCCATATATAATCGGTATTTACTATACCACCCCATCTTTCATTCCAAAGTGTCATAATGATAATAACTATATATTATACATATATAGTTTATCTTAATTCCAAAATCAACCCAATAAATTCCTAAAAATTCCTAATAGCCCATGGGTGTTTATAATACCATTATACACCCTTAACTTTCGGAAATAACATATTTACCACATATGTTATAAAATTGTTACAATAAAATACCTATCTTATTATAAATCCTTAAATAAGTTATCTAACTTATTTAATTTGATCAAAACCTGCCATATGGTCAAGGTTGACCACCTTAATATTTCCTTGACCATTAATTTCTATATATTACGGTTTGTACCCATAACTTTCTAGAAATTACCATTTAACCCCAAAACTTGATATAATCTTATAATTTTTATATAAACTTATTTAAACCTCCAATCTTCGGCTATATCCTTTTATAGCCCCCAAATTTAATTTAATTACACCTAAGACCCCAATTCCTTGCGGTAATAATTATATATCACCTAAACTTAATTAAAAGCTTATAAATGCATAAATAAAATGGCCTAAAGTACATGGCCTTATTACAAACATTGGCTTATAAAATAAATTACACATAAATGCCCAAAAATGCATTAAACTTTCGGCCTTACATATATTTTTCCTTATTTACCAATTTTCCACATAATGTCTTAAATTTGACAATTATGCTAATTAATTACTTAGATAAATTTATTAAACCATTCCTTAATCACCTAAGGTCAAAATAAGACCTTAAATACCTTGTTCACTCACAACACAATTATACACATATGTATAATTACATATTAATATACCAAGTGAAGGTTTAAGTGATTTATACCTTGTTTTTGCCACGTTAAAGCCTTATTTTGGCCACGGACAGCTTAGGATAATTTTTCCACAGCTCCTTTTACATGTTTTCAAATAGCAATTAAGGCATGATTAATCTCCAAGCAAGATCTAACCATAAGAAGTGTTTAATGTCAATTTTCAAGGTAAAATTTACCTCAAAATACCAAGGTAACCAAGGTTGATTTCGGCCTGTATTTACAGTAGGTAAAGATCATTAAAAGAGCTACTAAAACCAAGCTTTAAACTGGTATAAATCAGATTAGAAGATGGCTAATCTTTACCTTGTTTAAAGTGCCTAAAATGGTGTTTTTGGCTTGGATCTGGCTATACCTTGAAGATCTTGGTATACCAACTGAATAAGTATGTTAAGATGAAGATAATAAGGCTAGTAACAAAGTTTCACAGCCGAACTTGAAGGGAATCAAAAGATATGTGCTTAAAGCACATTTGTATACCTTAAGAACAAGATTAGCTTTCTCCACCTTCTTCCCTTGTTAATGCCGAGATTCCTCCTTCATTTAACCTCCAAAACAACCTAGATCCATGGATGGAAATGGTTGATGCTTAGATCCACCGAAAGAGGAAGGAATTGTGAAGAAATTGAACATAAAATGGCTTAATAAGCTTACCTATGTCAATTGTTGTTCTCCTCTGTATTTGGCATGTTAGCCACGGTTTGGAGAAGCCAAAGGGAGGATGAGGAGCCTTTGTCTCGGCTGGGAAGCAAGGCAAATGAGAGAGGTAGGTAAAATTTGCCTTAAAACATATTATTTGCTTTATTTATTGTATTTGGTGTTTGATGACTCACCAAAGGAGATTGGCATCAATTATTGGAGGGGCTGGAGGGTCTCCCACATGATGGCTCAGTCAAATAAGGAGCCAAAGTTGAATATTTACATTATTGTATTATAAAGGTAAAAGTGGTCCCTTAAATCATGGAAAGGTGTTGGAACCTTGTTTCTTGTGTTGCAAGTGGCGAATTTAGGCTCCCTTGCTTGTGGCTGTCGACTCCATGTGGTCCAAGGGGTCAAACTTTGACCTCTTGACCATTCTTAGTCAATGTTGACTCAAGCGGGCCCCCTTTTAGGGTTTTATTAATATTTTAATATAAAATTTGTAAAAATTTGTAAACTTCTGGAATTAAATCCCTAATATGTTATAATATGATATATTAGCATATTTATAGGTAATTATAACCTTTAAGCCCATTTAAAAGCCAATTTAGAAGGCAATTACACAAAAAACGTGCTTTAAGGTGTTTTAGTGCACATTTTGTGTCGCAAGGTGTTTCTGAGCTCTATTTTCTTTGAGAACAGTTTTTTTGTGTTCCTTACATGATATTTGATCATGGTATCCAATTTTATATCATTTAGAGATCATTAGACCTTTAGGGTTCTCTTAGAGCACATTTTTGCCCTACTTGACCTTGAAGCATGAAAATGCTTGTTATTTTGTGTTGGAGTGTTTTCCAACAATTGTAGTGTGTTCCTTAATGTGTTAATATGCTTAGGACAAAGTTTTAGGTCCTAATAAGTTCATTTGGGTATTCATTTACCCTAAACAATCAAAGGGTGCAAAGTCTTGCTTTGTGTTGACCACTGTTGTTCTCAGTTGACTTTTAAGGCATGTTTAGGCCTTAATTTATGTGATTAGATGTTTAATCCATGTTTTATAAGTTTGGGGTATTTCAATCTACCCCCCTTAAAAAGACTTCGTCCCAAAGTCGCTTAATCAAATAGGTAAGTATATAAATGTATAACTACCCATCATTCCATAATGTATATCTATGTGATATATCATTTACACACATCGTATTGTGCTTATACAGCACATAGCCATCACTTTGTGGCATTAGTTCAATCATATATGGATATAGGTGATCCATCAGCACCATTATTTCCTATCAGTTCTACAAACCCTGACAACCTCCCCGAGGTGTCCATAACATTCCATCCTTCCACGTTCCATAACTAATGATTCATTTCGTATCTAGGCGATACCATATGTAATCCTTCTACAAAGCAATATAAATATATATCACAAGTAGCATAAGAAAGGTACTACACACATGGGTGTAAATACAACATTCAAACAGATATCTCATAAGATACATACATACAAGTGCACATCACACACAAACAAACCAAACAACGTACGCCCCGCGTACCAACCATAACCAACAAAACATCGTGTGCCCCGCACACCACCAATTTACTGTATGCCATGCATACTAAGCAAACAAACAAACAAACCTCGTATGCCCCGCATACCACCAATTCTTTGTATGCAATGCATACGAAACAAACAAAACTTAGTGCACACAAGTGCACAGCCAAGAGGCTCTACCCCCCCCCCCCCCCCTTAAAAAGGGTTACGCCCCCGTACCCCACAAGTATACAACAGCCGCTCAATAAGGAGCGCTGGATACTTGGCTCTCATAGAGTTCTCCAACTCATGGATTATCCTCATAACAGAGAGACGGATATGACTCTAGCCCTTTCAGGGCTCCACAATACATAAAGGATGTGGCACTAACTATTTGTGCTCTCTCCCAAGTTCGTTCTAATGGGCCCACTCGCTCCGTATGAGGTGCAGACCCATGAACATAGGCTCAATTTGCCTATTTTTTTTCCATTGCTGTGAACCCTCTCATTTGGATCACTAGCATACATGCGTGTGTCTTCTCTCACTGAATTCAGCTTGAGATGTGATATGACATTGGCTATTGTTAGTACTTAGTGCTCTTTGCACTTGTCTTGTAATATCAAGACATACCAGCCTATATGTCCACTGAGATAATGATTGTCATCCGTGTCTCCTAGTGGTTTTGTTCCGGAGTAACACACTGTTGTAGTTCTTTGATACACACTCGTGTTGATATCCATTGCATCTTTCTGTATTCCCACTAGATTTAATAACTGCACAAGTGCAATACCAAAACACTCAGTCATACAGAGTGCAGAGGCGTAAACTCTCAGTAGCTAATATCCAATGAGTCAAACAGATAAGATGAGCGAATTATCATGTGAGTGGTACATTCCAAGTCTATTGTTCCTTGCTTAAGGTATCTGCTAATATATTAGCTTGTCTCTCATTATTGCGTAGTCACGCGTCCCTGTCCAAATCATCTAGTAGATTTCCTCTGGATTGCAAGAGTTTGCTCGATCCTTATGAGGATTCTACATATTATTCACCCATATAGGTTTTCATGTTTCTTTCCTCCGGTTCTCACGTCCTTGAACGGTTTTCCTTGTCTTCACTGTATACTGTCTACTGCTCTCTATTGAAGGTTCTTGATTTAACTAGCCCGTTGGTTTAACTGTGGCTCTTCTCGTCCATCTTCGGGGTAACCTGTATCACTGTCCTTAGTATGGAGTTGACTACTTCTCATGTTCCTAACACTACTTGTCTACTAGCATGGGGTACCATACTGATACATTACTACTTACTCGACTAACTCATAAATAAGTCTGTCAGGCCCACATGCTCCTATCGGAGTGCGGTCGTCCCATGTCTCATTTAGTAAACTGGTAATGTCTGTCACACGGGTATTGTGAAGTATTCTGTTGTCAATCTCCCTTTGATGGATATTCTTTTTTTTGTTCATTAGTTCTTGTTATCGGTTATCTTGTTGTAAGTGCTATTGCCCTGGTGGCATCGATGGTAATTCGTGCCATAAACCGGCGTTATTCAGCTCGGTGTAAGTAAAATTTGTGCTATATTTAGCAAACTTGGTTCTTCTAATTCGATCTCATTGAGTACAATACATATTCCTTTTCTCCCTGTTTATCATGATCATATCTCATCCATAGTTCATATTTATTCTATCATCCGTTTAATTGGATGTATTGCAGATTGCATAATAGCTTGAGCAACTTGGCTCTCCACTTCCCAACCATCCTCACTGACGGTGGTGCATCTACAAAGGGTATGCTTGTCCATAAGGACTAAACATTCATCACTGGTAGTGACTAGCATCTAAATGCAGGTATACACTGATGGTATATGGCTAATAAGCCATGTCTGACAATTCCCAAACGTTTAAACTGGTGTGGTTTACAGTCACAGTGGCTGTATAATTTCTCCAGTTGCAGTGGTTGGACTAACGGTCCTTCCATAGTTGCATAGATTTCTAATCTCAAGGTTTGAATGAAAAATATGAAAATAGTTTTTTTTATATATATAATAAAAGATTAAAAAGTAGTAGTTGTTGCAGTTGCATTTGCAGTTGTTGTTGATGTTGATGCACTTGCTGTAGCAAGTGCGCAAGACAGATGCAAATTTCAGTAGTGTGATTGTCATAGCGCTTGCAGTAGCAAGTGCGCCATGCAGGTGGGAATTCGGTTCAGTGATTACTGGTCTCATTGACTCTGTGTCGTTAAGTATGGCTACATGATAATGTAAGCATTAACATCCTGTTCATATTTATAATCCGTCAAGGTTTCCAAGGTCACTCGTATCGAGTTCACATAATCTCAAAGTCATACACAAAAGGCAAGTGGTCAATGACACACTCCCACATATTCATAACATATCACTGTCTAACATCCAAGGTAAGTACATAACAAGGTAAACAAAAGTCTTCCACCAGCGGTCTCATGGAGTTCAGGGTACTCATGCCCTATCTACTCCCTTGCCTTTATAGGCTCCAGCATCAGTAGATGTCTGGCCATCCTGACAGCCTCGTGGTACTCCAGATCCTCCAGCTGAGGTCTTCTGAGTATTCCTTGGTGGCCTGTAGTTACGGCTCTCTGGGTTCATCCAGCATTCGAATTCCCGGTGGCCCTCTTTCTTGCAACACCGACACTCAACTTTGCGACCTTCGCAGTCGACCCCAGGATGGTCCTTCCCACAACGCTTGCAATAGAAATGGCGCTGGGGCTGTCCGGTGCCTGATGGTATTATTTAGTTTAAGTTAAAATCTGATGATGTAAAGGTTAAGGTCACAATTTAATTTAAAAGGTAGGTGTTCTCACCCTTAGGAGGTGCAGATCTCAGAGGCTGAGCATCAATAACTGGGCCGGTCAACCGAAGGACGGGTTCTTTCCCCTTCTCTCCCTGGTGACCATGCTGCCCTTTCTTTGGAAAGAATTTCCTGTTCAAGGTTCCGGGTCAGCATTCATAAGGTATCTAATACTGTAACAATTTAGAATGGGATAAGTCCTTACTTTCCCTTCTTTTGGCTATCGCCTGGAGATGCTCCTCCACCCTCAGATTCTCCCTCAGGGTTCTTTCTCTTCTTGGTCCCGAGAGTCTCTTCCCGAGTCTGGAGCATTAGCTCCGTCCTCGAGGCAGCATCATAACACTCCTGGAATCTCATTGGTAAGTTCTCACAAAGTTAAACGGTACTGTAGTATGTAAAGAATTTATGGCTTCCATGTTAATACCTGGATGGTAGTGTAGAGGGTAGCACCCATCGCCATCTGGCTGCGAAACAATAGTCCTCCCCGGAACTTCTCGACCTTAATGGTCTCTGAGTAATCCACACCGGAGATAAAGTCCAGCAGACCAATGAATCGAGCGTAGTACTCATCCACGGTCAGACCTCCCTGAGACAATGTCTCGAACTCATGGCGCTTCTTCTGCTTGAGATGCGCCAGGTAGTACTTCTCTCTCAGCAACTCGACAAAGGCAGCCCACGAAAAGTCGGGCGTAGCCAGGTGATGGTCCTTGACCAACCTCCACCAAGTGCTGGCTGCATCCTTTAGATGGAAAGCAGCAATGACGACCTTCTTGTCGGCCGGTACTTGTAAAGCTTCATAGGCCTTCTCATGTTCAACAATAAATCACTCTAAGGCTACGGGGTCTGGTTCCCCAGAATATATAGGTGGTCAGGTCTCTGTAACTGACTTCAGCCAGTTCGTTTCCCTGGGCTGTGGCGGGTGGGCTGGTGCTCCTCCTATCTGAGTACCAAGCTGTGCGAGAACGGTAGCAATCGTCTCAGCAACTCCTGGAACCACGGGGTCACCGCCTCCACCTCTACCAGTACCACGCCCTCTAGTTCCCCCAGACATCTGTAGTACAGTATGTCACATAAATACTCGGTAAATTTACCGTACACAACCAATAGATATTGAATTGCCTTTAAGGCTACTATGTCACGCAGTTTGCGTTACTAGACATAATATCTTTTTAAGACGAATCGTCCCGTACCTCACAAACGTTTCCCATAATTTCCCAAGTCCTAAGCTCACTGTCTTAACCTATTTCCTCGTCATCAGAGCGGTACTCCGCTCTGATACCACTTTTGTAACACCCCTCTCCATAATCCTGTAATAATCTCTCTCGTAGCGATAAATAAAACGTCTTACAGCGGAAGAATAAATAATAATAACAATACTCACTCGGGTGTCACCGGCCATTACTCGCCCATGCGAGCAATGTAGCCAACCTACATCCAACTTCCAACATAAACAAACTGCTAACCGCTGTGATAACGAGGTAACTCCTATACATCATACTAAGTCCATAAATCATAAACATCGACAAGTGAGCGTCTACCCAATCTTGAATATACATAACTGTACCATAATATAATTCACCATCTTCATTGTTATACAAACAACTCCCTGTGCAGTAATCAAAGTAAACTCTAATTACCCTCGCACTTCGGCTTCGACAATAGTCACAACCTGCACAATGAGTGAAGTATCAGCGCTATGCGCTGTGTATGCCGGGCCTGGACCCTAATGGTCACTTAGTCATTTTAACCATCTTATTATTTGATTGGTTTCATGCTTTACCATTTTACAGTTATAATCAATACTGTAATATACATGTACAATGTACAGAATCATCCATCCAAATATTCATAAACACTTAACCATCCATCCAATCCAAACATTCATTTAACATCTCAAACAACAATTGTATATCGAACGTATCGAAATAACCACAGTATAATGTACAATGTACAATCGCCGTAGCGTACAGTTTATAATGTACAATGTACAATCGCCGTAGCGTACAATTTCCTTAGTTAATTTACCTTGGCCTTGTAGGCCCCATCCAAACCATGTTTAATTAATACCAGTAGGGCGTCATGTTAAGACAACCCGATAACCTCACCATGGACAGTAGTCCACCCGTACACACAAAGGTGCTCATTTCGCCAGAGGTCCGGAGGCCCCTGACTATTCTCTTATGTCTCGTAAGACGTCCATAGAAAAGGCCGTAGCCACCTGACCCACGATCCAAATTGGGCTCGTTAGGTGTACCTGGAGCGGAATCCAATTAGGAAACCCCTCAGTGATCACAACTGCGCAACCAAGTAGTTCGTAAACTACCGGGATTCCTCACCTCAACTCATACCATCTCTCTCTCATAATGTTTAAGATGTGCTCTTAGTCTTATGGAGAATATAATTATTAATTAGCTGCCCAATGGGTCTCACGCATACCTAGAAATAATCTAGGTTATATTCATGTTCGAGATCCATGCTCTAGAGACCGACAATGTCGTGACTCGTCCCTAAGTATTTTACTTAGGTTGTCATATACTTAATATTAATATCATGGTATTATATCAAGTAACCGTCTTGTCATCACAACAACGTATATGTATGTTCATATAAGTCGATCTATAGTCGACCTAGTGTTAGTCCCGTAGGACGCTCGTGCATAATAATTAATGCAGTAGCACACAATCACATACACGTATCCAAAACACTTAACACACAAGTGATAACAAACAAATCCGAGCCCAAGGAAATCCTGAGGACAACCCGGATCAAACCCCATTACATACCGTTCACCAAGACCTAGGATGCGCAGCGTAGACCACTAGCTCGTCAAGCGCCTCCGTCTGAAGTATGATCTAAACGGTAATAAAACTATAAGTCAGTCTTCATGACTAACTACATCCGGTACTTCTGAAATACCCCTAACATTTAAATAAATAAATAAAGGTAAATAAGTATTATTTAGCGGATTATTAAACCCTGAGAAAATATATAAACATTTAAGCGTTAAGACGCACCAAACTCCTTAAGGTCAGAAACGAGCGTTAAAAGCCCGACCTTAAGTTAAACAATTATATAAGCTATGGACATTATATGAATTTAACCAAGGATCATTTTATGATCTTTAAGATACAAGTTCTCAGTTAGAACTGAGTAAAAATACAATATACATGGGAGTTCCCTTAAGGGCCCCTTAAGGCCCGAAAGTCCCGAAAATACCTTAGTAAATAAAGTAAAGCATTACACCTTGTTCTAAATATACAATAACACTCTAATGAACATTTGAGATGAAGTTCTCATGATAAATTCGTAGTTAACTACAAAGTTCTCGGAAGTTCCCGATGTGGGCCCCATTAAGGCCCGGGAATGCCTAGGAGGAGTGCCAAGGTGGCACGAACCCCTATATAAATTATTCTTAGAGTTCCTAAAATCATTATTAATCATTCTAAAGAGAATTCCCAAGCTACTTCTTCAAAAATAAACAAAGAGCTCGGGGGAAATTTCTTAACGCTCCTTTTACCCCGGGAGTGCCCCTTTAGCCCGAAAATTGAGTTACAAGTTTATATAACCCCATATAACTCAATGTAACACCTTAACATATTATTATTGACTATAAAAAATTTCAATAAACACTTGGAACTCATAGCGACTAATTATTTCCTAGAAAATTCTTAAAGCACAAAAACGCACCTTCGGGTGTCACAAAAATGTGTTTTACGCAATTACCTTGAAGCTTTTGAGGAGCCACGAGTTAGTAATCTTAAAAGTGGATAAATTGACCATCTAAATCAATTGATGGCAGTACTAAACTTATAGTACAAATGGGGGCGATTTTAGGATAAAAAAGGTACCTAAAATCAGCATTTTTAAATTAAAACTTTCACCTTTGACCATAATAAAAATGTACCAATTAAATGCTGGAACCTATTACACATATTATTATGATCTTAGTACAATATAGTGTAACAAAAATCAAACGAAAAATCACTCCCATTTGACCACCATATGGGGCGATTTTTATAGTCAATTTTGACTAGTTTTTGGTTTAAAAATGGTCTTATGGATGGTGAGTCATCTTGGCAAGTATTATATGTTAATATAGCAACTTAAATCAGTCAGATTAAGAGACCTCCATACGTGTACCTGCAAGAGGTAAGCAATGAGAAAAAGAATGAGATTAAATACAAGAAAAGTAAACATAGATTAGTATAATGTAAGTTGTAACTTAATTATTGAAGCAACCCATGTGCTGTAGCCTTTGGTGCCGATCAGATTCAAGTAGTGGGGAGGGAGTGCTGTGTGATTAAGCAAAATAAGACATAAACTAATGAGCAAGATTAGCTCACTTTACAATTAACAAATTTGATAAGCTTCCTAGCAACTATATTACCGTAAGTCTAGGAGCATTTGGAGTCTTCCATTCCCACCATGGCCGATTCACATGCAGGAGATAAGGAGTATTTAATGTGATTAATGGTCAAATAAAAACAATAATTAACTAAGCCTAATCTAATGCCAAGAATAAAACAAACCTTGAGTGGTCTCCTAGCATGCTTTAGCCGTAAGGCTACATGGAGATGGAGCTGCTCACTTCCACCTTGGCCGATCACACCTGCAAGAAGGACAAGATTAATACCATAATTAAGCTCATTTAATGTTAGTTAATTACCTTACCTTGTCATCTTTCCATAAGCCATTAACCAACTTCAATTATTCATGCTAAAAACAACCGTAGCACTAGAGACCATGGTGGTCAATTATGAAAGCAAAATAAACAAAATAAAGACATGAAATAATGGCAATTAAACAATAGCAAACAGATTTTGATTGCTTACATTCTCTTCTACTAAAGCCTTACGTGAATGTTCATCCATTTCCCTTGCCCACATAACCGTATGGTAAGCATCTTCCTTAACTCTCTCTTTTCTCCTTTCTTCCTAAGTTAATTCCTAAGTGTTAATAAACTCCATTAATGGTGTACTAGTTCCTAACACCATTTTAATGTAATTTCCTAGTTAATTCTATCAAGTCTTGAAGCAAGGAATCATCCTAGCAATTTCTACAATTTTTCGCCAAGTATAGATGTTCCAAGGAGGTTCCTAAATCCAACAACAATACAAGGAACACCAAGATCAAGTTAAGGTATATTTTCATGTTGAAAATCTTAAGAGAATTCCTTAAGGTATTTTCGAAATTATAAGCTTCTAAATCCATACTCTCTTCATTATTTCATGAAGGAAACTTGGATCTACCATCATCTCAAGGTGTATCAAAAATACCTTGTTAAATTCTTAAGGTAAACTCTTGTAAAATTACTTCAAATATTATTTATAAATCCTTGTTAGGAGTCTAACAAATAGATCTCCTAAATATATGTAAGGTGGCCGAATTCTCTATTTCAAAATAGCATTTGGAGAGCTTGGAATTCAAGGAAAAATCAAGTACAAGAATTGTCTTGATTTAAGGGGTAAGTATATATAATTAAGGTTTATTAAGTTTAAGCTTAATTTAAGCTTCAAACTTTGGTATAAAAATTATGTTTAGGCCATGTTAATATTAAGGCCGAAATTATTGAGTTAAAATACCAAGAAAATAATTTATAACATATAACGTAAGATTATTACCTTAAGGTATAAAAATGTGTCACAAGAATTAATTAAGATGCATATAAATACAAACCGAATTATCTAAGGGTTATTTGTTCTATTTTGAGATTATAATCATTCTAAGTCATTAGCATAATTTTTAGAAGTGTTATATGGCTTATTGAAATACCCCAAACCTTGATGTGTTAATTAATTGTGTAATTATAATTTTCTAAGGCTAATTAAGTCCTTAAGACCATTGGTGAAGAAAGGAAAACCAAAAAGGAAAAGGAAATGCGTAAAAGTCACAAAATGTGAAAACGCGTATGTAATTATCCTAGGGGGTACATAACCTTCATTAGGGTTATAAATATATTTTTATACCTTAATTACACACTAAGAACGTGTGGGAAATTTTTTGAAAGAAAACGGATCCAAACAATGCGTTTAAACGCTAACGGAGTCTTAGAGCGTGTTTTTCGAGGAAACCCAAAAACGTGACTTTAAACAGTTAAATGGATTTGAGGATTTGTTATGTGCTGTTAGGACCCTTGAAAGGGTGTGTCTAGATTAGGAATGAGAAGGATTGATATTGAGATTATGGAGATTATGGTTATTAAGTTGTTGTTAATGGATTTGAGGATTTGTTATGTGCTGTTAGGACCCTTGAAAGGGTGTGTCTAGATTAGGAATGAGAAGGATGAGAATTGATGAGATGGATATGTAAAGTTTATGGGGAGGTTATGGCTAAATTCTAGTAGAAAATGAGTTTTGAGGATGGCTTGATGGATGAGAGAACTTAGGTATTCAAATGGGATGTTTAATGTTGAGTAGAGTGAAGTGTTGGCCTTGAAAATGGTGGATGAATAATGGAGATAAGAGAGTGCAAAACCTATAGCATAATGGTGCTTGGTGACTTGGGATTTCAAGGAAAAGAACGGGTATTTGTAGCTTGTGAAACAAGGAGTGAGTATGGATTTTTGGAAGTGCATTTATAGGTGGAAATTTGCCTCTGTTAGCTGAATTTCTAGGCACGTCCGAACTTCTGTCCGGACTTGGAAGTTCGGACATGCCCCGTCGCTTTATAAATTTCTGAGTTTTAAGTTGTGTCCGAACTTCCGTCCGAACTTGGAAGTTCGGACACTTGAAAAATTTTCCCAGTTTATTTTGCTTCGACTTGTGTCCGACCTTCGATGTCCGGACACAAGTTCGGACGCTTGTAAATTTTCCTCAGATTTGGCCTCGACTTGTGTCCGAACTTAGAAGCTCGGACACAAGTTCGGACAGGTGGAAAATTCCCTTGGGTGTTGCTTCGACTTGTGTCCGAACTTCGAAGCTCGGACACAAGTTCGGACATTCGTCAGTTTTCACCCAATTGAGTCTCGACTTGCGTCCGAACTTCGGAAGCTCGGACACAAGTTCGGACATAGTGTAATTTTGAGCAAAAATTTTGTTTAAGGGTAGGAAATGATGCCCAATGATGGGGATTGATGAGTAATGATGTTATAAGGTTGTTAAGGAT
This sequence comes from Limonium bicolor, assembly GCA_023374045.1. NCBI lineage: Eukaryota > Viridiplantae > Streptophyta > Magnoliopsida > Caryophyllales > Plumbaginaceae > Limonium > Limonium bicolor. Next base: position 140,300,547 of record CM041778.1, read on the forward strand.
ATGTTAAGTGAGTTATAATGGCAATTGAGTGGTGAAGAGTTGTAATAAAAATGTGAAAGTAAAACAAGTTAAAAAACGTGAGTTATAAAAACTACGAACGGGGTTAACCATGGGCGCATTAGTCGTTAAATAATTATATTACCCCGATGTTAATGGAGATAGTTATAATGTTACCAGTTGATCAAAGATTTCCAAGGAACACGTGATGGCACGTTAGAGTGAACCTTCGGTGACAGGTATGGTTTTCTTGCAACCTGTGTCCTACGGATTACACCGGCTGTATGCCAACGTGTTTTCTGTGTGTTTGCCACCTTGCAAGATAAAGCATGAAATGAGTTTATAGTAATTCATTATCGTGGCGTAATTAATTCCGATACCGCTTAACCTTATTTATGTGTTAAATAATATAAGAGATCGGTATTCGGAATAAACGTCCCAACCTACGGGAACGTTCTAACTACGGCTATCCGTGCGTTAGTGTATGTTGTGACTACGTGTGATGTATGTGACTTGTTCAGTATGTTGTTATTGTTGGATACTGTTATCCGTGTTGTTGAAATGGGATGTGATTTCCCTGATGTGTCTAACCGAGTTAGTAACACTATGTGATGTATGTATGTGATAAGTTCCATGAAGGAACCTTAACTAATAAGTATATGTTATGTATGGTGAGGAATCCGGTCGTTCGGACGCGCGTGTTGTTTGGGAGTTATGTATATAGTGAATTAACTCCATCTGTTATGTTAGGGTTGTTTTCCTTCATTGGATTTCGACCTCCCACTAGCTTAGCCAAAGCTTACCTACCCAACTTCCAATCGGGTTAGGGGGAAATCATGTGTAATGTTGGTAGGGTGTTGATGCCTATGTTCGCTTCGACTCCCTCTCTGTATGTTAAGGTTTTTCTTCCTTCCCGAATTACAACCACCCACAAGCTTAACCAAGGCTTACCTAACTCATCATTATTGGAGCTAGGGGGAAATTGTGTAAGGTGTGAGCGGTTCTATATGAGGCCGCCACACCTAAGTAAAGAAAATGTATGTATGGTGTGCTCGGACTTATATTACCTCCGGCACATCCTAAGTAAAGTGTACGTTCTCTAAGAAGAATGGAATTAAGTTGTGGGTATGTTACTAAGTGAAGTGTGTTGTTATGTTGTGAGTGCTAATCTTGTGATTGTATCCCAATAATGGATGTTTGCTTTATAAGCATGATATGTGTGTGCAGTTTGTGTATGTTTTAAATAAAATCAACCGCATGCTAAGACGACAAATAGTTGTGCGTGGCCCGGTAGCATGCGGGCTGCGGGATTACCATACCAGCAAAGGTGCTGAGCCCCCTGGGGGGCCACCCTTTCTTCTTTTCCTGTTTCAGGTACGAAGAACTGGAAGCTGTTCGAGAGTAGGACGGGGTAGTTGTTTGTGTGTGGTAGTCATGTGAATTGTGAAAGTATTATAGGTGTAGTAAGACCGAAATTGTATCGGCGTTAGTTGGAAGATACTCGGTACAGTTGTAATGTAAGTGTATAATGAATGTTGGACATGGAACGGGATTAATGTGTAGTTGCTCGGGAGTTTAGTCCATCAGACCGGTACAATGTATGTATGTTAGCCTTGTTAGCCACGTGGGTGGCTAACGGCGTGTAACACCAAAGAGTTAAAGTTATGTTGTGAGTTGTGATTTCCGCTGCAATGTGTTGTTAAGTGTGTTGTTAGTAGTTGGGGTGTTACTAAAAGTGGTATCAGAGCGAAGTATCGCTCTGATGACTGAATTACCGAGCTTAGGAAGTACCGAGTTAAGAGTTTAGTACTTTGGGTTAAGGGGTGAGTGATAGCGTGAGAAGTACGTTAGTTAGGAAACACCAGTGTGTACTGGATACCTACAATATCCATCCCGCCCTCCACAAACCCTATTTTATAACTTGGAAAGAACGCCAGAGAGATGGAGGTCCTCTCTTACTCGGGAATACCCGATCTGGCTGTTATTAAGTGTCCTTAAAGCACGGCAACCTGGTATACGGTAGATTCCGAAGATGTTAATCCCGAAGACGGTTTCCAATTTAGCAATGTCTGCCGCTCGAGATGGCGAAAAGTAAAGAATCTTATGCATGGAGGAATAGAATTTCCGGCAACCTGGGTCGACATGCGGAGCAGTCGAGAACAACCAGCTTGCAACGCACCGATCGTACAACAGTGGAGAAGCGAAGTAATGAAACCCGAGACGAGCCTACGGGAAAAAATGTTAACTAATACACCAACGGTATAAACCAACCTTAAGGAACTACAACGTAGTACGAGGAGGATACAATATTAAGTAAAACGGGGTCTCCCAGAATGGGAACCACCCTAGTAATGGTTATCATGTGAAGACAGTGACAAGTACCCAGAAGATTTATTGTTAAGGCTGTAAGATCAAGTAGGGGCCAGCAAGGCCACTGATGTTGGACCGGGTGAAAGCAGTACCGCAACCAATGTATATTGAACCAGTAGCCAGTTAGCATGGCGCACTTGCCATGGCAAGTGCTGCTACAACAAGGTTGTACGGAAAATTTTTAACAACTACAAGTACTTGGTAAAGTACCATGAAGTTAAGTAAGATCATCATAACCGTGGAAGGGCTTAGCAGCCTGACCTCTCTAATTGGAAATACACCAGTCAGCAAGAAGCTAGACCTGGTTAAAGCAAGAAAACGTTGTAAAACCACGAGAATTTTTCTTTCTTTTAAACTTAAATTCATTTTCAAAACCTTTTTCAAAACCAAACCGTCTTTCAAATCCATTTTATTTCTAACCTTCTTTGAAACCAAACCAGAAGACCTACCGGCCCGTGCACATGGTAGGTAAGTTTTACCCAGTTACTTTTAAATAAGGATGGAAACCGGTAAAACCCAAGGGTAACAACCCGGGAAATGGATTGAGTTCATAATAATACAACGTGGATAAACTTCCCTTGATTAAGTTCGGGAGGCACGGAATGCATATTAGCACAGGATAATAAGGAGTTAACAACAAATACTTCACCTAGGCGTGTGACGGACACTACGAGTGTAACCAACTGAATTGTGGGACGACCGCACTCCGATAGAGCTTGTGGGCCTGACAAACTTCTTATGGGGTAGCTCGGGCAAGTAGCATGTATCAGTAGGGTACCCCACATATGTATACGAGTGGAGTCGGAACACGGGAAGTAGTCGACTCCATACTACGGTCCACAGTAAAAGTCAAACAAGAGTAATGAATTACCAAGAATGGTGGAAGTAAAGGAACCCAGTTAAGTTTAGAAGACTAAAGGAATTAGTAAGTTTATTTTAAGGAAATGTTTAAAGGTGAACAAGGGCGAAGTGCACTGGTTAGTAAGTAAAGACATAAAATATGTCTTAAGAATCCTGAAGGATGAATATAATAACTAGAGTAAGTACCCAGCCTCTATGTGGTGAGGCAGATGCCTACTATGGACACGTTGATGTGCAATGATCGGGATGAGACCCCCGGAATGATCTCTTAGATTATCAGAGGGATAGCAATCTCACTGGAGAGGATAATTAACCAGCCAAGAACGTAAGACAATGTAGTTAATTAAATGTACTCATAAGTACAAGCCAGATGTAATGGCATGACCTAGTCACACCCAGGAACTATCCTTAAAAGGGTGTTTGGATCAACAGTGGTTGAACGGAATAACGTGACAGAAACGCAAGGGTTGAAACTAACACCCAGTTTAAGCATATGGCGTCAGGGGAAGTCTGACATCCTTGTAGCGGCATGCCATGAAAGGAACAACGACCTTGTCAGGGAGCCCAATACAACCTATAAACCATGTAATGTTGTACAGAGAAGTAAATGTGTGTGGACAGCCTACAGTGAGTAGAGCTTGAAGCAATAAGGCTTATAAGCCACAAGTAGAATGTGTAAGAAAATGTTATTGATCACAAAAGTTATGTTATATAAGTAAGTAAAGCGGATAACGAACCACTGCTTTAAGAGTGGGGATACCTCTTGATATTGTGAGACCGCAACAGCGGTAGTTATGTGAACTAAGTTCAGGGAATGTGTTAAGAGTTGACCATGTTGTTACTACGAAAAGAGTTGTACCAGTTGTGGGGACTGAAAGAGTAATAAGCCTAATGGCAACCACCATAGGTGTGGGATACTAAATGTGTAATGAACAACGCTCAAGGAGCATAAAGACTCGAAGAATAGAGTACTCAGCAATCAGCCAAACAAGTAACAAAACACAGTATAATGGCGGAAGCTAATATAATAGCGGATACAGTGTAAGTTAATGTTATACAATGAGTAAGAGCACGGTGCGCAGTAAGCGACCGTTGCATAAGTATTGTTAAATAATAATGTGGCAAATAAGACCAGTTGTGAGTCAAACTCAATGAACATGCAAGGTAAGTAATAGCAAATAGACTGAGCAATAAGCCAACAGTTGGTACTAGGTAATAAGGAACACAGTATGAATTCCTATTGCAATCGCATAAGAGATTTACTGTCAAGAGTTTACGCCTCTGCACTCTGTATGACTGAGTGTTTTGGTATTGCGTTTGCGCGGTAATAATCGAGTGAGATAGCTAGGAAGTTTAGGCAAATGTTAAGTGTGATAGATGAACAAGACTTATGGTGTGATAAAACCAATGCATAAGAGAAGCACAGACGTACCAATCAAAGGATACTTGATTGGCATAAGTGACTACTGTAACACGATTGTTAAATATCGGTATGAAATATACCTCAAGTGTTGGAAATAACCGACAGAGTACTACACAATACGTAGTAGCTCAAACACAACCGACAGTAAGTCGGAAGTAGTCAAGTTAAACATTGTGAAATACATTGCAGTACATACAATAAATTATCATGGAAGTGGATAGAAAGTTTGTAACTCACCGAGTTCGCTTGTGGTAAGAAATACCACACGTCGGTTGAGAAACCGTTATTGCCAAGATGAAGGTGATAATCGGAGATGTACAATACAATAAGAATAATGTATGGGGCAAACTAAGCTCTGAATTACCAAGAGTCGCGCAGCAAAAACTAGTGAGCCAGCAATTCAAGTGTTGGATGTGCGTTGTAAATACAAGTGAATGGCTAATTATTAACGCCTAGAAGTTTCACAGGCCAGAATTGAAACCGGTTATGAATTACATAAGCTCTAAGGAGAATTCTTGGTTAGGGACTAAACCGCCAATATGGCTAAGATCCTCAAACCAGAACACAGTGTATAATAAACCGCGTGGAGATAAAACACTTCACGATGGTAGAACATTATAAACCAGTAATTAAGTGGTTGATTACGTGGGCGTAATCCCTTTTAAGGGGGGTAGAGCGCAAAGCCACTTAGTGTGTTTTACCGTACAGGTGTACGTGAACTATGGTGTGCATAGCACAAAATAATTTATTTTGATGATTGGTGTGTGTGTTACATAAACATACACATTCATTCTTGGTTAATTGTGGTAATTGCGCACAGAAGATGCGAATACCATTGTGATAAGTGTGTTTGTTGTGTTAACGGATGTGTGTGAAAGTATAAGTATAAGGGAGTAAGAAACTCCCGGGGAACTAAAACCCCGACTATGTGTGTTCATATGATACTAAATGTAAAACCGTGTATTGTATTTTGATAAAAGTATATATATACAGCATTGTGATTTATGAAGAGGTATGAAACCGATATAGAACCTAGTAAGAATCAAATTCTCTAGGTAACTTGGATTAAGTGGAATTTGGATGGTGATTGATAGACGGAGTTCTATCCCTTGGAGATGTAATGATTATGACTAGATGGATTAAAAGATAGAAAATGGTATATGTTGAATTAGCTGTTGTTTGAAAATGAAGTGGGAGGTGAAACTTGATTATCATTAATCAAGGGAAGCCGAACACAAATTGGGGTGGAAAGATAGTTCAACACTGATGCTGATCACATTAGGGTTGGATGATTCTTGAAACTCCTTATAAGTGGTCACAAATAATCACATCAGGAATAAGATGCAGTTAACAATAATTGGACTTGGAGTTGTATTGCGTTTTCAAAAGAATTTTAAATTGAGTTCCAGATTTTCAATTGGTATTTTCAAGACTTCAATTAATATTTTTAAGACTCTTAAGTGGTACTTTCAAGGAAGGACTACCTTTATGTGACCTTGTAAAGGATTTTTCGATTAAGATCTTTCCAATAAAGGATTTCATTGTACTTAACCTCATAGAGGGTATTTTCGTATTACTTGCTCACGAGCTGAGGACGTACGAGCCTTTGTCTTCGGACCGGTGACATGAGAAGTATATTTTAAAGATGTATGCAATTGTTTTTGATCTCCCAAAGGAACAGGGACCAGGTGGTCCATCGCGACCGGGTTCTGCGGGATCACAGTGTAATTACTCAACATGGCTCGAGCCCATGAAGAGATGGAAAAGGAATTTCTGGTTGATATACATGCTATGACATGTTGTGTGGTATGTGTAATAATTATTATTTTGACCTTGAGCCCTAATGTGGTTAAGTTCCGAAAGTGTTGTGTTATCAAGACCTACGAGTCTAAATGTTGTTATGTTACCCAGACCTAAGAGTCTAAGGGTTGTTATGTAAGTACAACGTTGATAAGATACCCGGACCATTGAGTTCGAGGTTATCATGTAAGTATGTTATGTATGTATGGATGTGGATGTGTTACCCGGACCGTTAAGTCCGAGGTTGTGATGTAAAGTATGTCTGTTATGGAAGTTTTATATTGCAAGTGATCCCCGTATCCTAAACCGATGATGTGTGGGAAGTGTGAACTCCGAGGACGAAGTTCTTTTAAGGGGGTAGATTGAAATACCCCAAACCTTGATGTGTTAATTAATTGTGTAATTATAATTTTCTAAGGCTAATTAAGTCCTTAAGACCATTGGTGAAGAAAGGAAAACCAAAAAGGAAAAGGAAATGCGTAAAAGTCACAAAACGTGAAAACGCGTATGTAATTATCCTCGGGGGTACATAACCTTCATTAGGGTTATAAATATATTTTTATACCTTAATTACACACTAAGAACGTGTGGGAAAAATTCCAAAAGAAAACGGATCCAAACAATGCGTTTAAACGCTAACGGAGTCTTAGAGCGTGTTTTTCGAGGAAACCCGAAAACGTGACTTTAAACAGTTAAATGACCCCGTAAAAATAAAAGTTGATTATGTAACTATAATTAAACATTAATGGGAGTGTAATAACCATTAAAATTAAAGGAATGAGAAAATTCTGGAAAACGGTCCCGGTTAGTGAATAGTGCTAAACCGGGTAAATAAACGAGCGTTTTCTGTTAGAAGACGAAAAATGCTCCAACGTGTATATATTAGTGGGCCCGTTTTATTAATGTAAACAGCTCACTCACATAAGACTAGTTAACTAACTAATAAAGTAAAAAAAAATAGAAACACCACTTATACCCCTTATTCTCTCTCTCCTCCCTTATTTTTTTTTCCCTCTCTCTCTTCCTCTCTTTCCTCTCTTTTCTCTCCCAGCCGGTTCTTCCTTCCTCCCCCTCTGCCGATGGAGTCCTCCACAAGCCAACAATGGCTTCCCCACTTTCTCTTCATCCCCAAGCTCCATTTGAGCTCCAAATCAAAAACAAATCACATATTCTTCTTCCTCTCATCCTCCTCTATCATCCTCTCTTTTCGAAATTCCAAAAGGATGAAGTTGACCTCCATGGGTTTTCCCCATTTGAAGAGAAAATGGCACCAATGTGAAGTTTGGAGTCTCCTCTTCCTTCTAAGGTAAAGATTCCCAAGAAAAAGTCATTTTTCCTTCATCTCTTGGTGTAATCGATTTTTCACCATTGTTGATACCTTGCTTTTCTCCATGTTCTTGAGCTCCAAATTAATCCTTCAATGGTGGAGTAATTCCCTTCTCGATTCAAGGGTGAGAATCCCTCTTAAAAGCTTCAAAAAGGTAAACCCTAACTTGTGTTCTAAGCCCTTTGATTTAATTGAGTTTTCTAAGGGTTTAGATAATTGATTGAGTGTGTTTTGTGTTCTTGGATGTTGGGGTGGAGTTTGGAAACTCCATACCCTTTTAACCGATTTTGGAGAAGATGAGGAGCAAGAGGAGAATTAAGGAGACTTGTGAAATTAAGGTAAGAAAACTACCTCAAACCTTGTCTAAAATTGTTTAAGTGTTTGGGAAGGGTAAACAAATTAATGAACCCAAATGGTGGATTGAAATATATGTTGGAATGTGTTTAATTGATGTTAGAAGAGGTTTGTGAATTCATGTTGAATTGAGGGCCTTAAGAGCCAAATGTTTTGAGTTTAGGATTGATATTGAGATTATGGAGATTATGGTTATTAAGTTGTTGTTAATGGATTTTAGGATTTGTTATGTGCTGTTAGGACCCTTGAAAAGGTGTGTCTAGATTAGGAATGAGAAGGATGAGAATTGATGAGATGGATATGTAAAGTTTATGGGGAGGTTATGGCTAAATTCTAGTAGAAAATGAGTTTTGAGGATGGCTTGATGGATGAGAGAACTTAGGTATTCAAATGGGATGTTTAATGTTGAGTAGAGTGAAGTGTTGGCCTTGAAAATGGTGGATGAATAATGGAGATAAGAGAGTGCAAAACCTATAGCATAATGGTGCTTGGTGACTTGGGATTTCAAGGAAAAGAACGGGTATTTGTAGCTTGTGAAACAAGGAGTGAGTATGGATTTTCGGAAGTGCATTTATAGGTGGAAATTTGCCTCTGTTAGCTGAATTTCTGGGCACGTCCGAACTTCCGTCCGGACTTGGAAGTTCGGACATGCCCCGTCGCTTTATAAATTTCTGAGTTTTAAGTTGTGTTCGAACTTCCGTCCGAACTTTGAGTTCGGACACTTGAAAATTTTCCCAGTTTATTTTGCTCGATTGTGTCGACCTTCGATGTCGGACACAAGTTCGGACGCCTGTAAATTTCCTCAGATTTGGCCTCGACTTGTGTCCGAACTTAGAAGCTCGGACACAAGTTCGGACGGTGGAAAATTCCCTTGGTGTTTGCTTCGACTGTGTCCGAACTTCGAAGCTCGGACACAGTTCGGACATCGTAAGTTTTCACCCATTGAGTCTCGACTTGCATCCGAACTTCGGAAAGCTCGGACACAAGTTCGGACATAGTGTAATTTTGAGCAAAATTTGTTTAAGGGTAGGAAATGATGCCCAATGAGGGGATTGATGAGTAATGATGTTATAAGGTTGTTAAGGATATGTTAAGTGAGTAAAATGGCATGAGTGGAGAGTTGTAATAAAATGTGAAGTAAAACAAGTGTTAAAAACGTGAAGTAAAAACTACTGAACGGGGTTAACCATGGGCGCATTAGTCGTTCAATAATATATTACCCCGATGTTAATGGAGATAGTTATAATGTACCAGTGTTCAAAAGATTTCCAAGGAACACGTGATGGCACGTTAGAGTGAACCTTCGGTGACAGGTATGGTTTTCTTGCAACCTGTGTCCTACCGGATTACCCCGGCTTGTATGCCAACGTGTTTTCTGTGTGGTTTGCCACCTTGCAAATATAAAGCATGAAATGAGTTATAGTAATTCATTATCGTGGCGTAATTAAATCCGATACCACTTACCTTATTTATGTGTTAAATAATAGTTAACCAACCTTAGGTTCACATAAGAGATCGGTATCGGAATAAACGTCCCAACCTACGGGAACCGTTCTAACTACGGCTATCCGTGCGTTATTGTAGTTGTGACTACGTATGATGTATGTGACTTGTTCAGTATGTTGTTGTTGTTGGATACTGTATCCGTGTTGTTGAAATGGGATGTGATTTCCTGATGTGTCTAACCGAGTTAGTATACACCACGTGATGTATGTATGTGATAAGTCCATGAAGGAACCTTAACTAATAAGTATATGTTATGTTGGTGAGGAATCCGGTCGTCCGGACGCGCATGTGTTTGGGAGTTGATGTATATATGTGAATTAACTCCCAAATGTTAGGGTTGTTTTCCTTCATTGGATTCGACCTCCCACTAGCTTAGCCAAAGCTTACCTACCAACTTCAATCGGGTTAGGGGGAAATCATGTGTAATGTTGGTAGGGGTGTTGATGCCTATGTCGCTTCGACTCCTCTCTATGTTAAGGTTTTCTTCCTTCCCGAATTACAACCACCCACAAGCTTAACCAAGGCTTACCTAACTCATCATATTGGAGCTAGGGGGAAATTGTGTAAGGTGTGAGCGGTTCTATATGAGGCCGCCCCACCCTAAGTAAAGAAAATGTATGTATGGTGTGCTCGGACTATATTACTCCGGCACATCCTAAGTAAAGTGTACGTTCTCTAAGAAGAATGGAATTAAGTTATGGGTATGTTACTAAGTGAAGTTGTGTTTGTATGTGTGTGAGTGCTAATCTTGTGATTGTATCCCAATAATGGATGTTTGCTTTATAAGCATGATATGTGTGTGCAGTTTGTGCATGTTTTAAATAAAATCAACCGCATGCTAAGACGACAAATAGTGTGCGTGGCCCGGTAGCATGCGGGCTGCGGGATTACCATACCAGCAAAGGTGCTGAGCCCCCTGGGGGGCCACCCTTTCTTCTTTTCCTGTTTCAGGTACAAAGAACTGGAAGCCGTTCGAGAGTAGGACGGGGTAGTTGTTTGTGTATGGTAGTCATGTGAATTGTGAAAGTATTGTAGGTGTAGTAAGACCGAAATTGTATCGGCGTTCGTTGGAAGATACTCGGTACAGTTGTAATGTAAGTGTATAATGAATGTTGGACATGGAACGGGATTAATGTGTAGTTGCTGGGAGTTTAGTCCATCAGACCGGTACAATGTATGTATGTTAGCCTTGTTAGCCACGTGGGTGGCTAACGGCGTGTAACACCAAAGAGTTTAAGTTATGTTGTGAGTTGTGATTTCCGCTGCAATGTGTTGTTAAGTGTGTTGTTAGTAGTTGGGGTGTTACACTTATATACATTTATATGTATTTATTATAAGGTTTAAATCAAGTTTTAAAACTATATAGTAAAGTAATTATATAATAAAGCCGAGAGTTAAAATTATTTGGCTGATTTTCGAAATATATAAGTGTATTAATTATATTTGATTTTTGGGAACATTAAAATAGCTACAAGTATTTAAATGGCTAGTTTAATAGTTATGTGGTTAAAATGTAAATTTTGAAAAGTTTGGTGTATTAAATGGGATGGAGAGAGTTAAGGAGCATATTGCATAATTATGATATAATATAAGGTAGGAATTAATATTATGAATTTTGGTGAATTAAATAAGTGGTTAAATGTTAAAATAACATTTTATAAAGTTTTGGGACTATTTGTGTAATTATTGGAAAAAATTAGTGTATGGCCGAGAATTATTATGATTTTATGGGTTTATTAAAGTATTAATTATGAAATAAGTTTGGTCAAAGTGTTGACCAAAAACTTTGGGTTAAATGAATTATGACATAAAAATTAAGTTTATAAAAGTTTTGGGGTGAATATGTATTTATGGAAGTATATATGAAAATAGAATTAATATGGGGAGGAAATGTTAATTGAGGAAAGTGTGGATTGTTTTGGTTTATTTTAGTGAATTAAATAAAACTATAGTTTATAAGTAATATGTAACTTATATAAAGTTTTGGGGTTAAATTGTAATAAAGGAATTATATAAGTTGAAACCGAAAGTATTTGGATCCATTTGGTAATTTATAAAAATTAGAATATCCATTTTGGAATTACCAAAATATTAAGTGGCTAATTAGTAAATTAAAAAGGTAGTATGGTTAATTAATAATTACAAAGGCTAATGTGGGTAATTAGTGAATTATAATAGTTATAAGGTTATTTGGCAATTTATAGAAGTTAATATAATTGTTTTACAATTTCTGAAATTATATGTGGTTATTTAGTAATTTATTAAGTTATTGGGTATAATATATAAATACCGAATTAATAAGGTTGGTTTTGCAATTAATAAGGAAAGGAAGTGAAACTAGGTAATATAATGTATTGTGGTATATCATGGAGTATAATATAAAATTTATAAAATAATTGTGGTGATAGTAAAATGATCAAGGGATATAATATAAAGAATAAGTGGAAACAATTATGAGTTTATAATTAAGGAAGTGGAAATAAACTACAAGGTGGAAATTCATTATCACATGTGAGTATCACATAAAATAACGAATTGTTGAATTACCTAGAGTCACTGTAAAATAACAGGGAGAAATAAAGAACATACGGGGTTATTATACAACGAGTATAAACACTACAGTGACTGTACTGTAATATTTAACGAATAGTTATATTAATATTACCCGGTATTGCATGTTTAAATAACAGCGTACGGGAGGGAACTACTGAACAAGAACTTGTCAAGCTAGCTGTTATCACGGTGAACGGTATGTTAATTGTGTGGTCTGAATGTCCTAAGGATTATCCTAAGGTCCAGACATTATGTGTTTAAATGTTTAAGAACGATATCTGTGATTTTATGTGTATGATATTGTATACGGTATTGTTCAAACTGCTGCGTTGTGTCTTATACGCGAACGTCTTATGACTAAAAGTTTATACATCTAAACTGGAACAAGACTAACTGACCTTTAGGTATTATTTGAACCTAACTGATGGTCAACTGTTATAGTCTTAACTCAAGGATTGGTTATTATGTCACCGACAAAAAGGGCTAACTTATAAAGAGAGGAATCCAGATCGTTTCGACTTTCTGGTTGCGCATTGTGATCACTACGAGAGACTATAATGGAGAGTCACTCAAAATCCATTAGCCACATTCGGGGATGGCGGAAGGCACTGCCGTTGGTGCACAGGTTCGACCGGATCGGTCAAATAACCAGGGCCACAGGGTCAGCTGGTAAACAGTTCCAATGGAACACAAGGGACATTCGTCCATTAATAATTTATTAAGGTTTGTCTTAACATGACACTTGAGGTGGAAATTAATTGGAAAATGTTAAATGATTGGTTTACAGGATAAGAGCCAAGTGACTAACTAACAAGTACAGTTTAATACGCGTAACTTGTTTGGTTATTGTTATGGTTTATTAATGTGTGATTATTGGTTATTGCTATGAGTTGTTGTTGTGTGGTTATTGGTGTTGTGTACTATTGTACACTGGTGTTTAGAGGTGGATTGTTATGTGTTTGTTAAGTGTTTACTGTTATTATTGTAAACCGGTATTTCATGTAAAGAATCTAATATCAAGATGGCTAAAACGACTTAAGGAATCCAAATGATTTAAGACTACATTTAGCATACCAGCATTTCGATTGCTGAGCCCTTCAGTGGGCCAAAAATTCCAGGTTGTTGAAGAAGACTCAAGCCGGAGCGTGGGACACGGGGGTAGCTGAAGTGTTTTCAACAAACACCGTTGGTTTTATTGTGTATTGTATTAAGGAGGATGTTGTATTCAGTTAGTTGCTCATTTAGTTGGAGTTGGTTGTAATAATTAGAGTGCTCAGTATCTGTTCATCACAGGGTAAGAAGTTGTATTGTTGGAAAGAGTAAGGGTGCCTAGTTACTCACAAGGGTGAGTAACGGCGTGTAACACCAAGGTAGATAGTTTTATTTTCCGCTGTGAATTGTTATTTATTATGCTACGAATTGTGACGTCACTACAGGTTTAAGATTAGGGGTGTTACAAAAAGTGGTATCAGAGCGGAGTACCGCTCTGATGAAAGATACTGAGTCTAGGACAATGAGCATAGGAATATTGGGATATGGGAAACGCGTGTGAGGATTCGAGACCTAGAAAGGAAAAAACCCTAGGGATATCTTTATTGCTAGTAGTTAGTTTTCTTACATATTTGTGATTGTGTATGACGGTGTAGCAACCGAGTAGGAATAATAATATACTATCGTAGATGTCGACAAGAGGAGGACCACGTGGAGATAGCAGTGAACGCAGTGGCGAGACACCGGCGAATGTTCCAACAGTACAAGACCTAACAGCAGCCATGGCAACTTTCGCGCAGCAACTAGAAACTCAATTTACGGGGCCATACCCCACCCGCCGCGGCCCGGAGAAACCAACTGGTTGAAAAGCGTTGCAGACGCGAGAGTACCAACTTATTCAGGGGAACCAGACCCCGCCGCACTGGAGAAGTTCATTGCAGAGCACCAGAAGGCGTTCAAGGCTGTCAGAGTTCCAGAAGACCAGCAGGTCAACATCGCCGCATACAACCTGAAGGACACAGCCGACGCTTGGTGGCGGTCTGTTGAGGGCCACCGTAGAGCTACACTGGGCTTTGGATGGACAGAGTTTGTAGAAGTGTTGCGGGAGAAGTACTACCCCGAACACCTAAAACAGAGAAAAAGGCAGGAGATCAAGACCTTAATCCAAGGGAGACAGACAGTTGACCAGTACTACGCACGGTGCACCAGTTTGTTAGACTATATACCAGGAGTCGACCACTCGGACGCAGAAAGAAAGAAAAGGAAAAGTACTGAAGGAGATGATGATGGAGCAACCTCGGGCGGCTACTGCAAGAAGCGGAAGAAATTCTTTGAAAAGAAGAAGGGGCGGAAGGATTTCCATGGTCAGAAGACGAAGGAGCAGATCCCTCGTCTGACCGGCCCAGCTATTGATGCTCAACCACTAAGAACAGCACCACCTAGAGGCAACAAGCCAACCCGACGACGCTATTACTGTAAACGTTGTGGAAAGAATCACCCAGGCGTAGATTGCGCAGGAAGAAAGGTGGAGTGCTGTTATTGCAAAAAGGAAGGTCACAGGGTGTATGAATGCTTTTCCAATCCAGGGAGTCGAGTATACAAAGGAGCTAAAGGTTCGCAGAAAGCACCAGCTAATGAGGCGGGCGGACCTAGAGGAGGCCAGGCGCCGCAGAACAACACCTATACTGGAGGACCGGCAGGACAGCCATCCTCATCCGGGAGTCAGAAGGGAAAGGAGATAATTCCATGAAGAGATACCCTGTATACAGTGGGAACTTCAGGCACTGAGGCTAGCGCTCAGCGCGAAACCGGTAAGCCTAGAACTTAAACCTAATGCATGAAGCATGAATATGTGTTTATACTTATCAGTCGATGAGACTTGTATGTGTTAGTAAGTATCAAATTTAGAGAGACCTAACGTAGGTAACCTCTCACCTAATAGGATACTTCAACATTGTTTTACCTTACCTATATGACCAAGATCACCTGAGCCTATGAGCGAAGGTCGGGAATATCCAGAGGCATAACGCCAAGTAATTTGACCCGACACGATCCTACTCAAGAAATACTTAACTATAAATGAACAAATAACTATTATAAATGAATGTACAACTTGGGGATAAGCCTTGGAGGATTATATATTCCAGGATATGGGAGTGGATCAAAACTTAAATTATATATGATGAGAGTGGGTAAGGATTGGGATACAGGTTGTAGCATTCTCCACAGGGAGATGATGCTGAGTTTTATATGGTGATAAAAAGAGGATGATAGGGCGAACAAAATTATTTTAAAGTCAGGAGACGCATTGATTTATAGTGGAGAATCCAGGTTAATGTACCATAGAATTAAGGGTATTAAATCGAATACAAAACCGAGTTTATCTTTGGGATAAAGCGTGTGAGATAGTACAACGAGAAATAACAAGTTAAGTTTTACTTGAACTACCGAAGGGCATTATCAACTGTCCAAATTTACAGTAACGACAAAGTATGACCTGCCTAAATGACGAGCAGATGTTATGAAAGGGGATACATTAATTAATATAAAATACTTAAGACTACATGAATTGTCAAAAGGGTCTGTTGAAGACCTGCACGTAAACATCAAATTTTATGGGATACCCAGGCACCGAGCTTACCGCTCAGTGCAAGACTAGAAAATCTTACAATCCCTTATTAACTACGAGTGAAGATAGTGCGAAACCTTGAAATAAGACAATAGCGAAACAGGATCTCAAAATATATAACTAAACATCCATAATGGATAAGCACGGGTTTTAAAATACCTGAGAAAATACCAAGGGTCTCAGCTAGTACCAATATGTGACAGTGCTGGACTCCTAATTAATGAAGGGGAGAGAACAAACTTTGAATCTATATTTTCTGAAGTCGGGAGAACTACCTAATTAGCAATACCAAATGCTACATATATAAATATAACTTGGAGGTAGTAAACCAAAAACGTTGAGGAGTATTGATACGTTTCAGAGGGCTAAAGTATCATTAAATATACCTACCCTATTTTGAGGCCATCGTCCTACACTATTCTTATGGTTCTATACGAGCATATGCCTGCTATGACAGCTCAATTTGGGAATGCGAATAAAGATCGCAGTAAATCAAATAAGATTAACCCTCTATGTAATATAAATTTTAAATATAAACATGGTAAGGAATAAATCTCCTTTACACTCACAATGAAGGTAGTATAAGTCATATTAAGAGTTGAGTTAATATATACACTAAAAGTGAGTGGAAGTTAAATGTAAAGGTAGGGAAATATACCCCTTGGTTTGTAACCATTGTTTTACACGTAAACCATCCTAACATTTTATGCTAAACCCGGTGATTCTAAATCCTCTATTTGACACACCTAACCGACTTATTTCTGGAAGCCATTAAGCTAGTGGATTAACCACGTTTCTAAGAGATAGAAACAAAAAAATAAGCCTTGATTGTCCTATTACCAAACAGTAGGATTCAAACTGGAAACCCTTAGTTCGAGATGGTACTAATATTAAGAGATACTTAACCTAGGCTGAACATGTGGTTCACCTGATTTATGGATTTTAGATGGAATAAGAAGAAGCTAAGCTTTAAGGTAGAAGAAATAGTACGTTATGGAACTGTAGTTGTGGATGGAGTCATGAAAAACTTTTTCTTGAAGTCTAAATGTGACTGTCTTTGCTCCAAGTGATGGTAATCAAAGAATAGGCAATAACCAAGCCCTGATTAGTGAAATATTAGATAATCCTTTTAAAAAGAAGAGAGTATTCTAAGATATGCAAGTCCATGACGGAACTTATTACTTGTATGATGGATTTAAGAGTTAAAATGTTTGATGGATATAGTTATTAGACAGAATGAGCCTTGATGCTTCAATAAGAATTTACCTTTTATGCCAAGAGGAAAAAATTGGCTTCCCCGCTTAATGATTTGATCAAAGAAATATGGTTCCGGGGATTTGGGAATACACTAGATTCGAGTATAGGTTATAACAGATATTGGATTAATAGTATAGGGGTCAAGAAAAAAAAAGTAGTACTCACCACGTCACAAAGTTTGATAAGATAAAATTTGAAAATGACAATTATGTGATTGTTTGATATCTGACGTGGGAGGTCGAACTTGATCCTGGTCAGATCAAGGGAAAACCAAACACAAAATGGTGTGGAAGGATAGTTCAACACTGACGCTGACCCCGTCAAGTTTGGATGATTCCTGAGACTCCTTACAAGTGGTCACAAATATTTCTGTGATAAGTAAGTATTTATTCCTAATTTTAATATAAAAATTTAATAAATGAAGTATATGAGTTATGGGAGGTGTAAGTTAAGAGTTAAGTTGTATAGGTTACCCCGAGGAGATTAAATAGCTAAAACAACTCCGCATATGTCGGAAAAATAATCAATTATGAGGGAAATACTAACTATTATTATCCCATGAACCGTGTTAATAAACCAAATATGAGATCAAGAGAAAATTACTTATAATAACAGTATTCTCAAGCTACCTTCTAAATTATGGCCAAATTGCCATCTGGAAGGAAAGATCGACTTCCATGTCTTTCTTTATGAATTAAAACCCAATATATTAAATGGGAACCTACCTATAAACATGGTAGAATATAAAGAGTATAAACATTATACTAATACTCACCAGAGTTGATTCACAACCACAATAACATGTTTAATTGAGAGGAAACTACACCTTGTTAGAAACCTTAACAGGAACCCTACTGTGGTATACCTGATGAACAGACGATAGTAATCGTGTATATACTACGAACAATTGGTGAGTTAATAATATCTAGAAATATTTCTATAATATACATAAGATGCACGGCTCGACCGTGGCTCAGACTTTAAATTGAGAACGAAAGCCGTATATGGCAGTAGTAAACTCAAATACCAGAATCACAAGATGATAACCTAAAGAAAGTGAAATACCCCAAAGCTAAGTATGTTAAGTAAACATCAAGTTATGATGTAATAGGGCTAAAATATGCCTTAGAGGGATTGGTAGACAATTTAAACCAATGAAAACACAAGAAAACGCCTTAAGGGTAATTTGGGCAAAAATGTGCTCTAAGCTTGGAGTGACTTTGATTAGCACCCAAATATCATTATGAGATCTTATTAACATGCTAATGCACATGTTAAATCAATTACTAAAGAAAACCAAGCTCAAAAACGAGCATAAATACAAAACGTGCTTTAAGACTTCTTAAAGCACCTTTTTGAGAAATTGTCTTAGAAATGAGTTTAGATTGGCTAAATGCCCATGAATACACCTTAAGTAACATGTGTACTAATTAGTATCACATTAAGGAGCCTAAATCAAGGGGAAACCAAAAATTTCCCGAATATGTGCATCAGTTAGTGAATAGTGCTCAAATAGTGCTAGTTTTGACTTAAGTCAACTTTAATTAGTTAAAAGGCCAAACAAGGCCTTATATGTCTTGGTTATTAAGGGGGTGGCTGGTTTTTATGTGGGGAGTTACCACATGACTGAGCAAATAAGGGAAATTAAGAGTAAAAGAGAGAATAGTGTTATTTACTTTATAACATAAAATAACTCACCTTTATCTCTTCTCTCTCTTCTCTTATTCATTTCTCCTCTTCCCCATCGGTTTCTTCTTCTCTTCTCCTGCTCCAAAACCGAGAGAGAGCCCCCATGGATGCCTCACCTTCAATTGCTCACCAAATGCTCATCTTTGCTCCAAATCAAAAAGTGAGCATAGATTTCTCTTAGTTAGACCAAGGCCTTGCTTCCTATCTTTTCAAAATTCGAAAAGCCTCATTTTGGAGCCATGGGAAATCGCCATTGAAGGGGGAAAAGCTGGTTTGAGGTGTTCAATGTCTTCTCCATTGATTCTAGGTAAGGAAAATGTAAGAAAAACCATGTTTCCACCACTTCTTCTACATGGACGAAAATTACTACTCATGGAGCCTTGTTTTTATGCCTTGTTCTAGCTTGGTTTATTCACCAAGGACTAGTGGAGGTCCTCTTTCATTCAGTACCCAAGTCTACTTTGAGACTTCAAAGGTAATCATCCACTTTTATACCATAAAACACATTTTAACCTAGGTTTTCATTCCTTAAGGTTAGTGTGTTGTTTAGCACTCATTTGAGTCATTGAATGTTGATTAGAACATTGGCAAATGAAACTTAATGGGTGGCCGAGATTCATTCAAGAAGAAGGCCTAAGGAGGAAGTTAAGATAAGCTTGAGAAAACAAGGTAAATTGCTTACCTAATGGTGGTTTAAGTTTTAAGGAATGAGTTTTAGATGAGTACTAATGTAGCTTAGCTACATTAGGTAATGGGTTATATAACCTAAGGAAAAAGAATTTTAAACAAGCTTTTGAACTTGTGACTAAGGAGCCAATGGAATGAGTTAGTTAAAATAAGCTTAAGGTAAGTTAAGAAAACACTTATATTGCTATGGGAGCATTGTTGTGTGTATTTGCAGGTTGAAAGCTATTATATGTGGGAAATTCAGTGTTTAAGTTTAAGTCATTTAAGGGCCTAAGAGCCATGTCATTTAAGAGCCTTAGTGCTATGCAATTTAAGATTATTGCACTATATTGAGTTTGTTGTGAATGAGGTGCACTAGTAGAAAAAAGGCCTATTTCGGCGGTTCCAATGGGCCTATTTCGGCGGTTGTTAACCGCCGAAATGAGCACCGCCGAACTAGAGGTACCTATCTCGGCGGTTCTTAGGAACAACCGCCGAGATAGGCCCCTGGGATTGACCGATGGTGAGATTGACCATGGGTCTATCTCGGCGGTTGTTCTCTAAGAACCGCCGAGATAGACCCATGGTCAATCCCACATCGGTCAATCCCAGGGGCCTATCTCGGCGGTTGTTCTCTAAGAACCGCCGAGATAGGTATATTTTTTTTTGTTTTTTTCCATCCCAGCTTATATATATATATATTCACCACATTTGGTTCAATCAGACCTGTAATAATGCTTCATCCATACAGGGAGCTCCAGCACACATTTAAAAAGTTATAAAAGCTCCCAATTAATACCAACGACGCACCACAATTTGAGAGTTAACAAAACCAATGCAATTACACTTTCATTACAAATAAAAAAAACCATTACAATTCAAATCTACCATTACACCATCCACAAGTGTACAGAGTTACATTACATACTCAAAAAGTTCACAAAACATCTTCATGATCATCAATTCATTAAACTTGTGCAGACGAACTCCGACCATTCCTCAAGCATCTCAACAATTTGAGCATCATCATACTGACCACCTTTGAACACTTCTTCGTAAGCCTTGAAAAAAAATGAACATTAATCTAAAACGTACAAGTCTAACAACATGTAAAGAGCATAACTGAAACTTTCAAAGAATGTTACCATGTCTAACGAGTGCTCTGGTAAAAGGTTGCCGCTCCTACTATGTCACTCATGAATCTCATGACATAGTATCCACATTCTGAACCCCCAGGCTGCACCGGACACTATACAAACGCACATATTGACAGTTATAAACAAGTTTAAACATTATCACACAAATTTATCAATTAATAGAGTACCTTGACAGTGTTCCAAGGGATGCTCTTCATTGTTTACCCTGGAGATAATGCAGCTCTCATGGAACTATATACATCAGCAATATATATAGTTTTAAGCATCAGTAGCAAGTTATGAAACAGTTAATGTTAAGTAAAATAATTGTTGTTTACGATAACAAACTAATTACCCCAGTATTGCGGTGGAGATCTTCGGTCTCTTGGCAGCCTTACCAAGTGAGTCAAATTGCAAGATTCGTGGGTGCTTCAACATCACCAGCACAAGCAATGACCAATGTCGACTGTCCACAAATTACACAATGTGTTAATCATTAAGCAACTAACACAAACTATATGTTTTAGATAATACTAAGAGAAATAGTCAAATATCATACCTGAATGATATGGCAGCATAATAAATGACTTGTTAGAACATTCAAAGAGGGCATTCGTCATATATTGCATAAGGCCTTGCATCACTTGTCATCTGGACTTCACTGCACATAGCAGGACACAGGAATCCAAATGATCTTCATAGACATTGATCGCCTTATCATGCACCCACCTATGAGGCAATATCATTAGTCATTAACTTTTTATTCAAACATCTAATTCATCACCAATAATGAATTCAAAATAAAAGGTAGAAGTCACTCACATGGCGGCCGACTTGATAATCGACACATTCAACCAATCCCTCCTGAAGCACTCCTCGAAGTCGGACATATACATCCCAAATCGATGTATATCTCCTTGAACTATATAGTGAAATATCCGCTCGGGATCTTCCACAGTGAGGGAATCACTATCGGTGGTAGCAGCAACAACGAGGAATGCAGAATCTGCATATTAGTCGACAAGCCGGCCAATATTCTCTTCTCCACCAAAGCAGGTCTAAGCACAAAATTTGTGGATGCCTTTGATTGCACAGGTGTGGCAATTCTTTTTCCTTTGCCCTTATCAGTCTTCGGTGGCTCATATCCTATGATATTAGTCTAATTAAGTATATGGATGCAAGGTGGTACACCAATAGTTTTATAGCAACGGTTAAGAGTAATACCTGCCCAGGGAGTCTGACCAATCGTACAGGCCACTGCACTGTCGCAGTTTGTGCAGAACGCAAGGTAGGTCTTTGTGGGATCGGCACCGGTAAACCGACGTCAGCATGCTCTGCAACAAATTCGTCTAGAAGCACTCGTGCATGGTAATGTCGGAGTGGTTCACCGTGCACAATATCACTTGGAAGAGAGGGGAAAAGTTTTCCCCATGCAACCATGACCTCTTCTACTCCAATTTGTAAAAACAGATGGCACTCAGTGGGTGCCTGAGTGTTATGTGGAACTTGTTTAGATAAAAATTGAGAATTCTTCTATGATGATATTAGTGATCAAGTGAAAAATCATAATCGTCATGTACTCAATTGAAATGTTAGTCTAACCTTTAGAGATGCATAGGGAAACGGATCAGCCGAGTGGACACTACTTCTCACTACCGGTGCACTCTGCTGCTGAATGGGTGACTGATCAACTGGTGGTCGAGAAACCTCTTGGCTTTCATGCTGCTGTGGCTGAATCCTTGATATAGCCTGAGCGATCCTCTCGTCGACGTTCTGAGTAATCCTCTGCTCCATCTCAGCCAACGCTCTCAGGTGCTCCTCGTAGCTAATCGACTTCCCTGGCTGATTCTGGACCCGGGTGCGCCAAATGCCTGGCGGATACCAACGTGCCCACCAAACCCAATGGCACGACCTGGATGATCCTTCTTACCAAGAGCGCGTGTAAGAGGATCATCATTCCTCTGTGAGGTCCAGGTGCCCTGGGTGAGCTGAGAGCTTAATTCACCCTAATAAACACACAAATACAGTTATTAGTTTAACATAAGTTCATATACAAATGAAATGAACAGTTTGACTGAAAATGAAATGATATCACTTACCATTTGAGCAATAACTGCTCTCGTGGCTTCATCGTATTGAGGATTTTCGGGAGTAGAGTTCTTCGGAATGTGGCTTAACTCCCACACTTTCATTCTTCTGCCACTGGCATCCAATGAGCCATCCGTGGGCAGATATCCCTTTTGCTCCCATTCTGGTACCCTTTGAGCAATACTTTTTCCACCTAAGTGGTGAGGGTACAGATTCTTCTTAGCATTTGCTTGTTGTTGCGCACGGAGAGCCTGCATAAATTAATGGGATCATGTTAAGTGAAATTGAACACAAAAAAACATAAG
Source organism: Limonium bicolor (assembly GCA_023374045.1). NCBI lineage: Eukaryota > Viridiplantae > Streptophyta > Magnoliopsida > Caryophyllales > Plumbaginaceae > Limonium > Limonium bicolor. The sequence goes on from CM041778.1 coordinate 140,323,498, forward strand.
AAATTAAGATTAATTTATGTATGTATGACAATAAAGTGCACCTGGAACTCCGGTGTGTGACGCCTCTCAACAAATTGTAGCCATTGCTCTTCTGTTATGCCCTCGTAAACCTCCCATGGTGGTCTCTCACCGTCTCCACCATGATCTGGATCATCTGGATCTTCTGGAGTAGGCATCTTGTAGATGAACTTGTCAGCCAACTTATTCTTGTGGTCCCGGAACTGTTTCGACATCGCTGATAGCACATCCTTTTTAAGTGCGGGATCCACGGAGAAACGAGACTACGTACATGATCATTCAGTTAGTAAAGTAAACATAAATGTTCTATTATTTCACAAAAGATCATAGTAATAATGTAGAGATTTACCTGAAGACGCTGAAACATAGTATCCTTCAATGATTGAGGCACTTGCTTCCAGTTGTGGTTTATGTTGCAATATGACTTCACCAAATGGCTACCGTAAGCGGTGAAGTCATTCTTCCAATTTCCATGGGGTTGGTTGAACTGATTGAAGTCCACCGGTTTTGTAGGAGGGCCCTTGTTAGCCTTCAGCCCACGTGTTGCACCTCTCTTCTTTGCTTCTTCGCCTCTGGTGGGACAACTGACTCCTCTTCGGTCTGCTGTGAAGGGCCAGCCTCAGTCTCGTGTACTGCTAACTGGTCCTTCTTCTTCTTCCTCCTCTTGTGACCCGCTTACTTGGTCTATTCTGCTGTGGCTCAGGTTCTCCAGTCGAGAAGCCGTCCAATGGGGTCATCCATAGGGTGATCATCCACTGAAAAAAAAATAAAAGCATTTTCATCAGATAAACTCATAACATAAATACTATGATGCATAACAATAACAGTTAAGATGATATTACAGTCTACATTCTACTAACAACATTACCTGACACGTACAAAAACATAAATCATTTCATATTTTCTACCCAAACACCCTCATCATGGTCTGATCGTGCGTAGAGCAAATCGTTTTCGGTATCATCAATCGAATCCGGTAATCCAGTAGGAAACAAGGATGTTTCCTCTACAGTCCCATTTTCATCGTTATCCTCATTTTCATTTTCGATTACAACCGGCCTTCTTCCTGGAAGAACAACAGACCATCTGCAGTCTTTCGGATCCTCAACATACCACACTTGTTCGCAATCCTTTCCCAGAACAAATTGATCATCATTATAACCGTGTAACCGTGAAAGATCAACCAAGGTAAGCCCTCCATCATTTTGGTACCCGCGTCGGTTGTCCACCCACTTGCACCGGAACAACAGAAAGGAATCAATGTCATAGTCTAGTTCCCAGATGTCCTCGATGACACCATAATACCAATTACTAACTGGTTGAGATCGGTTACCGCTGTGGTACTCAGTGGCAGCAGCTTCAATTTTTACCCCACTATTCTGGTTTATCGATTTGGCATCTTGGCGTGCAGTGTAGTATGTATACCCACTAATATCATACCCCTCAAATGATGTAATATTAGTTTCAGGTCCGATTGCCAAACATCTGATCTCTTCGCTTACAGCTTCTGGATCTGATGATGCTAATGTCAACACATGATCTTTGAACCATTGGATAAAAACTCGGTTTTGTTCTTTGTCAGCCAAATGTGGCCTTTCAAAGGATTTTGATGCCTTAACTCAACCATATGGGTTTCCAAATAAGGTTCAACAACCTCAAGATGTTGTAAGACAAACAAATGTGCTTGATGAATAAGTAGACGCGAAACTTGCACGATCTTTCTACCAATAACACCTTTACCCTTAAACCTGCCATAGTGTCGTGGTTTTGGGATACCAATAGACTCTGCCTCACTCAAATAATCGGTCACAAATTCCGTGACTTCCTCAGTCACTGTTGCTTCAACAATGCTCCCCTCTGGTCGATACCTATTCTTCATTCTACTTTTCAGAATACCCATGTACCGTTCAAAAGGGTACATGTACCGTAAGTATACCGGACCACAGAACTGTATCTCTCGAACGATGTGCACAATTAGATGTACCATTATATCAAAGAAAGATGGTGGGAAATACATCTCAAGTTGACATAATGTGATAACAATTTCACGTTGTAGATCATCTAGAGAGGTTACGTCAATTGCCTTGGAGCAAACAGCGTTGAAAAAGAAACATAACCGAGTTAAAGCATTTCTGACATCAGATGGCAATATCCCTCGAATTGCGACCGGAAGAAGATGTAACATCAGTACATGATAATCGTGAGATTTCATGCCTAAAAGTTTTAAATCCTTCATCGATACAATGTTCTTCCAGTTTGAAGAGTACCCAGACGGTACTTTTACCGAGTGCAGACATTTGCAGAAACTAATCTTTTCAGCCTTTGAGAGCGTGTAGCATGCAGGAGGTAGGTAGATTCGTTTCCCATTCTCTTGTGGGTGTAACTCCTTTCGTATACCCATGGTTTGCATGTCCTTTCTGATTTTCAATCCGTCTTTTGTTTTGCCGGGTATATTGAGTAAAGTCCCACTCACTGCCTCACCAACGTTCTTCACAATGTGCATGATGTCTAAGCAGTGTCTCACAGAAAGATGACGCCAATAAGGTAGTTCCCAAAAGATAGAACACTTTTTCCAAATGTTTTTCGCCGGTTTTGATGTGTTTCCAAATACATTTGCAATGTCCTTAACCTTTTCGTACACTTCCTCAGAGCTCAGAGGTAGACGGGCCACACGAGTTTCGGCTTGACCATTGAACAACTTTCTCTTCGTTACTCGATAAGGGTGATCTTCGGGGAGAAGACGTCGATGACACATATAAACATTCTTCCCACAATGTTTTAAACGGTCCGAACAAGTGTCTTCCTCGCAATGGGACATGCAAATGTTCCTTTAACCGTGTAACCGGACAAGTTCCCATACGCAGGGAAGTCATTGACGGTACAGAACAACAAAGCCTTGAGCGTGAAATTCTCTCTTGCATAAGCATCATATACCACGGTCCCCTCATTCCACAATAGCTTCAGATCGTCGATCAGAGGGGCAAGGTACACATCAATGCTATTACCTGGCTGCTTGGGACCAGATATCAGGAGAGATAACATGATGTACTTTCGTTTCATACACAACCATGAGGGCAAATTGTAGATCACTAGCAGAACAGGCCATGTACTGTGTTGACTACTCAATGTGCCGTACGGGTTCATTCCATCAGTACATAACCCAAGCCTCAGATTCCTATCTTCATGTCCGAAATGTTCTTTGTACCGTCTATTGATGTTTCTCACTGGCCCATCTGCTGGATGTCTTCGTTTTCTCATCACTATTTCTACCCTCCGCATGCCATCGTAAGTTCTTGCATCTTTCGGATTCGCAAACAACCGTTTGAATCTGGGTATAATCGGCAAATACCAAACAAGTTTTGCTGGAGGGCTTTTTTCTGAACGGAGGAGTGCTCACCATCTTTATGCTTATACCGGGACAACGAACATTTCGGGCAATTGTCCAGATGTTCATATTCACCCTGTACAGCACACAGTGTTTGGACACGCGTGAATTTTTTGTACTCTACTCCCATTGGACACACCCATTTCTTTTGCCTCAACGTGGTCGTAGGGAGACCGTTCTCATCCGATAGCATATCATGAATCAGCTCGAGGAATGACGTGAAACCTTGTCACTCAATCATATCGTCCCTTCACGTTGAACAAATTCAATTAGCTGTCATTTCTTGTTTGTGTACTTAGTGCAAGTAGGATACAACGCCGTTTTGGATGCGTCCAACAACCGTTGATACTCATCCGGCCGGTCGACAAAGTTATCCTCAACGTTACCAAGCATCTCGTCAATTGTTCATCATGATAAGTCGACTCACTGTCAACATTGACTCCGGAAGCGCTTGGAGTTCTGACTCGGTAGTAGTATCGAATGTCTGCTCGGTTCTTGAGTTACACCGATCGTGACTATAGGAAGATGAAGCATTATCTTAAACACGTTCTCCATGAAAAATCCATTTTGTATAATGTGGCATGAAACCACGGGTTCTTCACATGGAGTTGTAACGAGTGTTGATGCTTGAATAATGTCTACCACAACCACAATCAACACACAAGGACATGGAATTTCTCCGCCTTTGTCCTGTCCTTGTGTTGCACTGCAGCTTTGCAAAACTCTTTCAGCATTTTGTCAAAATGTTCGCCTCTATCACCATACATCCAGTCACGCTCCATACTACATGTGCAACAGATCACAGGTGTGAGTTAGAGCCTTTGTAGAATATGGCCTGTATTAAGTTTGCACAACTGTATTCTTAATGGAGCATGACTGGGATGATTGTCAATAGTCTAGCCTAACTCTAAGGTTGCAAACACAAAATAAACTAGCATTTTAAATTTAAAATTGTTGCACTTCTAAAACAGAAACGGGTGTTTAAAACAATACTACGAATACTTTTTCTACAAAAAATTCGGCATGACCTTTGCAAATACACATCACGTTGGGCTTATTATTCAGCACTCACCAAAGTCATCACAACCACAAACATTCCAACAATGGCAGCAACCAAACAATTAAAATAAATCTAATTCTTTACTAGCTAACTGAAAACCAATTGCAAATTCAGATCATCAAATCAACGCTTTCAATTCTCCACTGTATAAGTTCAAACCGGTTTAGAGATTAACAAAGAATCGAGAGTTAAAATACGTACTTGTTTTTTAAGGATTTATGGACGGGGGGAGACTGGTGCCTGAGAGGTAGGCTTCTGTGCGAGAGATGCAAAAAAATAAATTACAAAAGAAATGCATCAACAAATATGGAATGAAGCTAAATTATGTACTAGCAATTATATTTAAATACATAATTGCATTTATTAAACAAAAAATAAGGTTTAGTTATTACTTGTGCACAGAGGAGGAAAGTGCAACAGCATGGAAGAAGGCGGGCGGGGGAAACAAGAGAGGTGATTCACGGACTTGAATGTAGTGAGACCTGATAAAAAAAATTAGATATGTTAGACATATACACATACATCAAAAAATATTAATTACGAAGAGAATTTAAAAAAAAAATTGGCAGGACTTTGCATAGTTTACCTATCCCATGCTATTATTAAGCATTCACCAACCATTCATCAACACAAATTTCCATCACAAATCAAACTAATACCAAATTTATATAAACCAAATTTTAATAATTTGTGGGAAATCAAATACAAAGTAAAAAAAAAGACACAACCATGCCTATTATTAACCATTCACCAATTATTCAACAACACAAATTTCTATCATAAACCAAAACCTAATATATACAAATTTATTCATCAAACGAAATTCCAATAATTTGGGAAATCAAATACAAAGTACAAAAAGAGAAAAATGATAAGTTAGATTATATTACCGGTTCCAAAATGAATTGTTCTCCGCTTTCAATCTACCATCAAATGGTTAAAGAACCTTCTTAAGTGTTATCTGTAGAGACACAAATACGTATAGACACAAGAGAAACTCAGTAGTTGTGTTTGTTCCTATATGCAGTTAGGTTGCAAATTAACAGTGAGTGAAGAGAATGAAGAGAATGAAGAGTTAAATAAAAAAAATACCGGTTCATAAATGAATTGTTGCAGCGCCTCTTCTCAATCGGGCGTGCGAGAGCGTGTAGCAACACCAATCTCTACAGAGGCAACGCATAAAGATGAACAACATTCAGATCAATTAGAATAATTTTATATTAAACTTAACGACTATACAATACTCATACATATATATATATACACTACCGAATGTTTATTAGTATTTTTACCAATGAATGAAGTTATATTAAACTTAACGACTATACATACTCATATATATATATACACTACCGAATGTTTATTAGTATTTTATCAATTAGATAATTTTAATTAAACTTACATTGTGAGTAGTAAATTTTGCTTAACTTATATAACTAGCAGAGATCTCACTCACCAATGTATATTTACAATGTATATTTACTTATGAAATGTGAATTAACAAGTAATTTAAAGTGGACAATAAGCAACCTAACTAACTTAAACAAATAATGCTCAAAACATTGTTCCACCCCATATATAAGCATAATAAATCTAGCCCAAATAAGCTAACTTAACTATACTTAAAAGAAGGGCCAAAAACAGCACAAAGATTCACTTGGACATTTCGTCGAACACCTTGTGTGCATACATAAATTTAATAGTTTAACAACCAAATCTTGCAAAGATTTCACACACACAATAAATATCAAATCCACAATCACAATGTGACAACAATCTATCAATTTTAACAACAAATTAACAATTAAATAAACACAATCGAAATACAAAGTCAGGGTTGCTCTCACCTCTGTTCGCCTCTGTTGACTGGCGGAATGAGGGCGCTACGCCAATCTTGCACGACCACCGACGGCGCGACACCGGCGACAGCGAGAGGAGGAGGAGGGCGGGCGGGCGACGGCTGTGGTGGCGGTGGTGGGTCGCAATCGCCGCGGAACAGAGAGACGAGAAGAGGGGTTAATTAACCTAATGAAACCCGTAATTGTTTCGAATCGGGGTTGGGGGGTTAATTAAAAGGACCTATTTCGGCGGTTCCTTGTTAGGAACCGCCGAAATAGGCCCTTTTTAATTATTAAAAAATTAATGAGACCTATTTCGGCGGTTCCTAACAAAGAACCGCCGAAATAGATGATTAAATTTAAAAAAAAAAGAAAAATAGAACACCTATTTCGGCGGTTCGTGTAAGGAACCGCCGAAATAGGTCTCTTAATTTTTTTAATTATTAAAAAGGGCCTATTTCGGCGGTTCATATCTAGGAACCGCCGAAATAGACCCCTTCTTTACATACGGTATACATCTCGGGCCCCTATTTCGGCGGTTTTATCTACAACCGCCGAAATAGGGGCGCCGAAATAGACGTTTTTTGTACTAGTGGTGGTTGAATGAGAAAAACAATGCATTTGGGCATGATAATATAGTAAGGGAGTTATGGCGAAATTTGAGTACAAAACTAAGTGTTTGAAGGGTTCTAAGAAGATTTGATGACTAAGGATGTTATGGTAAACATTAAGGGCTGTTTTGGTGAAAGTGGGTAAACAATGGAGCTCTTGAGTAATAGGAAGACCTAGTGATGTCTAAGAGGGACTAGGGGTTACAATGGTGAATTTAAGGCACCAAAACCATGGTTAAGGAAGCTAGGGAACTTGTACAAAGTTTGAAGGAAAAATGAGGTATAATGACTTGTAAGGATGTAGGCATGTGCTAGATTATATATGGCTTTGAGAAGTTTGAGTAAGGAAAATGAGTATGCAAAATGATGCTTGAGGAGCAGTTAAGATGGTTGTGAAGAAACACTTGGGTTAGTTGAAGTTTTAGGCAAAGTTTATATGTTGGAAGTGTAAGGAATTAAGTCATAAGTGTTAAGAGTTTTGTAAGAACTTGAGTACATGATCAAGGAATTTAGTGTGAGTTTGGTGGATGAATTAGGAGGATTTAAAGGTGCCAAAATGATTTTAGAACATGCTAGGATACTTGTGAGAAGGTTAGGAAAAGATTGGATAAGAATTGAGGTTGAACAGAGGTCAAAAATTATCGTTCTGGGCACATTGAGTGTAGGTCCGGGTTTGCAAACTAGCACCCAAACCCGGACCACACCAAAAACTATCCAGAGAGTTTAGCCGTGGGATGGTCCGGGTTTGCATCCCAGCACTCAAACCCGGACCAGTCCTAAAATTGTCCAGAAACTTTTGCGACGTATTAGTCCGGGTTTACAACCTCGGACACAAACCCGGACCCATCAATAAAAGCTACAGAATGTTGAAAAATGGAGTTTTAAGGTTGGGACTTGTTTGGTAATGAAACTATAAGATTGTTAGGACATAATTAATGACATATAATGGTCATTAGGGGCATAAGCAAACTTAAGAAATAATAAGGACTTAAGGGATTAAGTTAAGTTAGAGCTTTCAATGCTTAAGGTTAAGTTTGTAAGGTTAAGTTGTAAAACTTAAGAGACTTTGAATGGGGATTTATATGGGCTAAGTAAGTTAAGTAAATTGAGTTAAGTTAAGAAATTAACCACCCCAAAACTGACTGAATGTTTTAGGGTTTGAGAACTTGGACTCCGGAGGAGAGTAAGCAACCGAACAACCAGCGGTGAACGGTACAGTCTTCTTGTGACCTGCTGATGTAACGAGGTGTCCCTCGGCTTGGTGTGCTATCTGTTTTTGTGTGCTCACTAAACAAGATAAAGCATGCAACCGGAATGTTATACATAATTGTATTGTTGTGTGATGTTTGAAAACTAACACAACCTACTGTGAGAACTTACTAACTAACGTTTAGTAGGAATTGAGTGAGACTAAGGAACGCTCCCTAATATAGTTTGTTATAACCGAAAGAGGTTAACCAACAAACATGGTCTTGAGACTTCTACTAACTGGAACTTAAGGGGGAGTGAGGAACCCGGGACTGACTCGGTCATGCATGTAAGGAAAAAGGTGGTCGGTACTAAAGTAGACCCGACCTCCGCTGAGGACTTGTCTTCGGACTTGTTGCCTAGGGTCGGTTGCCGGCTCAGCTACAATGGATATTCAATCCATGGTAGGTGGCATTAAGATGGTGCGGTAGGATCACCTAAATCCTAAATTATAAGATAAGTTGTTTATCAACCAGTGGAGCTATTATCATTGGCTAGGGTTGCTTTTAACCCGACAAAATAAACATTGAGATAAAATACGATCATTTAAAAGAGTGGTTTGTATTATAGATTAAGTAAGGTTGAGATAAGGTACAACCATTCTAGTTAAAGGATGGTTTGTAATCTAAGATTGAGTTAAGCACAACCATTTCTATCTAAAGGATGGTTTGTTTTCTAAGACTAAGATAAGGTTTAAGATTGAGGTAAGATAAGGTTGGACTGAGAATAAGAGGAATCATAACGTAAGGAGTCAAATAACTGACTCAATAAATAAGGGAACGCATTTAAGACGTTCATTGTGTTTGAACTTTGATTGTTCATATTTGGCTTGTTGTTATTGCACTTTCTATTTGTGATCTAATCAACCTCCATGCTATCGACAATTAGTCGTCGTAGCCACGTTAGCTTGGGGGCCATGAGAGGATCGTACCAGCATTCGTGCTGACCCCCTTTGGGGGCTGTTTTTATTTCGCAGGTGAACGACAGGAGGCGATCATCATGAGAGTAAGATGGGGTGGTTGTGTTATGGGTTAAGTGTGGCCTACGAGTTGTGCATGTACACTCGTATGGCATTTTGAGTTAGTAATATGTATGGGATGTGAGGGGCTTGTAAGTACTAATGTTCGGTATATTCTGTCATTCAGACCGTGGCAAGGTCCTGGAGTGTATTGGATTCCGCTGTGACGTTTGTATATATGTTGTTAAGTTGAGGAAACCACGATTGGATTGCGATGGGGTGTTACAGAAAGGGATTTTAAGTATGCCCCAATATTAATACAAGACCCGAGCGCCGACGATTACAACTACTAAAGGCGAGTAATGAAAGTGTGTTATACACAAATAGTTTAAACAAGCCATGAAATAATATTGGCAATTTACAAGATAGTAGATCACCTTCACCCATACATACGGGATTCAAATATAAAAGCATACTAATGCACTAGAGAACATGTTAAAGACTACATAGATTCTTGAGGGCTATACCTCGTAAACGGACAGAAGTCATATACTGACATCCATAGGAGAGACCTCAAGTTTGCAGTAGGCGATCGAGTCTTCCTTAGAGTTTCACCTATGAAGGGAATTTTTAGATTAGGGCAGAAGGGCAAGCTTAACCCGAAGTATGTAGGACCGTACCTTATTACGGAGCGAATGGGCTCATTAGCCTACAGATTAGACTCATATGTTAAGCTAGGGAGAGTGCACAATGTGTTTCACATTTCTCAGCTAAAGCAATATGTGCCTCACCCATCACATAACTTAGAGCCCGAGACACTCGAGCTAAATCCTACACTTAGATATGAGGAGACCCCAGTTCGCATTTTAGACTCCAACACTAGGGAGACCAGGAACAAGACCATTAGAATGGTCAAAGCTCTGTGGTAAAACCACGACATTGAGGAGGCGACATGGGAGTTAGAAGACTCCATGCGAGACAAGTATCCAACAATTTTTTTCGTTTTGTGTATACTTGTAGGGGTACATGGGCGTAACCCTTTTTAAGGGGGGTAGAGCACCACATGCGACTTGCATATGTGCAGTCTATATTGGTTTCGCGTATGATTATTTGTGTTTGTTTGTTGCGCATGTGTGCAATTGGTTAGATGGTTATGTCCTATGTGACATTTGGTTGGTAATTAGTATGTCCTATGTGACACTTGGTGATTAATGATATGCCCTATGTGACACTTGAATGATTATTTGTGTGTTCTATGTAACACTTGGATGTTAATGGAAGCACTTAATTACCTTACAGTATTTACCAAGTTATTTGTGTTACGATTATATTGAAGGTCATAAGTAAGGCTATGTATATGTATGATTTGCATACCCTCGGATTACAGATGGAATGTAGAGGTGTCACTATAGTCTTGACACCCAGGAATGGTAGACATACAGGGAATAGATACGAGGAACTTGATTCCATAGTATATGTAAGTATAGGTTATGACTTCGGGACGAAGTCCTTTTAAGTGGGGTAGACTGAAATACCCCTAACGTTTAAATAATTAAATAAAGGTAAATAAGTATTATTTAGGGGATTATTAAACCCTGAGAAAAGTATATAAACATTTAAGCGTTAAGACGCACCAAACTCCTTAAGGTCAGAAACGAGCGTTAAAAGCCTGACCTTAAGTTAAACAATTATATAAGCTATGGACATTATATGAATTTAATCAAGGATCATTTTATGATCTTTAAGATACAAGTTCTCAGTTAGAACTGAGTAAAAATACAATATACCCGGGAGTTCCCTTAAGGGGCCCGAAAGTCCCGAAAGTCCCGAAAATACCTTAGTAAATAAAGTAAAGCATTACACCTTCTTCTAAATATACAATAACACTCTAATGAACATTTGAGATGAAGTTCTCAAAATAAATTCGCAGTTAAATACAAAGTTCTCGGAAGTTCCCGATGTGGGCCCCATAAAGGCCCGGGAATGCCTAGAAGGAGTGCCAAGGTGGCATGAACCCCTATATAAATTATTCTTAGAGTTCCTAAAATCATTATTAATCATTCTAAAGAGAATTCCCAAGCTACTTCTTCAAAAATAAACAAAGAGCTCGGGGGAAATTTCTTAACGCTCCTTTTACCCCGGGAGTGCCCCTTTAGCCCGAAAATTGAGTTACAAGTTTATATAACCCCATATACTCAATGTAACACCTTAACATATTATTATTGACTATAAACAATGTCAATAAACACTTGGAACTCATAGCGACTAGTTATTTCCTAGAAAATTCTTAAAGCACAAAAACGCACCTTCGGGTGTCACAAAAATGCGTTTTACGCAATTACCTTGAAGCTTTTGAGGAGCCACGGGTTAGTAATCTTAAAAGTGGATAAATTGACCATCTAAATAAATTGATGGCAGTATTAAACTCATAGTACAAATGGGGACGATTTTAGGATAAAAAAGGTACCTAAAATCAGCATTTTTACCTTAAAACTTTCACCTTTGACCATAATAAAAATGTACCAATTAAATGCTGGAACATATTACAAATATTAGTATGATCTTAGTACAATATAGTGTAACAAAAATCAAATGAAAAATCACTCCCATTTGACCACCATATGGGGCGATTTTTATAGTCAATTTTGACTAGTTTTTGGTTTAAAAATGGTCTTATGGATGGTGAGTCATCTTGGCAAGTATTATATGTTAATATAGCAACTTAAATCAGTCAGATTAAGATACCTCCATACGTGTACCTGCAAGAGGTAAGCAATGAGAAAAAGAATGAGATTAAATACAAGAAAAGTAAACATAGATTAGTATAATGTAAGTTGTAACTTAATTATTGAAGCAACCCATGTGCTGTAGCCTTTGGTGTCGATCAGATTCAAGTAGTGGGGAGGGAGTGCTGTGTGATTAAGCAAAATAAGACATAAACTAATGAGCAAGATTAGCTCACTTTACAATTAACAAATTTGATAAGCTTCCTAGCAACTATATTACCGTAAGTCTAGGAGCATTTGGAGTCTTCCATTCCCACCATGGCCGATTCACATGCAGGAGATAAGGAGTATTTAATGTGATTAATGATCAAATAAAAACAATAATTAACTATGCCTAATCTAATGCCAAGAATAAAACAAACCTTGAGTGGTCTCCTAGCATGCTTTAGCCGTAAGGCTACATAGAGATGGAGCTGCTCACATCCACCTTGGCCGATCACACCTGCAAGAAGGACAAGATTAATACCATAATTAAGCTCATTTAATGTTAGTTAATTACCATGCCTTGTCATCTTTCCATAAGCCATCAACCAACTTCAATTATTCATGCTAAAAATAACCGTAGCACTAGAGACCATGGTGGTCAATTATGAAAGCAAATTAAACAAAATAAAGACATGAAATAATGGCAATTAAACAATAGCAAACAGATTTTGATTGCTTACATTCTCTTCTAATAAAGCCTTACGTGAATGTTCATCCATTTCCCTTGCCCACATAACCGTAAGGTAAGCTTCTTCCTTAACTCTCTCTTTTCTCCTTTCTTCCTAAGTTAATTCCTAAGTGTTAATAAACTCCATTAATGGTGTACTAGTTCCTAACACCATTTAATGTAATTTCCTAGTTAATTCTATCAAGTCTTGAAGCAAGAAATCATCCTAGCAATTTCTATAATTTTTCGCCAAGTATAGATGTTCCAAGGAGGTTCCTAAATCCAACAACAATACAAGGAACAACAAGATCAAGTTAAGGTATATTTTCATGTTGAAAATCTTAAGAGAATTCCTTAAGGTATTTTCGAAATTATAAGCTTCTAAATCCATACTCTCTTCATTATTTCATGAAGGAAACTTGGATCTACCATCATCTCAAGGTGTATCAAAAATACGTTGTTAAATTCTTAAGGTAAACTCTTGTAAAATTACTTCAAATATTATTTATAAATCCTTGTTAGGAGTCTAACAAATAGATCTCCTAAATATATGTAAGGTGGCCGAATTCTCTATTTCAAAATAGCATTTGGAGAGCTTGGAATTCAAGGAAAAATCAAGTACAAGAATTGTCTTGATTTAAGGGGTAAGTATATATAATTAAGGTTTATTAAGTTTAAGCTTAATTTAAGCTTCAAACTTTGGTATAAAATTTATGTTTAGGCCATGTTAATATTAAGGCCGAAAATTATTGAGTTAAAATAACAAGAAAATAATTTATAACATATAAGGTAAGATTATTACCTTAAGGTATAAAAATGTGTCACAAGAATTAATTAAGATGCATATAAATACAAACCAAATTATCTAAGGGTTATTTGTTCTATTTGAGATTATAATCATTCTAAGTCATTAGCATAATTTTTAGAAGTGTTATATGGCTTATATACATTTATATGTATTTATTATAAGGTTTAAATCAAGTTTTAAAACTATATAGTAAAAGTATATTAAAGCCGAGAGTTAAATTTATTATTTGGCTGATTTTCGAAATATATAAGTGTATTAACTTATATTATGAATTTTGGGAACATTAAAAATAGCTACAAGTATTTAAATGGCTAGTTTAATAAGTTATGTGGTTAAAATGTAAATTTTGAAAAGTTTGGTGTATTAAATGGGATTGCCGAGAGTTAAGGATCATATTGGCATACTTATGATATAATATAAGGTAGGAATTAATATTATGAATTTTGGTGAATTTAAATAAGTGGTTAAGTGTTAAAATAACATTTTATAAAGTTTTGGGACTATTTATGTAATTATTGGAAAAATTAGTGTATGGCCGAGAATTACTTATGATTTTATGGGTTTATTAAAGTATTAATTATGAAATTAAGTCTTGGTCAAAGTGTTGACCACAAACTTTGGGTTAAAATGAATTATGACATAAAATATTAAGTTTATAAAAGTTTTGGGGTGAATATGTAATTTATGGAAGTATATATGAAAAATAGAATTTAATATGGGGCGGAAATGTTAATTGAGGAAAGTTGTGGATTGTTTTGGTTATTTTAGTGAATTAAATATTAAAACTATAGTTTATAAGTTAATATGTAACTTATATAAAGTTTTGGGGTTAAATTGTAATAAAGGAATTATATAAGTTGAAACCGAAAGTATTTGGATCCATTTGGTAATTTATAAAAATTAGAATATCCATTTTGGAATTACTAAAATATTAAGTGGCTAATTAGTAAATTAAAAAGGTAGTATGGTTAATTAATAATTACAAAGGCTAATGTGGGTAATTAGTGAATTATAATAGTTATAAGGTTATTTGGCAATTTATAGAAGTTAATATAATGGTTTTACAATTTCTGAAATTATATGTGGTTAGTTAGTAATTTATTAAGTTATTGGGTATAATATATAAATACCGAATTAATAAGGTTGGTTTTGCAATTTAATAAGGAAAGGAAGTGAAACTAGGTAATATAATGTATTGTGGTATATCATGGAGTATAATATAAAATTTATAAAATAATTGTGGTGATAGTAAAATGATCAAGGGATATAATATAAAGAATAAGTGGAAACAATTATGAGTTTATAATTAAGGAAGTGGAAATAAACTACAAGGTGGAAATTCATTATCACATGTGAGTATCACATAAAATAACGAATTGTTGAATTACCTAGAGTCACTGTAAAATAACAGGGAGAAATAAAGAACATACGGGGTTATTATACAACGAGTATAAACACTACAGTGACTGTACTGTAATATTTAACGAATAGTTATATTAATATTACCCGGTATTGCATGTTTAAATAACAGCGTACGGGAGGGAACTACTGAACAAGAACTTGTCAAGCTAGCTGTTATCACGGTGAACGGTATGTTAATTGTGTGGTCTGAATGTCCTAAGGATTATCCTAAGGTCCAGACATTATGTGTTTAAATGTTTAAGAACGATATCTGTGATTTTATGTGTATGATATTGTATACGGTATTGTTCAAACTGTTGCGTTGTGTCTTATACGCGAACGTCTTATGACTAAAAGTTTATACATCTAAACTGGAACAAGACTAACTGACCTTTAGGTATTATTTGAACCTAACTGATGGTCAACTGTTATAGTCTTAACTCAAGGATTGGTTATTATGTCACCGACAAAAAGGGCTAACTTATAAAGAGAGGAATCCAGATCGTTTCGACTTTCTGGTTGCGCATTGTGATCACTGCGAGAGACTATAATGGAGAGTCACTCAAAATCCATCAGCCACATTCGGGGATGGCGGAAGGCACTGCCGTTGGTGCACAGGTTCGACCGGATCGGTCAAATAACCAGGGCCACAGGGTCAGCTGGTAAACAGTTCCAATGGAACACAAGGGACATTCGTCCATTAATAAGTTATTAAGGTTTGTCTTAACATGACACTTGAGGTGGAAATTAATTGGAAAATGTTAAATGATTGGTTTACAGGATAAGAGCCAAGTGACTAACTAACAAGTACAGTTTAATACGCGTATCTTGTTTGGTTATTGTTATGGTTTATTAATGTGTGATTATTGGTTATTGCTATGAGTTGTTGTTGTGTGGTTATTGGTGTTGTGTACTATTGTACACTGGTGTTTACAGGTGGATTGTTATGTATTTGTTAAGTGTTTACTGTTATTATTGTAAACCGGTATTTCATGTAAAGAATCTAATATCAAGATGGCTAAAACGACTTAAGGAATCCAAATGATTTAAGACTACATTTAGCATACCAGCATTTCGATTGCTGAGCCCTTCAGTGGGCCAAAAATTCCAGGTTGTTGAAGAAGACTCAAGCCGGAGCGTGGGACACGGGGGGTAGCTGAAGTGTTTTCAACAAACACCGTTGGTTTTATTTTGTATTGTATTAAGGAGGATGTTGTATTCAGTTAGTTGCTCATTTAGTTGGAGTTGGTTGTAATAATTAGAGTGCTCAGTATCTGTTCATCACAGCGTAAGAAGTTGTATTGTTGGAAAGAGTAAGGGTGTCTTGTTACTCACAAGGGTGAGTAACGGCGTGTAACACCAAGGTAGATAGTTTTATTTTCCGCTGCGAATTGTTATTTATTATGATACGAATTGTGACGTCACTACAGGTTTAAGATTAGGGGTGTTACAACTTCCGAATAACAAGTAACCCCGACAGTTCACCCCTGTTTTCTACAGTTATTTGTTACGGGTTTCTCTAAACCGGTCGGCTTTGTTACTAAAACTCGTATGTCAAAATATTACGACTGTTAAGTTTAATTCATTATATTTCTTCAATCTTATCCACCATTAAATATAGGTACATAACCTATAGTTGCATGTATGCATGCATTATTATTTTATATTGTATGTTTTCCCACCATCCATTTATACATTGTATATACTCCATTATCTTTAGCAAATAATATTTGCATCCAAAAACTCATAACCTATAGTTCGTAACTATTTTTATGTAATAACCACCACCATTATATTATATGGTTTCCAACCATAATATATATCCATCCTTTATATACATTTTTCTTGTGTATGTATATATTTACCACGTAGGTAACACTACTAAAAAACAGCGATTTAGAGACGGAAATTGAGACGGAAAAATTTCCGTCTCTATATAGAGACGGAATAGAGACGAAATAGGGATTAAAATAATAAAGACGGAATAGAGTCAGAATAGAGACAAATTAGTGAGGGAATTAGGTGGCGGTATATTTTCATATTTGCCGCCGAATATAGAGACAGAATAGAGACGACAATATTTTCGCTATATTTAAAAGAAAATAGAGACGAATTTTTTCCGTCTCAAATAGAGACGGAACTAAATTACCTCTCAAGTAGCGACAGAAATTTAAATCCGACTCTATTTGGAGACGGATAATTCCGACGCTAAAATTATAACCCTAATACCGCTACTCTATCTAATTCCATCTTCACTCGGTAATTTTGCAATGCTCAAGTGGCGAACGTTCACCCTTCTTCACTCTCTGTTCAGAACAGGCGAACAACGAACTCCATTCGCTGCACGATTAATGTCTTCACTCACGGTAATTTTGCTGTCCTAACTGGCGAATAAAAGCGGTATCTTCTCTCACGGTAATTTTGTTGTCCTGCTCCGTGCCAGCCATTGAAGGAGCATACTTGCTTTGTCCTGAATGAAGATTGAATAAACTCACGGTAATGTTTCAATCCTAAAGCACTGCAGTACTCACGGTAATTCTGCAATTTCACAACCCTTGACTGGCGGAGAAGAACTCACGGTCATTCATCTACTCTAACTGGCGATACCGGCAACATACTCACGGTAAATTTTGCTACCCTGTCTGGCGATAACACAGAAACATACAAGCTTTGATTTTTTTTTGATGTTTCACTTATCTCAACCCGACTGAATTCTGAACGGTTTACACCAACCCTATAGTTTCCACGATGCTGATTAGAGGTGACCGTATATTAATTTACAAAAAATATTGATTTGCTTTTACGATGCTGTAATCCGCAATCATGTAATCAAATTGTCACTACAAACAAACTCAGTTTTACTAACACACACTAAGTGTTAGTAAAAATGAATTATGTATCAGTAAAAACGCTAAGACCTATTCCATCATATAATTTTTATGTTAGTATAGATGGTGTCGCTATAAGGTTTTAGTATTACTTTTTTGTGTGTTAGTAAAACTTATGGTCATATACTAACAAATAATTGTATGTTGCTAAAGACAATGTGTCCATGCTTTAGTCTATACCAACACTTATATAATGTGTTAGTAAAAGATTTAGTAACAAATTTTATTGTAAGTAAAGATCATCTATACTAACATATACAAAATGTGTTACCGAAAGCAAAACACAAAATAAAAAAAAAATTGATGGATTTGCTACTAAAAGTAGCAACCCATATGGAACATCCATCTTATTTCCAAGACCTGAATTACAATCGTCCCATAAAATGGCTCAAATGCCTGTATGATACCAGTTCATGTGGTATTTTATAATCCAAATGTACTTCAAATGCAGTACACAGAAAACAGCAAGATCGTAATTCAAATGCAATACACTGAAATCAGCTAGAAATCAGCAGATTGTAATCCATATGTACATCTTTACAATCTGAGTAACCAATTATTCAATTCTAAAAACAACATTGTTATCAATCACTCATCAATGGCTTATTGCAAATGTAAACTTTAATAAAGTTCTATATTCACCGTGGAGGAGAGAACTATCAGAAAAAGATGAGCAAATTTGTTTCATGAGTGAATTCTACACATATTTCCTCATCAATGGCTTGAAGTACTGTTTGTATCAGTTGGAATCTGCAAAAAAAGTTTAAGCAGATTAGGGGAGGGAAGGAGGTCACCACACAACAACTAAAACTTAACACTTAAAGTGGAGAAGTGCATCACATAAAGCCAAAGCCAAGTCAAGCTGTCTGAAATATGATTTGCAGATGCTTAAAAAAAAAACAAGCAGCGAAGGTGCAAAGCTTTGGGAGGTGAAATAAGTATTGATAGTTTGAATAAGTATTTTGAACAAGTCTGATTAAACAAACGCTAGTTTTAATGACTTTGAACTATCAACAGCTGGCAGAGCATACACAATACCCTGTACATCATAAAGATAGAGTTCTTTAAGGTCATTAGAAAAATATTATGGCACGATCTGTATAAATATTAATTCACATTTCATTCTTTACCATGGATGCTCCTCTTCACGAGAGGATTGGATAACTACTACTATAATCTTTCTGACTGCACAACATGGCAACCCAACTCCAGTTCGATGAATCTCCTAGCATCAACCTCAAATTCAAGGAAATGGAGGTCTATTTCTTATATATCCCCCTTCACCCCCACCCAGCTCTTTTTATAATTATATACGGCAAAATCAAGAAGGTTTGGCTATCATTCAAACAGAGCCAAACAGTTATTCTTTTTTTTAGTCTAATTTCTCAATGTATGTTATATATATATTAATTCAACCACTCAGATATATATATATATAAACACTTATTTATCCCCTTCAATTACTGCCAGGTATAGAAATTCAAGCAGACAAACATATTTAAAATGACAAACAGACAAACAGATTTCAAATGACAGGCAGACAGACATATTTCAAACGACAAGCAGACAACAAATTTCAAATGACATGCAGAGAGAATGTTCAGAGTCAAATGACACTTACTTGCATGTTGAGTTGGGAGACCACCCTAGCCAAATCAGCATTTGACATGTGCTCTTTCATAATCCCCAACAAGCTACTCAAGACAGAATGTGTGTTTGCAAAAATCTCACTCCTCGTAACTTAAACAACCCAATCCAGAAAAAAGCACAACACACTAAAAAACATAAAGGATATGAGAGACAAACCAAATTATTACCTCTTCATGGCTGAATCTAGCAAGAGATTTGGTTCCAATGCAATGTGGCTCATCCGACTTTGTGCGGTTCACTCTTTTTTGCTCAAACATCATCTACATGAATTGAAAAAGTAGAATAAGTAATAAAACTGAAGTAAAGATTCACCTTACACTTACTAAAATTTTACCAAATGTAAATAGAACCTGATATTCAGGTTTGGACCAAAGATTTACAAGGGCTCTGAATTGTTGCTTGTCAACTCTGTCATCAGATAGCATTTCCACAACTTCATCAACTGTTTTACTAGAATCAAAGAACTTCAATTTCAGCTCAGCTTTCCAAGACCTCCACTTCATTGTCATCCAAGCAAACCTCAATTCTTTCATCACTTTCTAAATCCCACACATTTGGCATTAATGTGGGACCTCTAACATTTCTCGCAGATCCTTTTTTTATAGATGACAATATATTAAAGTCGTTAGCAATGTGTTTATATCTAAGAAAATAGAATAAAAACAAAGAAATAGGAAAAGATACTAGAGAATAACTTTTTACTATAGTAATTCATGATTCACATTATCGGAGGGAGCTGGGAGTTTCCATTAAATAGATTGACAGATAGATCACCAGAGACCCAACAAGATGTAGTACACTAATGTGATGGGCAGTGCGATCAGCATTCCGAATATAACCCTGCAGGCCAGGCACCCAACACACAAAAAATCAACAATTAAGATGATGTATCACTATCAACGAGTATACGCACGTATTTCTTATTTTCTTAACAAAACAAAAACTAATAGTAATAGTAATACTCACGCAGTGCTGAGAATATCAGGATGAACATTGTACTCTTTTGCGAACACAAACGGAACAATTCCTTGAGGTAGAGCTGCCAGTTTTATTATTATTATTGTAATTGATTTGACCATCAATCAATTTTTATTAGTAGAGGATAGAATAGAACTAGCTACTTTCAGAATCAGAAACAGATAGATTTCACAAGTACTAGTACTTTTTTGTTTAAAACAGAAGCAAAGAATGGTACATATAAATATGAAAAGCAAGACCCACCTGGACTATTGCAATGTGTAAGAGGGTGCCACGTAGACCGACAGCGATAGAGGCAGCAGCCATGACAGCTGGACCAGTGAGAAATCTAACTCCCATTGCAAATGTCGCAACTGAATTCCCACATGCTATGATCCGAGGTTACAATGCCATAAACAACCCTGAACCAAAACACTCTACTCAGTACATGAATATAACATCTTAACAGCCACTCCACTCCACTCCATGTGATTATATTACTACATATACTAAAGTTTTTATGACGATATCTAACTTAATGATGGTCCGGGAAACAGATCATGCAATAACCCATGCATGTCATGGTTAAATCTTGGCCCTTCATTTGGCATACTAGTACTAGATGAACTAACATGCCCTTCCCCATGATAAGTCCATTGTAGATACCCTTTCCGAAAACCTACACATATAAGGTGATCATATACATCCTCTCTTGAACGGTAGAACTGATTTCTACAGTTGTGACAAGGGCAAAAGATTCTACCTTCTACTGAAGACTTGTCAAATGCACTATCCAAAAACTGATTAACCCCATTTATATACTGCTCACTCCATTTAGGGATAAGGTACATCCAAGACCTATCCATCATACAAATGGATCGTCCTCTAGAACAAAAAACTGAAAACAATTTATAAACAAAGATTGATCAAATTAACATACATTTAAAAAAACAAAACACTTTATGAGAACTCTCAAACAGAGAGCCTATAAATTCTCAAGCCACATTTGCAAGTATATGATACCAAGAAAAGAACAATTGAAACAGGGTATTGCACTATTGAAAAAAAACGAGAAGGACAAGGCAAATGAGACGACAACAGTTTAAACAGCAACAACAACAGCTGAATACAAAGATCTCTTATGGATATATTCAGTTCAATTCCTTTTGAAACGGCTAATAAACATGGCATGAACAATTGAATGGGAGAGGGATATAGTAGATTATTCAAGGGAGATTAAGTTATGTTGGTATTGTGGGAAACCCACTCTTTAAATCATCTCCATTGACTCAGGAAGAAAATTCAGCTCAATGATAGATTGTCTGAGAACGTTACACGGACTAGCGTTTTGAGAGATTGATGATGTTTATCTCTTTACTGCAAGGATTAAACCTGACATCTAAAATGCTAAGAAAGGAAGATATGACGATTATAATTGATTTGACTCTATATATTGCTTGAATCAGTTTTTTATAAATCTATAACTGACCACCAACAACAGCACCAACAACAACAGAGAAGAAGTCAGGGTATAGATAAAGAACAGAACAGTTGGGGTTAGGCATCTTTTCATGGGGTACAAAAGATGTTTGAAGATATTTACGCACAGGGGAGTAAGAAGTTCAATTAGTGATTGATCATGAGAGTAATAATTAAACTATTGTAATGGTTGGCTTTAAATTAAACCCTAAGGGTGGAGATACGACGACGATGATGATGATGATAAGAGATCTTATATCATCAGAGCCAGTTGAGGTAAAGAAAGGGTCAAGTTTGACTTAGAGATGTAGACACTTTGATCACCTGTAAGTAAGGTGGATGATGATAAGAGCTGTAAGGACGGATGAAGGAAGGTTAGCTGTTACATATTCAACAAGCATAATTAATTAATTTGACTCCTCCATGAATTAAATCAAATCGCACGTCTTAGCCGACATGAAATGAACAATCAGTATCATGATAAGTATATTGATTATTCACCATCTGTTAAGACGTAGCAATAAATTTCAACCTATAAAACCCTAATTAAGTCCGACGAATACATTCGGAAAGTATTCTATTGGAATCTAAATGTAAATGGAACCTTTCCAAGATACTCGAAACAAGGAATATACATACAGTGTAGAGTTTTGCACCTGATTTCAGCGGATCGAAGATGGAGGAGACTTGGAGATAGCACGCCTACTAGAGAGAGTTCGCTCGAAGATGGAGGAGACTTGGAGATGAGCACGCCTACTGGAGAGAGTTCGTTGGAGCAGCAAGATCGGTGAAGCGTCGTTCTAGCAGCAAGACTACAAGCAGCAAGACTACATAGCGTTGAACTTCGTTCAAGATGAGAGGGAGAAGTGGGAGTGAGCAGAACGACCAGAGAGATGAGAAGCGCGAGTGAAGTGAGAGTTCCAGAAAAAATAGGGTTTTATTTTTAGCAACAGTTTTTTTTTCCTGTTTTGAAAACGTTTTTAGCAACAGAATGAGTTATAAGATTTACTAATATATTTTTTTATGAGTTAGTAAAGCTAATAGATATATTAACAAATAATTATTAGTATCAGTATAGTTATATGTTATACTTATATATATGTGTATTTGTTGGAATAACTCTTAAATTTTTACTAACACTACTTTATATGTTGTTAAATAAGATTAATAGTAACATTATAACAAGTGTTGGTAAAGATGTATGTTAGTAAAGATCACTTAGTTTGTAGTGTGTTCTTCCAATCCAATCTGCATACTTAATTTGATTATAATTTTTTTTGGGGGGGGGTGGTGGTGGACCAAATCTACAAAGTTTTTCTATCGTAATAATAGTATATATATATTCTAAAACAAACTTTACTAGTCTCTCAAGACTATACTAGCCAACGCATTTAAAAGTTACGGTTTTGAATCATTCCTTTCTAGAAAATGTCATAAAGTTTAAGATAATCGTTGTAACCTCATTAAGGCTTTAAAAAAGTATGTATATTTGTGCGCCCTGCAAAGCTTGAAATCAGAACTTAAGGCTCCATTCAACCATTACCCTTTTTCTGACCCATTTTACAACACCAGACTCCAGGCCTTGAGGGAATTGGGTGACTGAAATGGCGAATTGGGTGACTACAATCATGTTAATTTTTCACTCCTGACTGGCAAAGAAGAAGACTTCTGCTGCTCTAACTGGCGATATCAGCAACATATATACGGTATTTATGCTACCCTAACTGGAGGCGATAACAGGAACATACAGCCTTCTATATTGCTGATTCTACTGAATGTATTTTTGTAATTCTAACTGGCTAATTGGGTGACTGCAGTATATGTGAATTTTGCAATCCTGATTGGCAGAGATGAAGCGCATCTTCCTCACGGTAATTCTGCTACCCTAACTGGAAATAGCTGAAATATACAATCTTTTGTAATGCTGCATATCAGATTAATTTTATTGATGCTATTTTGTAATTCTAACAGGCCATATAGGCATACTATCATCACCTGCACTCTCACGGTAATTTTACAATTCTGACCGGAGAGGTAGCCATCTTCACTTTACGACAATTCTGCTATCCTTGCTGCTGATTACAGTAAGTAACCAGCTAATTTAAACAAATGAACTATATTTTATTACTCCATATTTTCATTTCTGCTATAGCTGAAAGTCTGAAGCAATTCAAGGTCAAATTCAATCAAATATATTTTAGTACTTGATTAGAAGCCGTCTTGATGCCTTATAGTATAGTTAGTCATCTGCTACACGCAAGAATATTTTCATCGAAGTTTAGGTGTCAAAAACAGCATAAATTTACAATATGTTACAGTATCTTGTTAGTGCTTGGATTTACGATTGTCTCATAATTCACCTTGACTTCACCTTTTAATTAGTCAAAACCTGCTGAGTATATCCTTGAAAATAATTGAGAGTAGCTGACTGCTATTATTACTTACTGCCGCATTATGGTCTGTTTTTTTTAAAAAAAAAACTAAGCTTCCGTTTGAAAACTCAAAAACGAGTATTACAGTATGGAAGGTGAAACTATAATTCCAAATGCATTTTTTTATTTGGCTACTAATACATGATGCTACCGAATAAAACATATGAATTTCCATTGTGAAAGTGAGAATCTGTTTCCGTAGTTGAGATTCTTAAGGCAATGAGTAAGTGTGCGCTAGCTTATACCCGTCTGAACTAGTAAGAGTTCTTTGTTAACTAGCCAAAACAGAAATCTTGTGAATTATAAAATTTGTTTCGCTGTATTTTTGTGTCTACCAACATACTAATTTCAAATATTCTTCAACTCTGAAACGACAGTCAATTTGTTATGTTCCTTTATACTGTTTGAACGGGGTTACATAAGATACTTTTTCTGTCCTCGTCTCTAACTAAAGCCTTTATATGAGTGCATTTTCGCAAAATTTTTGTTTTGATTTTTATATCTCTTTTTATATGAGTGCAGTATGCAATACAAACCCCTCCTTTGTTGATGTTTTCCTGTTGTTCTGCTGATTACGAAAACTTTACATTCAAACCATCAAACTGTGCATTTCAAGGGTAATTTTAGAAACTCTATAACATCAATTTTTTCAATTCCTTTCTAAGGACAAGTCCTGGCTCCAACCAGATATAAGACCATTAAAATTAATTCATTTGAATATATCTTGCATAAAGAATAAATACAATACATATCTTCTACTACTGATGAGCAATGATCTGATATGGATTTTTTGCTCAGTTCCTGCTCAACTCAGCAGCTATTTCCTTCTCCGTTTTAAGCATTAATGCTGTTATGTTAAGTTGTTTTTTGCTCATCCCTGCTCAATTCAGCAGCTATTTCCTTCTCCATTTTAGCTTCTGCTTTACTCCTACAAGAAGTTTACTTGTGCCAACACTAGCAGCTTAGACATAAGTTTTCAAATATTCGATGTAGCTTGTTATTCCGCAATCCTGTTGCTAAGGTGATCTGAATTGCCCCAAAAGTTTCAGTTCTGCTGCCATGGTTAAAAGCTCTTTTCTGCAGCTTCCAAACTTCGGTTAGCACTCCAAATTTGCTTTGGTTTGCCTGAGTTTCGGCACGTTTGCACCAGATTTTGCAGCTTTATTATTCTTGGTTGCTTCTAGTTTGAACTGAAAAAATGGCATGTTATGAGACACGCTGCTGAATTTGATTAGTTGATGAGAGAGGATGATGGTGCCTTTATTTTCTGATATTAACATGGTTATTTTAAAAGTCTAGATATGGAGTCTGACAGAAAGTGGATGTATGAGGGAAGTTGGAGAAAGGTAAAGTAAGTCGACAATGGTTGAGAAAGATGGAGAGTTCATTGATTTTGCCCTTCACATAGAGTGCATGGAAATGGAAAATTAAGTGTCCTTGCATAATGAAGAAGTGCATGAACAAACAATATCTTGATCCAGAGACTGTTAAACTCCATCTTGCTCAGAAAGATGATTATTCCCATTAGTTGTATTTCATTGTACAACTTATATTAAGATTATTATCCTAATATTATGTAACATTTATGTTGTATATTTACAACTCCTATGTTATTCAATAAATACCTTAGTTATAAATCTCATTTATTTATAGTTTGTCACATTATTTAATGTGAATATCCTTACTTATATTAATTCCTCCTAAACCATATAACTGTAATAACATTTATAACATAGTAGACCTACTAGACCATAGTCTAAAATTCATTTTCCAACTCTTAATATTTTCGGTACAGCCCTTGAATTTTATTTAAATCCCCTTTTGACCACATAACATTTTGTAATGTTATACCATATACTAATATCATATAATATGATATTTTAATTCTCTTTATTTATAACCTATAGTTTTTATACAAAACTACTATATATTGCCGCATAGGCACATATATTAATCCGTATATATTCTTTTCCATAATCCATAGTTTCCTTTATTTACAAAATCACCCCATTATTTATACCATGTTATATATACCATTTAATATAACATTTTAAACCTTAATATAATATAACCCATAGTTATATATATTTAATTTACGAACAGACCCTACAATGTTCTAAACTATTTTCAACCCACCAATTTCCTATAATCACAATGTGACCCATTTTATAACATATAGTTTAATAATAACATTATAACTATATATTATACATATGTCTTAGGAAATACTCTTATATAATTCTAAAAATCACCAAATTTCACCAAAGGGTTATAAATATCCTTATTAACCCATATATATCGGTATTTACTATACCACCCCATCTTCATTCCAAAGTGTCATAATGATAATAACTATATATTATACATATATAGTTTATCTTAATTCCAAATCAACCCAATAATCCTAAAAATTCCTAATAGCCCATGGGTGTTTATAATACCATTATACACGTTAACTTTCGGAAATAACATATTACCACATATGTTATAAATTGTTACAATAAAATACCTATCTATTATAAATCCTTAATAAGTTATCTAACTTATTTAATTTGATCAAAACCGCCATATGGTCAAGGTTGACCACCTTAATATTCCTTGACCATTAATTTCTAATATTACGGTTTGTACCATAACTTTCTAGAAATTACCATTTAACCCCAAAACTTGATATAATCTTATAATTTTTATATAAACTTATTTAAACCTCCATCTTCGGCTATATCCTTTTATAGCCCCCAAATTTAATTTAATTACCTAAGACCCAATTCCTTGCGGTAAATAATTATATATCACCTAAACTTATTAAAAGCTTATAATGCATAATAAATGGCCTAAAGTACGTGGCCTATTACAAACATTGGCTTATAAATAAATTACAATAAATGCCCAAAAATGCATTAACTCTCGGCCTTACATATATTTTTCCTTATTTACCAATTTTCCACATAATGTCTTAATTTGACAATTATGCTAATTAATTACTTAGATAAATTTATTAAACCATTCCTTAATCACCTAAGGTCAAAATAAGACCTAATACCTTGTTCACTCACGGCACAATTATACATGTATAGTTACATTAATATACCAAGTGAAGGTTTAAGTGATTTATACCTGGTTTTTGCCAAGTTAAAGCCTTGTTTGGCCACGGCCAGCTTAGGATAATTTTTCCACAGCTCCTTTTACATGTTTTCAAACAGCAATTAAGGCATGGTTAATCTCCAAGCAAGATGAAATACCCCTAAGTAATTAAACGCTATTTAAATATATAACTTACAACATTAAAGCATAAAACGATTATGTACGTACATATACACAACGTTACAAAATTATGACGTTGTATATATAATTAGAACCACTACTAAATAGTTATACCCGTATAATGATGTAATTAAAAACGTGACATAACGAACAGTTTATTGTTACCGTATTTACGTACATACGGGTATATATGTAAATGTACATAACGTTACAAGATTATAACATTGTACATATAACCAAAACGTGACAAATAAAAATAGTCGTACATATATATGTACATACAATTAATAACGTGACATGTTAATACGAGTCACTATATGCAACAAATAGGCATAATAAGACTGGAAAAAATAAAAGAGCAAATATGCTCTAGCCGGGATTCGAACCCGAGACCTCTCGTACCTATCCCGAAACCTTAACCGTCTGAGCTGAGCTCGAATTCAGTCTATAACTCACGCAAATTTAAACTAATACCGAACTCATTAAGCTAACAGAAAAGAAAAGAAGCCAAACATGTCGGCTGCTCCTCATTCTTTCTTGATACGGTGAGATTGATCAAACAAAAATAAAACAGAATCAACAGACAGGGAATCCACTCACCCGCATTCCAAACCTCACACGACAAACTCATGTTTTTCTTCAATTGCCCATACATCCCTCTGCTTCCGTTGAGAATAACAAGGGAGTCCAACTAAGCCTCCCTCCTGTGCCGATGTTCCAGTTCCAAGAAGTTAACCAGTAGACCAACACATTATATGTGGAGTGGTTGCCTCTGAATCCCACGCCCGACTGTTTCCTTGTCTTGTGTCGTTGGAGCCATGAACACACAGACCATCATTCCCTCTCCTGGTAAGCACCAGTTCGTACATGTTCAGAGAGCTAGCGAGGCACAACCCAGATCCTGTGAGGATCGTCCGCTGGTTATCTGAATCCGACACTCTATGCTCAAGTTCCTGTGATTTTCTTCCTGTCCCATACACGTACCGTGCATGCCAACCATGGATGGAGTGCTGGAAAAAGGAATCCTGAAACCAAATTCTCTCCAAGGACTGTTAAGGTAAGATAGGGAGTTCAGAGGGAAATCATGTTTTAGCAATCTCTTCATTCTCGTCTATTTTTATGTCGAGAGATTTCTCACAGTCTGACTCGTTTCTCCTCAACCCTTGCTTAACTTCACCTGGAGGTTCAACCCAGAAAGAGTGTAACAAGATCCACTAACAACAGCTCAGTCCTGTGTCAAAAAAAAAGACGTGACCAGGTGAACCTTCTATTGACTCTTCGCGGTCTGTTTCAGTTAGCTTATCAGCCTAACCTCTGTGTAATCCTCCTCAGTTGATGTCGAGTGACCAAGATGCTGGAAGTCTCACTTGCGCCAAGAATCAACCTGGGGAAAAGCAGCTAAGACACTTAAGTGGTGAGCCATCCTTAAACTGGATACACAACAGAAACTAAAGAAACAAATCTGTCAAGTCTAACCTGATAACTTGTTCAGCTTCTAAAGCTTTGTATTTCTGTTTATTAACTCCTCATAGTGCGGCTAATGTTGTTGGGGGGTTGCTTTTGAGAATGAAATCACATTAAACTAACTAGCTAAGCAGCTAAAGAACTCTGAAAGAAAAGAAAAGATACCTAAACAATCTGATGTTGGAGAGTACTTGTCAAACTGATAAATATGTCAAATCTGTAACATGTGGTCTCGGTGTACTAAATGTCCTTGGGTAGTCTTGAGTTGCTAATACAATTGTAATCTGACGAGTACAACTAACTAAGCCTCTAAACATGAGGGTGTTGAAGAAAAATAAATGAAAACAGATTACAACAAAAAGGACAAGAAACAGATGCAACAGCTGTGCTTTTGTTTCTGGTGTGATTTTCAACTGCTGTGAGGTCTGCGTGAGTGTTTACATTACAGAAGTAGTGTGAGGTTAGTTGGGGTCAGATAAAGACTTAAAATCCCAGTGAAACACATAACTACACATGTTAGTAATGAGGGAAACAGAAAGGGGAAAGCTAGGATTGAGAATTCTCAGAAAACCTATGGAAGTTATCAGATTTGATGCTTCAGTTTCAGTCCCTAAGATGTTTGTGTTCTGTATAGATGGCTTGCATTGTGAGTTAAGGAACCTGAACATTCTAACACACCTAAGTGAGAATAAGAACTTCATGAAGAAATCAAAACCCAACCTGATGCACAACCAAGTAACAGGAAAAAAAATATATGCATCAGTGTCTTTTCGGTCTGCTGTTTCCATTTCTGAATTCTTTGAGTTTGTGTAAAGAACCTCCTGAATTGTTGTCTAGGTCCTTGGGGCCGCTATGAAGATTAAAACAATAGCAAAACACCTAAAGGAATGGCTAGACTATTGGAGAAGTAAAAACCTGATGAGGGAACAAAAGAAACAGGAGAGTAAAACAACACTAATTTCAGAATTTCAATCTTGGTTCAGTTTCGGTTCTTACCAGTTCAGTGATTGATTATTTTGTGTCTGTATCGAGTTGTCCTGGGTTTGGTTTGGGTTTAGAATTTTAATAGAACTCTTAGGTAGCTGGGTCAACAATTTGGGAAGAATGGAAAATCAAACACATGCACTAATAGAGGGAAAAAGAAATCAGTTTCAGAACCTGTTTTCTAACACAGTTCTGAACAATGAATCTTAGTAGCATTAACCATAACATCGTGGCTTACATAAGGGATAAAAATCATATTAAGACCCTTATCCAAGGAGCTAAATACCTTGAGAAGTATGAAATCAGGTTAGAGAGAAAGAGCAGAAGGAAAACAATGTAACAGAACTTATCAGTCAGATTCCAGTTTCTGTAATCCTGGCCTTTCTGTATATTAACCTTTCAGAAACTTAAACAACTTGGTAGTGGGTCTGTTTTGAGGTTTAAACTGTACTAAGGTGTTTAACTAGATAGCTAGGCAATCTAAGGGAAACTTCAACCAGAATCGTGAACAAACCACAGAAAACAAGGGAGAATATCAGTTTATGTTTTCCAGTTCTATTATCGGTACTACAGATTGGTGTAAAGGAGTTTCAGAGGTGCAGACATTGTTGACTTGGGTTGTCCTCAAGTTAAAACTGTATTGGGAGGTGTAACCAAATGGGTAAGCAAGCTGGGGAAAACTAGCAGTCAGGTTAAACAGTAGAAATAAAAGATGGAAGCAAGTCATATCAGAACTTCGTTTCAGGTTGCAGTTAGTCTCAGTTCTGTACAATGACCTTTCAAAGGGTTGATTCTTGCTGTTTCAAATTGTTTAGAGGTTCAATGGTGTAGGATACCCAATTAAGCAGTTAACTAACCTAGTGAGAGACTGAAAACCCAAAACCATGAACAACCAGATAGAAAGAAGAAAGAAATCAGTTCCTAATTTAGTTTCAGTTTCGGGATGTATAAGTAAGGTTAACAATGTTGCTGTGAGTTCTTTGTGAGGATAGAACACACCTAACTAAGAAGCTAAGTGATTAGAGTAAAAGAAAACTGAAGGAACAGATCAGGAAGTAACAGGAAAAGGAAGAAAAGAAGACAGCAGTAGTGTCTCAGTTTTATTGCAGTTTTCAGGTTATGTGTGGAGATTTTCAGGAACGTAGCCTTATGGCCTTAAATTGTTTTGTGGTTCAAACTATACTAAAATACATAACTAAGTAACTACAACAAGTTGGTGTAAAATGATAGTCAGTCTGTAAACAAAGAGCATACGTAGAAGAAAATGTGTTAGTTTCTGTTTCAGCTTCAAATGTGCCTAGTTTCAGTTTCAGATTTCTGGTTATGGTGATCTATGTCGTTTTGGTTCTGTGGGAACTTAAAAACCTACCACATCCTAAACTACTTGAGTGGTAATGAGGAAGAGTTGAAGGTCAGCCCGTGAACCAACAACAAAAAAAAACAGAAGAGAAGTGAGTTGCAGTTTCAGATCTTCTGTTGCAGCTCTGGTCCCAGTATGCACACGTTTCTGTAGCATTAGTGAAGTTGCTTTAGGATTGTTCTTAAGTCTAAAACCTCGATAAACATTTAACTAAGTGGCTAAAGAGCTAGGAGGAGTATAACTCAGTTTAAGAAACAGACAAGAGAACCATAAGAGCATACATCAATTTCTGTTTTGAGTTGCAGTTTCAGAAATTTTGTTTCTGTATAAACCTGTTACAGAAGTATATTGAGGGTGGAATTGAGTTGTGAATGAACTCAAAATACTCCTAGAAGAAGGGACTAGACTGATACATTCTTGTGGAATTCTGGAAATCAGCTTAGTTACCAAACAGAAACAAAAAATTATCATACTGTGAAGGCATGATCTTCAGATTTCTGATATCATGTTTTCTTTCTGTTCAATTGAATTACAGTGGGAGGTTAAGTGGTGATACAGTCCTAAGTCTATTAATCTGTAGTGGGGATGGTGGGATGGTGAGTTGAGATGTGAAAGGAAACTAGATGTATATATATATATATAGGTAACCGATAACTAAACAAGTGTGAGAAGACCTTGGGTTATATTTTATCACAAGGTTTTTGGTATTATAAAATTAGATGCCTACAAAATATTATAAGCTATGTGGTAGTTTTTGTGAGCAATGAAAATATATGATAAAGGAGCTCAAATGTGGCACATGAGTATACTATTTTTCGACACATCCTAAGTTGCCAAAACCACGTGTTATAAAGTCTAGTGACACATAAAATATCGTACCATGTAACATTATGGAACAAATATAACACAAATAATATTATTCAACTATTATTCTAAACGCATACATAGATATAAACACGTGTCAAGAAATAAAATTATACACTATAGTTACAACGACAAAAATACCAAAGTTAGTACAAGACTTTGGTTTGATAAATAAACCCTAGTGAAGTATCATAAGTGTATAACGTAAGGTTTCATGCTCTAATGTAAACCGAGAATTAACTCACACAACGGGTAAGGGGTTTATAAAATATTAGCAACGGTACTTTAACTAGTAACAAATGTTAAGTCTGGGGACATAGTACTAGGATTTCAAACGTTGTTCGGAAATACCGAATTGTGTTGTAATGTGTGATTGTGACCACTGTTGCTTGACCTAATACGCTAAGTATTACAAGTATGTAGTTATAACCTAAGTAAAATACTTAGGAACGGGACACGACATTGTCGGTCCCTAGAGCTTTGACTCAAACGTGAATGTTACCTGGAATAATTCTAGGCATGCGTAAGACCCATAGGGCAGCCAACAAATTAAGTGATGTACTCCATAACTAAAACTGTAACTGACTATCTAACTAACAAAGCTAACAGTGGAGTGTAAATGAATGTGATGATGTACCTTAATCTAGACAGTCACTGGCTGCTGGTCGCGCGTAGAGATCTCTTGGGTTATCCCGTATCGGGTTTTCCCTAGTTAAATCCTGATCGAGCCTAGATAGATCGTCAGGCGGAGTGTGCTACCGTTGGCACCAGGCCCTTGGCCACCTAAATGGACGCCTTTACAAAGGCAAAGTGAATAAGTCCCAGAGTCTTCGGATGATCAGGGCAGTGAGCACCTTTGTGTGTACGTGGGACTACTGTCCAAGTGAGTATGTTTCGGGTGGTCCTAACTGACGCCCGACTGTGCTAACCTAAACAAATGATATGCGAAGGCCGGAGGGCCGAGTGATGTACTATGTGATGATGTTAACATACGATGATTGAGTTCTCAATACCGTTGTATTGTATGATGTATGACAGTAATGTGTATATCCATATATGACTGTTTGGATTGGATGAATGATTATATAATCATGCATGTTGTTACAGTATTTATCATATCTGTAAAATGACAAAGCATGAAATCAATCTAATATCAAGACGGTTAAAAATGACAAGTGACCAATAGGGTCCAGATCCGGCATACTCAGCGTCTATCGCTGATACTACACTTATTGTGCAGGTTGCTGAACACGTTGAAGCCGAAGTGCGGGATTGGGTAGTTAGGACATTGTTGATTTTGGATTTACCGTTCATACCTCGTTATGTATTAAATGATTCCACTGGAGAGGGGTTGTAAGATTAGGATTATGTTAGATGCTCACAGTAGTTGTGCTTTTGATACTTAGATAGAAATGTAGGTGGTATCTCGTTGTCACTGCGGATTACTTTTTATGTTTAATTTTGTTATGATGTTGTACTGCTACATCACTCGTATGGGCGAGTGGTGGCAAGTAACACCCATGTGAGTTCTATTACTGTAATTCTTTCCGCTGTGAGACGCCTTTATTTCCTGTTCACGTGAGCGACTATTACGTATTTGTTATGAGGGGTGTTACAAAAGTGGTATCAGAGCGGAGTACCGCTCTGATGACGAGATACTAGGTTAAGACAGTGAGCTTAGGATTTGGGAAACTTGGGAAACGTTTGTGAGGTACGAAACGTCTGTGTCTTAATGAAATTATGTGTTGGCAGAGCCTTTGGCCTGAAAGTGTTAGCCCATGGGGCACATAAATGAATTGATTGTATTATGGTGCGACATTGAGAAGACGAACGGTAATACCGACATCTAGTGGTGGTGTGAGCCAGGAAGCTGACCAAGGGCACAAAGGCCCGCGGACATTACCCTTGTTAAGGTCCAGCTGAGAGCTCAGCCAGGAGGAGACACAAACGTCATGAGTACACTGGCGACAATCCACCTTCATGTGGAAGTCCAGTACGAACTACCGCCGACAGTACCCCTCCCGCCACAACCCAATGAGTATAATATAACCAAGAAATATAATCCCCAAATATAGGGAAAAGGGCTACCAAGCCCAACAGACTGTTTAAACACTCTCGTAGCGAATGAATAATTCCTGCTCCTGTAACATTGATACAACCTCAATGTCATACCCCCATTGACGACCAAGCGCCGTGTCAATAGGCACTTCCAGAGGCGAGCGCCACCAC
The DNA here is from genome assembly GCA_023374045.1 of Limonium bicolor. Classification (NCBI taxonomy): domain Eukaryota; kingdom Viridiplantae; phylum Streptophyta; class Magnoliopsida; order Caryophyllales; family Plumbaginaceae; genus Limonium; species Limonium bicolor. The sequence continues at coordinate 140,357,834 of CM041778.1, forward strand.
TACTACAACGTCGTGGAAAGGATCACCCAAGAACATCAGGGCAAGCGGACCGGGAGCACCATGAACTCCGTGAGACCGTCGCCCGCACCTTTGACCACCAAACTGTAAAAAAGAAGTTATCTTGAGAACGTGGAGGAACTTTGTGAGACCGTCCTGTTATGCTCAAACTTCAATCCTAAACTTGTGTGCGCATAATACAGTGACACTAGGACCCTGCCGTGACAGTACTTGTAGGGAGACAAAGTCCAAACGTTTACACTATTATAAATATAATGTGAGGGAAGACTTGATTATACTAATGACAATGTGGTCAGAAAAAAAATTTTCCCAAATCCAAATACCGTCTTATTCATTAACAATCACTCTAACAATGTGTAAACAACCAATGCAGCAGTGAGGCAAACAAGTCGGGAACCAACAACTCTACTTGCATGACGCGCTTGCCACTACAAGCGCTAATTTAAACAATGTACCAGTAATTTCGTCTACCCCGCGCACTTGCTACTGCAAGTGCTGCAAATAATTACTACTGCAGTTACCACTGCTATTATCGTACAAACGAATACTGTAAACGGCGTAGACCTATGGTACAACACCATGGCTACCAATAATCACCAAAAAAATTGTACACCTCTAGTATAAACTACATAACTACAATTGTCACAATAAACCTCTAAAAATACGAGGGCTAACCTCTGAAGGACCCGACGAATCCGAATAACGCAATGAAAATGGCACACCAGCCATTACAATTATATCTATTAAGCAAGACGAATCAAATGACACTGGCTGAGAGTCGAGATAACATGATTAAATTATCAAACCATTAAATGGCTGAGTTGGGAGTGGACGGTGAAACCTGATTCCCGGGGATCAAGGGAAAACCAACCACAAATTGGGGTGAAAGGTTAGTGCAACACTGGTGCTGATCACACCAGAGTCGTATGACTCCTGAAACTCTCCACAAGTTGCCAAATTAATTATAGTAAGGATAAACAGAATTGCAATATCCTAGTTACAAACAACTAGCAAAGAAAACTTGCGATTAACAGTTACGCTGTATATGTATTAAATCATACAATAAAACTATGAAGAGAATACGATCGTATAACGATCGCTGCCATACTGTTTCCAACTATATCGTATGCGCGTATTTATATTATTCACTTACATTTAATTTCATGATTTATTCCTTATATCTTATGTCACATTTCCATCATATCAATGTAAGATGAATATTTGATTTGATGCATTATATTATGCAATATATATTAAGAACCTTATCTTAATATTTTGTAACATTTCAGAACATATATTTATAATTCCTAAGGTTTCATTTACTACTAACCTTAGGTTATAAATCCCATTTTCTCATTAAATACTATAACCCATACATTCAATAAAAACTATATTATTGCCAAAAGGGCATATACATCAAAATTCCTATTTCCATCAACTCCTAATACCTTTCCATTATTACACACTTAATAAAATGTTATACATATCATACGTTATAACATTGTAACCTTATAGTAAATGTAACATATAGTTCACTAACTATATTTACGTATACGTCAACCCGTGATGAACACAAGAGAATTAGAAAAAAGTATCAGTCCACAGATGGACCAAAAGTGAAAAGAACAACTCTACCATAATACGGCGATTACCAATACCTTCACAACAATGAACGCAAATCAACGCTGAACGCGTGAATAATTACCACCTCTGGGCACCACCTTTACCAAGGGGTGCCATATACTGTTATGTACAGTCACAACTAATCAACATCAAGATTAAGTTTATATGTATTGTCAGGATCATACTGACTATCAGACAAGTTCTAAGTAAAAGAAGGGCTACCGCCATGGGCGTCCCGCCATGTAAAGAAAACGATAAGTATCAATATATGTTAAAGACATGTCGTTTACTACTGTGACGACTGTCAGTGATGAGGACAAAAATGTGTAAATTGAACCAATGACAACCACCTAAATCGATACCACAGAACCCACAAATCAAACGCTAAATAGCGTAAATAAGCAAGCTTCTAATGTACAAATAAGGGGCATAAGCTCAGGAGACCGAGAACACCGACTCCAATTACCTTTCAAGGCATATTACTAACGTAACAATGTCTAAGTTAATATAATGAAGCAATGGAGCTATGGTACATACCGTAAGCAATGTGAATAACAATGATGAATTACTAACAGGCGCCAAACCGCGCACTTGAAAAATAAATAACTGCAGTTACAAGTAACTAGCACTAGACAATAAGTAACAACAAAGACATTACTTACTGGCTGAATGCCAGGGGTATATACCAGCATGTAATGTTAATCACTAATAGTGATAAATGTTCAGCCCTAATGGACGAACCTGATCTTAGGAGAAGTGGCATACAAGGATTCACTTATAGTATTTGTAAAAACAACTCATTTGCAGTACCATCAATGAGAATAGTTGGGAAGTAAAGAACCAAGATGCTCAAGCAATCATGCAATTAGACGGAACAGTGAACACGTATAAATACCCAAGTATGAGAACTTACCCTACGCTATATCGGGAAGCATAGGTAAGATATGATAATGATTAAAATTGGAGAAAAAAAAAATTATGTATATACTCATGGAGATCGAGATAGGAGAACTGACATTGCTACCTCAACACCAATATTACATAAACGATTGCAACCATACAGACGAATCAACGTTCAATGTTCAACTTGTTAGCAACCAAGTGCTACCACTAATATGTTACTAAAGACATGAGTCCAAGGAACAAAAATAATGTTCCAATCACCTTACCACCGTACTACTGAAATATTAGCACCTACGACAAGATAACCGACATAGCGGACCAACCAACATCAAACTACAACAAGGACATCCATCAAAAGGGAGAATGACAATAAAATACTTCACAATAGTCGTGTGACGAACGCTACCAGTTTACTAAACGAGACATGGGACGACCACACTCCGATAGGAGCATGTGGGCCTGACAAACTTATTTATAGGTTAGTCAGGTAAGTAGTAATGTATCAGTATGGTACCCCATGCATGTAGACAAGTAGTGTTAGGAACACGAGGAGTAGTCAACTCCGTGCTACGGACAGTGATGCATATTACCTCGAAGATAGACGAGAAGAGCCACAGTTAACCAACGGGCTACAGAAACCAAGAAGCGACAACACAAAGTAGCGGACGATACAAGGTGAAGACAAGGAGGCCTTTGAAGATAATGACGCTGATGACAGAAACATGAAACCCACAGTATGGACGAATAATACGTAGAACCCTCATAAGGATCATGCAAGTTCTTGCAATCCAGAGGAATCTACCAAGTGATGGGCGGAACAAAGCCAGTATACTAGCAGATGCTTTAACAAGTACAAAAACACGTGACTACGCAATGATGAGTGTTTTGGTATTGCACTTGTGCAGTTATTAATCTAGTGGGAATACAGAAAGATGTAATGGATGTCAACAAGAGTGCGTATCGAAGAACTACAATAGTGTATTACTCTGGAACAAAAACACCAGGAGACACAGATGACAATCATCATCTACGTGGACATGTAGGCTGGTACGTCTAGGTATTACAAAGACAAGTGCAAAGAGCACCAAGTACTAACAAGAGCCAATGTCATACTATGCCTCAAGCTGAATATCAGTGGGAGAAGATACACGAATGTATACTAGTGATCCAAATAAGAGGATACACAATAATGAGAGAAGGAAATTGAGCCTATGTTCAAGGGTCTGCACCTCATACAGAGCGAGTGGGCCCATCAGAACGAGCTTGGGAGAGAGCACAAATACGTGCCTCACCCTTTATATATTTAAGAGCCCGAAGGGGCTAAAGTCATACCCGTCTCTCTAATGGGAGAATAATCTACTCCAAGGGTGGAAGATACCACATGAGAGTTAGAGGACCCTATGAGAGCCAAGTATCCAGCGCTCCTTATGGAGCGGCTGTTGAATACTTGCGGGGTACGGGGGCGTAACCCTTTTTAAGGGGGGTAGAGCCTCTTGGCTGTGCACATGTTCTCACTGAATTTTGTTGTTCACAGTTGTTGTTGGCTTATTTCGTATGCGGGGCATACAATAGTTTGTGGGTATGCGGGGCATACGATGTTGATTGTTGGTTGATTGTTGGTATGTTTGTGGGTGTGCGAGGCACACGATGTTGATTGTTGAATGTTGTTTGTTCATTTTGTTGGTGTTGTTGGGTACGCGGGGCGTACGTGGTTGAATTGTGTGTGTGAGATGTGCACTCGTATGTATGAATTTTATGAAATACTTAATGGCGTGCTTACACCCAGGTGTAATACCTTCTTTATGATACGGTGATATATATATTGTTGTACCTTGTAGATTGATTACTTAGGGTATCGCTTAGATACGAAACGAATAATTAGATATGAAATGTGGAAGGATGATATGGTATGACACCTCGGGGAGGTTGTCAGCATTGGTAGAACTGATAGGAAATGATGGTGCTGATGGATCACCTATATCCATATATGTTTGAATTAACGCCACAATTAAGGGCTATGTGCGGTATTAGCACATCATGATATGCGTAAATGATATATCACATAGATACACATTATGGGATTGTAAGGGTAGTTATAAATACACCTATTTAAGTAAAGCGACTTCGGGACATACGTGTACTAATTGATTATCATGTGTGTCTGTATGTGTATTTGTATGCGGGGCATACGTGTTTGTGTTGTTGGTAGGTTGTTTGCGCATTGCGCATGTGTGTATGTTGTGAACATGTATGAATGGTTGACGATTGATATATATATATATATATATATATATATATATATATATATATATATATATATATATATATATATATATATGTACACTCCTTATGAATTCAGTTCAATTGTATCGTTTAGATACCGTCACATCAAATAGATGTGCACCATGGCTATATGGGTAGTGGTTATAAATCACTCGAGGAAGACGACTTCGGGACGAAGTCTCCTTAAGGGGGGTAGACTGAAATACCCCTAAGTAATTAAACGCTATTTAAATATATAACTTACAACATTAAAGCATAAAACGATTATGTACGTACATATACACAACGTTACAAAATTATGACGTTGTATATATAATTAGAACACTACTATAAATAGTTATACCCGTATAATGATGTAATTAAAAACGTGACATAACGAACAGTTTATTGTTACCGTATTTACGTACATACGGGTATATATGTAAATGTACATAACGTTACAAGATTATAACGTTGTACATATAACCGAAACGTGACAAATAAAAATAGTCATACATATATATGTACATACAATTAATAACGTGACATGTTAATACGAGTCACTTATATGCAACAAATAGGCATAATAAGACTGGAAAAAATAAAAGAGCAAATATGCTCTAGCCGGGATTCGAACCCGAGACCTCTCGTACCTATCCCGAAACCTTAACCGTCTGAGCTGAGCTCGAATTCAGTCTATAACCCACGCAAATTTAAACTAATACCGAACTCATTAAGCTAACAGGAAAGAAAAGAAGCCAAACATGTCGGCTGCTCCTCATCCTTTCTTGATACGGTGAGATTGATCAAACAAAAATAAAACAGAATCAACAGACAGGGAATCCACTCACCCGCATTCCAAACCTCACACGACAAACTCATGTTTTTCTTCAATTGCCCATACATCCCTCTGCTTCCGTTGAGAATAACAAGGGAGTCCAACTAAGCCTCCCTCCTGTGCCGATGTTCCTGTTCCAAGAAGTTAACCAGTAGACCAACACATTATATGTGGAGTGGTTGCCTCTGAATCCCACGCCCGACTGTTTCCTTGTCTTGTGTCGTTGGAGCCATGAACACACAGACCATCATTCCCTCTCCTGGTAAGCACCAGTTCGTACATGTCCAGAGAGCTAGCGAGGCACAACCCAGATCCTGTGAGGATCGTCTGGTTATCTGAATCCGACACTCTATGCTCAAGTTCCTGTGATTTTCTTCCTGTTCCATACACGTACCGTGCATGCCAACCATGGATGGAGTGCTGGAAAAAGGAATCCTGAAACCAAATTATCTCCAAGGACTGTTAGGTAAGATAGGGAGTTCAGAGGGAAATTATGTTTTAGCAATCTCTTCATTCTCGTCTATTTTTATGTCGAGAGATTTCTCACAGTCTGACTCGTTTCTCCTCAACCCTTGCTTAACTTCACCTGGAGGTTCAACCCAGAAAGAGTGTAACAAGATCCACTAACAACAGCTCAGTCCTGTGTCAAAAAAAAAAGACGTGACCAGGTGAACCTTCTATTGACTCTTCGCGGTCTGTTTCAGTTAGCTTATCAGCCTAACCCTGTGTAATCCTCCTCAGTTGATGTCGAGTGACCAAGATGCTGGAAGTCTCACTTGCGCCAAGAATCAACCTGGGGAAAAGCAGCTAAGACACTTAAGTGGTGAGCCATCCTTAAACTGGATACACAACAGAAACTAAAGGAACAAATCTGTCAAGTCTAACCTGATAACTTGTTCAGCTTCTAAAGCTTTGTATTTCTGTTTATTAACTCCTCATAGTGCGGCTAATGTTGTTGGGGGGTTGCCTTTTGAGAATGAAATCACATTAAACTAATTAGCTAAACAGCTAAAGAACTCTGAAAGAAAAGAAAAGATACCTAAACAATCTGATGTTGGAGAGTACTTGTCAAACTGATAAATATGTCAAATCTGTAACATGTGGTCTCGGTGTACTAAATGTCCTTGGGTAGTCTTGAGTTGCCAATACAATTGTAATCTGACGAGTACAACTAACTAAGCCTCTAAACATGAGGGTGTTGAAGAAAAATAAATGAAAACAGATTACAACAAAAAGGACAAGAAACAGATGCAACAGCTGTGCTTTTGTTTCTGGTGTGATTTTCAACTGCTGTGAGGTCTGCGTGAGTGTTTACATTACAGAAAAGTGTGAGGTTAGTTGGGGTCAGATAAAGACTTAAAATCCCAGTGAAACACATAACTACACATGTTAGTAATGAGGGAAACAGAAAGGGGAAAGCTAGGATTGAGAATTCTCAGAAAACCTATGGAAGTATCAGATTTGATGCTTCAGTTTCAGTCCCTAAGATGTTTGTGTTCTGTATAGATGGCTTGCATTGTGATTTAAGGAACCTGAACATTCCAACACACCTAAGTGAGAATAAGAACTTCATGAAGAAATCAAAACCCAACCTGATGCACAACCAAGTAACAGGGAAAAAAATATATATGTATCAGTGTCTTTTCGGTCTGCTGTTTCATTTCTGAATTCTTTGAGTTTGTGTAAAGAACCTCCTGAATTGTTGTCTAGGTCCTTGGGGCCGCTGTGAAGATTAAGACAATAGCAAAACACCTAAAGGAATGGCTAGACTATTGGAGAAGTAAAAACCTGATGAGGGAACAAAAGAAACAGGAGAGTAAAACAACACAAATTTCAGAATTTCAATCTTGGTTCAGTTTCGGTTCTTACCAGTTCAGTGATTGATTATTTTGTGTCTGTATCGAGTTGTCCTGGGTTCGGTTTGGGTTTGGAATTTTAATAGAACTCTGAGGTAGCTGGGTCATCAACTTGGGAAGAATGGAAAATCAAACACATGCACTAATAGAGGGAAAAAAAAGAAATCAGTTTCAGAACCTGTTTTCTAACACAGTTCTGAACAATGAATCTCAGTAGCATTAACCATAACATCGTGGCTACAAGGGATAAAAATCATATTAAGACCCTTATCCAAGGAGCTAAATACCTTGAGAAGTATGAAATCAGGTCAGAGAGAAAGAGCAGAAGGAAAACAATGTAACAGAACTTATCAGTCAGATTCCAATTTCTGTAATCCTGGCCTTTCTGTATATTAACCTTCAGAAACTTAAACAACTTGGTAGTGGGTCTGTTTTGAGGTTTAAACTGTACTAATGTGTTTAACTAGATAGCTAGGCAATCTAAGGGAAACTTCAACCAGAATCGTGAACAAACCACAGAAAACAAGGGAGGATATCAGTTTATGTTTTCTAGTTCTATTATCGGTACTACAGATTGGTGTAAAGGAGTTTCAGAGGTGCAGACATTGTTGACTTGGGTTGTCCTCAAGTTAAAACTGTATTGGGAGGTGTAACCAAATGGGTAAGCAAGCTGGGGAAAACTAGCAGTCAGGTTAAACAGTAGAAATAAAAGATGGAAGCAAGTCATATCAGAACTTTGTTTCAGGTTGCAGTTAGTCTCAGTTCTGTACAATGACCTTTCAAAGGGTTGATTCTTGCTGTTTCAAATTGTTTAGAGGTTCAATGGTGTAGGATACCCAATTAAGCAGTTAACTAACCTAGTGAGAGACTGAAAACCCAAAACCATGAACAACCAGAGAGAAAGAAGAAAGAAATCAGTTCCTAATTTAGTTTCAGTTTCGGGATGTATAAGTAAGGTTAACAATGTTGCTGTGAGTTCTTTGTGAGGATAGAATCACATTAACACACCTAACTAAGAAGCTAAGTGATTAGAGTAAAAGAAAACTGAAGGAACAGATCAGGAAGTAACAGGAAAAGGAAGAAAAGAAGACAGCAGTAGTGTCTCAGTTTTATTGCAGTTTTCAGGTTATGTGTGGAGATTTTCAGGAACGTAGTCTTATGGCCTTAAATTGTTTTGTGGTTCAAACTATACTAAAATACATAACTAAGTAACTACAACAAGTTGGTGTAAAATGATAGTCAGTCTGTAAACAAAGAGCATACGTAGAAGAAAATGTGTTAGTTTCTGTTTCAGCTTCAAATGTGCCTAGTTTCAGTTTCAGATTTCTGGTTATGGTGATCTATGTCGTTTTGGTTCTGTGGGAACTTAAAAACCTACCACATCCTAAACTACTTGAGTGGTAATGAGGAAGAGTTGAAGGTCAGCCCGTGAACCAACAACAAAAAAAAAAAAGAGAAAGTGAGTTGCAGTTTCAGATCTTCTGTTGCAACTCTGGTCCCAGTATGCACACGTTTCTGTAGCATTAGTGAAGTTGCTTTAGGATTGTTCTTAAGTCTAAAACCTCGATAAACATTTAACTAAGTGGCTAAAGAGCTAGGAGGAGTATAACTCAGTTTAAGAAACAGACAGAGAGAACCATAAGAGCATACATCAATTTCTGTTTTGAGTTGCAGTTTCAGAAATTTTGTTTCTGTATAAACCTGTTACAGAAGTATATTGAGGGTGGAATTGAGTTGTGAATGAACTCAAAATACTCCTAGAAGAAGGGACTAGACTGATACATTCTTGTGGAATTCTGGAAATCAGCTTAGTTACCAAACAGAAACAAAAAAAAATCATACTGTGAAGGCATGATCTTCAGATTTCTGATATCATGTTTTCTTTCTGTTCAATTGAATTACAGTGGGAGGTTAAGTGGTGATACAGTCCTAAGTCTATTAATCTGTAGTGGGGATGGTGGGATGGTGAGTTGAGATGTGAAAGGAAACTAGATGTATATATATATATATATAGGTAACCGATAACTAAACAAGTGTGAGAAGACCTTGGGTTATATTTTATCACAAGGTTTTTGGTATTATAAAATTAGATGCCTACAAAATATTATAAGCTATGTGGTAGTTTTTGTGAGCAATGAAAATATATGATAAAGGAGCTCAAATGTGGCACATGAGTATACTATTTTTCGACACATCCTAAGTTGCCAAAACCACGTGTTATAAAGTCTAGTGACACATAAAATATCGTACCATGTAACATTATGGAACAAATATAACACAAATAATATTATTCAACTATTATTCTAAACGCATACATAGATATATAAACACGTGTCAAGAAATAAAATTATACACTATAGTTACAACGACATAAAATACCAAAGTTAGTATAAGACTTTGGTTTGATAAATAAACCCTAGTGAAGTATCATAAGTGTATAACGTAAGGTTTCATGCTCTAATGTAAACCGAGAATTAACTCACACAACGGGTAAGGGGTTTATAAAATATTAGCAACGGTACTTTAACTAGTAACAAATGTTAAGTCTGGGGACATAGTACTAGGATTTCAAACGTTGTTCGGAAATACCGAATTGTGTTGTAATGTGTGATTGTGACCACTGTTGCTTGACCTAATACGCTAAGTATTACAAGTATGTAGTTATAACCTAAGTAAAATACTTAGGAACGGGACACGACATTGTCGGTCCTAGAGCTTTGACTCAAACGTGAATGTTACCTGGAATAATTCTAGGCATGCGTAAGACCCATAGGGCAGCCAACAAATTAAGTGATGTACTCCATAACAAAAACTGTAACTGACTATCTAACTAACAAAGCTAACAGTGGAGTGTGAATGAATGTGATGATGTACCTTAATCAGACAGTCACTGGCTGCTGGTCGCGCGTAGAGATCTCTTGGGATATCCCGTATCGGGTTTTCCCTAGTTAAATCCTGATCGAGCCTAGATAGATCGTCAGGCGGAGTGTGCTACCGTTGGCACCAGGCCCTTGGCCACCTAAATGGACGCCTTTACAAAGGCAAAGTGAATAAGTCCCAGAGTCTTCGGATGATCAGGGCAGTGAGCACCTTTGTGTGTACGTGGGACTACTGTCCAAGTGAGTATGTTTCGGGTGTCCTAACTGACGCCCGACTGTGCTAACCTAAACAAATGATATGTGAAGGCCCGGAGGGCCGAGTGATGTACTATGTGATGATGTTAACATACGACGATTGAGTTCTCAATACCATTGTATTGTATGATGTATGACAGTAATGTGTATATCCATATTGACTGTTTGGATTGGATGAATGATTATAATCATGCATGTTGTTACAGTATTTATCATATCTGTAAAATGACAAAGCATGAAATCAATCTAATATCAAGACGGTTAAAAATGACAAGTGACCAATAGGGTCCAGATCCGGCATACTCAGCGTCTATCGCTGATACTACACTTATTGTGCAGGTTGCTGAACACGTTGAAGCCGAAGTGCGGGATTGGGTAGTTAGGACATTGTTGATTTTGGATTTACCGTTCATACCTCGTTATGTATTAAATGATTCCACTGGAAGGGGTTGTAAGATTGGATTATGTTAGATGCTCACAGTAGTTGTGCTTTGATACTTAGATAGAAATGTAGGTGGTATCTCGTTGTCACTGCGGATGTATTTTTATGTTTAATTTTGTTAAGATGTTGTACTGCTACATCACTCGTATGGGCGAGTGGTGGCAAGTAACACCCATGTGAGTTCTATTACTGTAATTCTTCCGCTGTGAGACGCCTTTATTTCCTGTTCACGTGAGCGACTATTACGTTTGTTATGAGGGGTGTTACAAAAGTGGTATCAGAGCGGAGTACCGCTCTGATGACGAGATACTAGGTTAAGACAGTGAGCTTAGGATTTGGGAAACTTGGGAAACGTTTGTGAGGTACGAAACGTCTGTGTCTTAATGAAATTATGTGTTGGCAGAGCCTTTGGCCTGCAAGTGTTAGCCCTTGGGGCACAAATGATTGATTGTATTATGGTGTGCATTGAGAAGACGAACGGTAATACCGACATCTAGTGGTGGTGTGAGCCAGGAAGCTGCCAAGGGCAAGGCCCGGGAATATTACCCCTGTTAAGGTCCAGCTGAGAGCTCACCAGGAGGAGACACAAACGTCATGAGTACATTGGCGACAGTCCACCTTCATGTGGAAGTCCAGTACGAACTACCGCCGACAGTACCCCTCCCGCCACAACCCAATGAGTATAATACAACAAGAAATATAATCCCCGAATATAGGGAAAAGGGCTACCAAGCCCAACGGACTGTCTAAACACTCTCGCAGCGAATGAATAATTCCTGCTCCTGTAACATTAATACAACCTCAATGTCATACCCCCATTGACGACCAAGCGCCGTGTCAATAGGCACTGCCAGAGGCGAGCGCCACTACTACAACGTCGTGGAAAGGATCACCCAAGAACATCAGGGCAAGCGGACCGGGAGCACCATGAACTCCGCGAGACCGTCGCCCGCACCTTTGACCACCAAACTGTAAAAAGAATTATCTTGAGAACGTGGAGGAACTTTGTGAGACCGTCCTGTTATGCTCAAACTTCAATCCTAAACTTGTGTGCGCACAATACAGTGACACTAGACCCTGTCGTGCGGTACTGTAGGGAGACAAAGTCCAAACGTTTACACTATTATAATATAATGTGAGGGAAGACTTGATTATCTAATGACAATGTGGTCAGAAAAATTTCCCAAATCCAAATACCGTCTTATTCATGAACAATCACTCTAACAATGCGTAAACAACCAATGCAGCAGTGAGGCAAACAAGTCGGGAACCGACAACTCTACTTGCATGCGCGCTTGCCACTACAAGCGCTAATTTAAACAATGTACCAGTAATTTCGTCTACCCCGCGCACTTGCTACTGCAAGTGCTGCAAATAATTACTACTGCAGTTACCACTGCTATTATCGTACAAACGAATACTGTAAACTGCGTAGACCTATGGTACGACACCATGGCTACCAATAATCACCAAAAAATTGTACACCTCTAGTATAAACTACATAACTACAATTGTACAATAAACCTCTAAAAATACGAGGCCTAACCTCTGAAGGACCCGACGATCCGATAACGCAATGAAAATGGCACACCAGCCATTACAATTATATCTATTAAGCAAGACGAATCAATGACACTGGCTGAGAGCCAAGATAACATAATTAATTATCAAACCAAATGGCTGAGGGAGTGGACGGTGAAACCTGATTCCCGGGGATCAAGGGAAAACCAACCACAAATTGGGGTGAAAGGTTAGTGCAACACTGGTGCTGATCACACCAGAGTCGTATGACTCCTGAAACTCTCCACAAGTTGCCAAATTAATTATAGTAAGGATAAACAGAATTGCAATATCCTAGTTACAAACAACTAGCAAAGAAAACTTGCGATTAACAGTTACGCTGTATATGTATTAAATCATACAAATAAAACTATGAAGAGAATACGATCGTATAACGATCGCTGCCATACTGTTTCCAACTATATCGTATGCGCAGTATTTATATTTATTCACTTACATTTATATTTCATGATTTATTCCCTTATATCTTATGTCACATTTCCATCATCATCTTAATGTAAGATGAATATTTGATTTGATGCATTATATTATGCAATATATATTAAGAACCTTATCTTAATATTTTGTAACATTTCAGAACATATATTTATAATTCCTAAGGTTTCATTTACTACTAACCTTAGGTTATAAATCCCATTTTCTCATTAAATACTATAACCCATACATTCAATAAAAACTATATTATTGCCAAAAGGGCATATACATCAAAATTCCTATTTCCATCAACAATCCTTAATACCTTTCCATTATTACACATTAATAAAATGTTATATATCATACGTTTATAACATTGTAACCTTATAGTAAATGTAACATATAGTTCACTAACTATATTTACGTATACGTAACCCGTGATGAACACAGAGAATTAGAAAAAGTATCAGTCCACAGATGGACAAAAGTGAAAGAACAACTCTCCATAATACGGCGATTACCAATACCTTCACAACAATGAACGCGAATCAACGCTGAACGCGTGAATAATTACCACCTCTGGGCACCACCTTTACCAAGGGGGCCATATACGTACAGTCACAATTAATCAACATCAAGATTAAGTTTATATTTATTGTTCAGGATCATACTGAATCAGACAAGTTCTAAGTAAAAGAAGGGCTACCGCCATGGGCGTCCCGCCATGTAAAGAAACGTAAGTATCAATATATGTTAAAGACATGTCGTTTACTACTGTGACGACTGTCAGTGATGAGGACAAAAATGTGTAAATTGAACCAATGACAACCACCTAAATCGATACCACAGAACCCACAAATCAAAACGCTAAATAGCGTAAATAAGCAAGCTTCTAATGTACAAATAAGGGGCATAAGCTCAGGAGACCGAGAACACCGACTCCAATTACCTTCAAGGCATATTACTAACGTAACAATGTCTAAGTTAAATAATGAAGCAATGGAGCTACGGTACTACCGTAAGCAATGTGAATAACAATGATGAATTACTAACAGGCGCCAAACGCGCACTTGAAAAATAAATAACTGCAGTTACAAGTACTAGCACTAGACAATAAGTAACAACAAAGACATTACTTACTGGCTGAATGCCAGGGGTATATACCAGCATGTAATGTTAATCACTAATAGTGATAAATGTTCAGCCTTAATGGACGAACCTGATCTTAGGAGAAGTGGCATACAAGGATTCACTTATAGTATTTGTAAAAACAACTCATTTGCAGTACCATCAATGAGAATAGTTGGGAAGTAAAGAACCAAGATGCTCAAGCAATCATGCAATTAGACGGAACAGTGAACACGTATAAATACCCAAGTATGAGAATTTACCCTACGCTATATCGGGAAGCATAGGTAAGATATGATAATGATTAAAATTGGAGAAAAAAAAATTATGTATATACTCATGGAGATCGAGATAGGAGAACTGACATTGCTACCTCAATACCAATATTACATAAACGATTGCAACCATACAGACGAATCAACGTTCAACGTTCAACTGGTTAGCAACCAAGTGCTACCACTAATATGTTACTAAAGACATGAGTCCAAGGAACAAAAATAATGTTCCAATCACCTTACCACCGTACTACTGAAATATTAGCACCTACGACAAGATAACCGACATTGCGGACCAACCAACATCAAACTACAACAAGGACATCCATCAAAAGGGAGAATGACAATAGAATACTTCACAATAGTCGTGTGACGAACGCTACCAGTTTACCAAACGAGACATGGGACGACCACACTCCGATAGGAGCATGTGGGCCTGACAAACTTATTTATAGGTTAGTCAGGTAAGTAATGTATCAGTATGGTACCCCATGCATGTAGACAAGTAGTGTTAGGAACACGAGGAGTAGTCAACTCCGTGCTACGAACAGTGATGCATATTACCTCGAAGATAGACGAGAAGAGCCACAGTTAACCAACGGGCTACAGAAACCAAGAAGCGACAACACAAAGTAGCGGACGATACAAGGTGAAGACAAGGAGGCCTTTGAAGATAATGACGCTGATGACAGAACATGAAACCCACAGTATGGACGAATAATACGTAGAACCCTCATAAGTCATGCAAGTTCTTGCAATCCAGAGGAATCTACCAAGTGATGGGCGGAACAAAGCCAGTATACTAGCAGATGCTTTAACAAGTACAAAAACACGTGACTACGCAATGATGAGTGTTTTGGTATTGCACTTGTGCAGTTATTAATCTAGTGGGAATACAGAAAGATGTAATGGATGTCAACAAGAGTGCGTATCGAAGAACTACAATAGTGTATTACTCTGGAACAAAAACACCAGGAGACACAGATGACAATCATCATCTACGTGGACATGTAGGCTGGTACGTCTGGGTATTACAAAGACAAGTGCAAAGAGCACTAAGTACTAACAAGAGCCAATGTCATACTATGCCTCAAGCTGAATATCAGTGGGAGAAGATACACGAATGTATACTAGTGATCCAAATAAGAGGATACACAATAATGAGAAAAGGAAATTGAGCCTATGTTCAAGGGTCTGCACCTCATACAGAGCGAGTGGGCCCATCAGAACGAGCTTGGGAGAGAGCACAAATACGTGCCTCACCCTTTATATATTTAAGAGCCCGAAGGGGCTAAAGTCATACCCGTCTCTCTAATGGGAGAATAATCTACTCCAAGGGTGGAAGATACCACATGAGAGTTAGAGGACCCTATGAGAGCCAAGTATCCAGCGCTCCTTATGGAGCGGCTGTTGAATACTTGCGGGGTACGGGGGCGTAACCCTTTTCAAGGGGGGTAGAGCCTCTTGGCTGTGCACATGTTCTCACTGAATTTTGTTGTTCACAGTTGTTGTTGGCTTATTTCGTATGCGGGGCATACAATAGTTTGTGGGTATGCGGGGCATACGATGTTGATTGTTGGTTGATTGTTGGTATGTTTGTGGGTGTGCGAGGCACACGATGTTGATTGTTGAATGTTGTTTGTTCATTTTGTTGGTGTTGTTGGGTACGCGGGGCGTACGTGGTTGAATTGTGTGTGTGAGATGTGCACTCGTATGTATGAATTTTATGAAATACTTAATGGCGTGCTTACTCCCAGGTGTAATACCTTCTTTATGATACGGTGATATATATATTGTTGTACCTTGTAGATTGATTACTTAGGGTATCGCTTAGATACGAAACGAATAATTAGATATGAAATGTGGAAGGATGATATGGTATGACACCTCGGGGAGGTTGTCAGCATTGGTAGAACTGATAGGAAATGATGGTGCTGATGGATCACCTATATCCATATATGTTTGAATTAACGCCACAATTAAGGGCTATGTGCGGTATTAGCACAGCATGATATGCGTAAATGATATCACATAGATATACATTATGGGATTGTAAGGGTAGTTATAATACACTATTTAAGTAAAGCGACTTCGGGACATACGTGTACTAATTGATTATCATGTGTGTTGTATGTGTATTGTATGCGGGGCATACGTGTTTGTGTTGTTGGTAGGTTGTTTGCGCATTGCGCATGTGTGTATGTTGTGAACATGTATGAATGGTTGACGATTGATATATATATATATTATATATATATATATATATATATATATATATATATATATATATATATATATATGTAACCCTTATGAATTCAGTTCAATTGTATCGTTTAGATACCGTCACATCATATAGATTGCACCATGGCTATATGGGTAGTGGTTATAAATCACTCGAGGAAGACGACTTCGGGACGAAGTCTCCTTAAGGGGGGTAGACTGAAATACCCCTAAGTAATTAAACGCTATTTAAATATATAACTTACAACATTAAAGCATAAAACGATTATGTACGTACATATACACAACGTTACAAAAATTATGACGTTGTATATATAATTAGAACACTACTATAAATAGTTATACCCGTATAATGATGTAATTAAAAACGTGACATAACGAACAGTTTATTGTTACCGTATTTACGTACATACGGGTATATATGTAAATGTACATAACGTTACAAGATTATAACGTTGTTCATATAACCGAAACGTGACAAATAAAAATAGTCGTACATATATATGTACATACAATTAATAACGTGACATGTTAATACGAGTCACTTATATGCAACAATAGGCATAATAAGACTGGAAAAAATAAAAGAGCAAATGTGCTCAGCCGGGATTCGAACCCGAGACCTCTCGTACCTATCCCGAAACATTAACCGTCTGAGCTGAGCTCGAATTCAGTCTATAACTCACACAAATTTAAACTAATACCAAACTCATTAAGCTAACAGAAAAGAAAAGAAGCCAAACATGTCGGCTGCTCCTCATTCTTTCTTGATACGGTGAGATTGATCAAACAAAAAAAAAAACAGAATCAACAGACAGGGAATCCACTCACCCGCATTCCAAACCTCACACGACAAACTCATGTTTTTCTTCAATTGCCCATACATCCCTCTGCTTCCGTTGAGAATAACAAGGGAGTCCAACTAAGCCTCCCTCTTGTGCCGATGTTCCAGTTCCAAGAAGTTAACCAGTAGACCAACACATTATATGTGGAGTGGTTGCCTCTGAATCCCACGCCCGACTGTTTCCTTGTCTTGTGTCGTTGGAGCCATGAGCACACAGAACATCATTCCCTCTCCTGTAAGCACCAGTTCGTACATGTTCAGAGAGCTAGCGAGGCACAACCCAGATCCTGTGAGGATCGTCCGCTGGTTATCTGAATCAAACACTCTATGCTCAAGTTCCTGTGATTTTCTTCCTGTCCCATACACGTACCGTGCATGCCAACCATGGATGGAGTGCTGGAAAAAGGAATCCTGAAACCAAATTCTCTCCAAGGACTGTTAAGGTAAGATAGGGAGTTCAGAGGGAAATCATGTTTTAGCAATCTCTTCATTCTCGTCTATTTTTATGTCGAGAGATTTCTCACAGTCTGACTCGTTTCTCCTCAACCCTTGCTTAACTTCACCTGGAGGTTCAACCCAGAAAGAGTGTAACAGATCCACTAACAACAGCTCAGTCCTGTGTCAAAAAAAAAGACGTGACCAGGTGAACCTTCTATTGACTCTTCGCGGTCTGTTTCAGTTAGCTTATCAGCCTAACCTCTGTGTAATCCTCCTCAGTTGATGTCGAGTGACCAAGATGCTGGAAGTCTCACTTGCGCCAAGAATCAACCTGGGGAAAAGCAGCTAAGACACTTAAGTGGTGAGCCATCCTTAAACTGGATACACAACAGAAACTAAAGAAACAAATCTGTCAAGTCTAACCTGATAACTTGTTCAGCTTCTAAAGCTTTGTATTTCTGTTTATTAACTCCTCATAGTGCGGCTAATGTTGTTGGGGGGTTGCTTTTGAGAATGAAATCACATTAAACTAACTAGCTAAGCAGCTAAAGAACTCTGAAAGAAAAGAAAAGATACCTAAACAATCTGATGTTGGAGAGTACTTGTCAAACTGATAAATATGTCAAAATTGTAACATGTGGTCTCGGTGTACTAAATGTCCTTGGGTAGTCTTGAGTTGCTAATACAATTGTAATCTGACGAGTACAACTAACTAAGCCTCTAAACATGAGGGTGTTGAAGAAAAATAAATGAAAACAGATTACAACAAAAAGGACAGAAACAGATGCAAACAGCTGTGCTTTTGTTTCTGGTGTGATTTTCAACTGCTGCGTGAGGTCTGCGTGAGTGTTTACATTACAGAAGTAGTGTGAGGTTAGTTGGGGTCAGATAAAGACTTAAAATCCCAGTGAAACACATAACTACACAGTTAGTAATGAGGGAAACAGAAAGGGGAAAGCTAGGATTGAGAATTCTCAGAAAACCTATGGAAGTTATCAGATTTGATGCTTCAGTTTCAGTCCCTAAGATGTTTGTGTTCTGTATAGATGGCTTGCATTGTGAGTTAAGGAACCTGAACATTCTAACACACCTAAGTGAGAATAAGAACTTCATGAAGAAATCAAAACCCAACCTGATGCACAACCAAGTAACAGGAAAAAAAATATATATGCATCAGTGTCTTTTCGGTCTGCTGTTTCCATTTCTGAATTCTTTGAGTTTGTGTAAAGAACCTCCTGAATTGTTGTCTAGGTCCTTGGGGCCGCTATGAAGATTAAAACAATAGCAAAACACCTAAAGGAATGGCTAGACTATTGGAGAAGTAAAAACCTGATGAGGGAACAAAAGAAACAGGAGAGTAAAACAACACTAATTTCAGAATTTCAATCTTGGTTCAGTTTCGGTTCTTACCAGTTCAGTGATTGATTATTTTGTGTCTGTATCGAGTTGTCCTGGGTTAGGTTTGGGTTTAGAATTTTAATAGAACTCTTAGGTAGCTGGTCAACAATTTGGGAAGAATGGAAAATCAAACACATGCACTAATAGAGGGAAAAAGAAATCAGTTTCAGAACCTGTTTTCTAACACAGTTCTGAACAATGAATCTTAGTAGCATTAACCATAACATCGTGGCTTACATAAGGGATAAAAATCATATTAAGACCCTTATCCAAGGAGCTAAATACCTTGAGAAGTATGAAATCAGGTCAGAGAGAAAGAGCAGAAGGAAAACAATGTAACAGAACTTATCAGTCAGATTCCAGTTTCTGTATCCTGGCCTTTCTGTATATTAACCTTTCAGAAACTTAAACAACTTGGTAGTGGGTCTGTTTTGAGGTTTAAACTGTACTAAGGTGTTTAACTAGATAGCTAGGCAATCTAAGGGAAACTTCAACCAGAATCGTGAACAAACCATAGAAAACAAGGGAGGATATCAGTTTATGTTTTCCAGTTCTATTATCGGTACTACAGATTGGTGTAAAGGAGTTTCAGAGATGCAGACATTGTTGACTTGGGTTGTCCTCAAGTTAAAACTGTATTGGGAGGTGTAACCAAATGGGTAAGCAAGCTGGGGAAAACTAGCAGTCAGGTTAAACAGCAGAAATAAAAGATGGAAGCAAGTCATATCAGAACTTCGTTTCAGGTTGCAGTTAGTATCAGTTCTGTACAATGACCTTTCAGAGGGTTGATTCTTGCTGTTTCAAATTGTTTAGAGGTTCAATGGTGTAGGATACCCAATTAAGCAGTTAACTAACCTAGTGAGAGACTGAAAACCCAAAACCTTGAACAACCAGAGAGAAAGAAGAAAGAAATCAGTTCCTAATTTAGTTTCAGTTTCGGGATGTATAAGTAAGGTTAACAATGTTGCTGTGAGTTCTTTGTGAGGATAGAATCACATTAACACACCTAACTAAGAAGCTAAGTGATTAGAGTAAAAGAAAACTGAAGGAACAGATCAGGAAGTAACAGGAAAAGGAAGAAAAGAAGACAACAGTAGTGTCTCAGTTTTATTGCAGTTTTCAGGTTATGTGTGGAGATTTTCAGGAACGTAGTCTTATGGCCTTAAATTGTTTTGTGGTTCAAACTATACTAAAATACATAACTAAGTAACTACAAGAAGTTGGTGTAAAATGATAGTCAGTCTGTAAACAAAGAGCATACGTAGAAGAAAATGTGTTAGTTTCTGTTTCAGCTTCAAATGTGCCTAGTTTCAGTTTCAGATTTCTGGTTATGGTGATCTATGTCGTTTTGGTTCTGTGGGAACTTAAAAACCTACCACATCCTAAACTACTTGAGTGGTAATGAGGAAGAGTTGAAGGTCAGCCCGTGAACCAACAACAAAAAAAAAACAGAAGAGAAGTGAGTTGCAGTTTCAGATCTTCTGTTGCAACTCTGGTCCCAGTATGCACACGTTTCTGTAGCATTAGTGAAGTTGCTTTAGGATTGTTCTTAAGTCTAAAACCTCGATAAACATTTAACTAAGTGGCTAAAGAGCTAGGAGGAGTATAACTCAGTTTAAGAAACAGACAGAGAGAACCATAAGAGCATACATCAATTTCTGTTTTGAGTTGCAGTTTCAGAAATTTTGTTTCTGTATAAACCTGTTACAGAAGTATATTGAGGGTGGAATTGAGTTGTGAATGAACTCAAAATACTCCTAGAAGAAGGGACTAGACTGATACATTCTTGTGGAATTCTGGAAATCAGCTTAGTTACCAAACAGAAACAAAAAAATCATACTGTGAAGGCATGATCTTCAGATTTCTGATATCATGTTTTCTTTCTGTTCAATTGAATTACAGTGGGAGGTTAAGTGGTGATACAGTCCTAAGTCTATTAATCTGTAGTGGGGATGGTGGGATGGTGAGTTGAGATGTGAAAGGAAACTAGATGTATATATATATATATAGGTAACCGATAACTAAACAAGTGTGAGAAGACCTTGGGTTATATTTTATCACAAGGTTTTTGGTATTATAAAATTAGATGCCTACAAATATTATAAGCTATGTGGTAGTTTTTGTGAGCAATGAAAATATATGATAAAGGAGCTCAAATGTGGCACATGAGTATACTATTTTTCGACACATCCTAAGTTGCCAAAACCACGTGTTATAAAGTCTAGTGACACATAAAATATCGTACCATGTAACATTATGGAACAAATATAACACAAATAATATTATTCAACTATTATTCTAAACGCATACATAGATATATAAACACGTGTCAAGAAATAAAATTATACACTATAGTTACAACGACATAAAATACCAAAGTTAGTATAAGACTTTGGTTTGATAAATAAACCCTAGTGAAGTATCATAAGTGTATAACGTAAGGTTTCATGCTCTATGTAAACCGAGAATTAACTCACACAACGGGTAAGGGGTTTATAAAATATTAGCAACGGTACTTTAACTAGTAACAAATGTTAAGTCTGGGGACATAGTACTAGGATTTCAAACGTTGTTCGGAAATATCGAATTGTGTTGTAATGTGTGATTGTGACCACTGTTGCTTGACCTAATACGCTAAGTATTACAAGTATGTAGTTATAACCTAAGTAAAATACTTAGGAACGGGACACGACATTGTCGGTCCCAAGAGCTTTGACTCAAACGTGAATGTTACCTGGAATAATTCTAGGCATGCGTAACCCATAGGCAGCCAACAAATTAAGTGATGTACTCCATAACTAAAACTGTAACTGACTATCTAACTAACAAAGCTAACAGTGGAGTGTAAATGAATGTGATGATGTACCTTAATCCAGACAGTCACTGGCTGCTGGTCGCGCGTAGAGATCTCTTGGGTTATCCCGTATCGGGTTTTCCCTAGCTAAATCCTGATCGAGCCTAGATAGATCGTCAGGCGGAGTGTGCTACCGTTGGCACCAGGCCCTTGGCCACCTAAATGGACGCCTTTACAAAGGCAAAGTGAATAAGTTCCAGAGTCTTCGGATGATCAGGGCAGTGAGCACCTTTGTGTGTACGTGGGACTACTGTCCAAGTGAGTATGTTTCGGGTGGTCCTAACTGACGCCCGACTGTGCTAACCTAAACAAATGATATGCGAAGGCCGGAGGGCCGAGTGATGTACTATGTGATGATGTTAACATACGATGATTGAGTTCTCAATACCGTTGTATTGTATGATGTATGACAGTAATGTGTATATCCATATATGACTGTTTGGATTGGATGAATGATTATATAATCATGCATGGTGTTACAGTATTTATCATATCTGTAAAATGACAAAGCATGAAATCAATCTAATATCAAGACGGTTAAAAATGACAAGTGACCAATAGGGTCCAGATCCGGCATACTCAGTGTCTATCGCTGATACTACACTTATTGTGCAGGTTGCTGAACACGTTGAAGCCTAAGTGCGGGATTGGGTAGTTAGGACATTGTTGATTTTCGATTTACCGTTCATACCTCGTTATGTATTAAATGATTCCACTGGAGAGGGGTCGTAAGATTAGGATTATGTTAGATGCTCACAGTAGTTGTGCTTTTGATACTTAGATAGAAATGTAGGTGGTATCTCGTTGTCACTGCGGATTACTTTTTATGTTTAATTTTGTTATGATGTTGTACTGCTACATCACTCGTATGGGCGAGTGGTGGCAAGTAACACCCATGTGAGTTCTATTACTGTAATTCCTTCCGCTGTGAGACGCCTTTATTTCCTGTTCACGTGAGCGACTATTACGTATTTGTTATGAGGGGTGTTACACAAGATCTAACCATAAGAAGTGTTTAATGTCAATTTTCATGGTAAAATTTACCTCAAAATACCAAGGTAACCAAGGTTGAATTCGGCCTGTATTTACAGCAGTTAAAGATCATTAAAAGAGCTACTAAAATCAAGCTTTAACTGGTATAAACTCAGATTAGAAGATGGCTAATCTTTACCTTGTTAAAGTGCCTAAAATGGTGTTTTTTGGCTTGGATCTGGCTATACCTTGAAGCTCTTGGTATACCAACTGAATAAGTATGTTAAGATGAAGATAATAAGGCTAGGAACAAAGTTTCACAGCCGAATTTGAAGGGAATCAAAAGATATGTGCTTAAAGCACATTTTTATACCTTAAGAACAAGATTAGCTTTCTCCATCTTCTTCCCTTGTTAATGCCGAGATTCCTCCTTAATTTAACCTCCAAAACAACCTAGATCCATGGATGGAAATGGTTGATGCTTAGATCCACCGAAAGAGGAAGGAATTGTGAAGAAATTGAACATAAAATGGCTTAATAAGCTTACCTATGTCAATTGTTGTTCTCCTCTGTATTTGGCATGTTAGCCACGGTTTGGAGAATCCAAAGGGAGGATGAGGAGCCTTGGTGTCAGCTGGGAAGCAAGGCAAATGAGAGAGGTAGGTCAAATTTGCCTTAAAACACATTAATTACTTTGTTTATTGTATTTGGTGTTTGATGACTCACCAAAGGAGATTGGCATCGATTATTGGAGGGGCTGGAGGGTCTCCCACGTGATGGCTCAGTCAAATAAGGAGCCAAAGTTGAATATTTACATTATTGTATTATAAAGGTAAAAGTGGTCCCTTAAATCATGGAAAGGTGTTGGAACCTTGTTTCTTGTGTTGCAAGTGGCGAATTTAGGCTCCCTTGCTTGTGGCTGCCGACTCCATGTGGTCCAAGGGGTCAAACTTTGACCTCTTGACCATTCTTAGTCAATGTTGACTCAAGCGGGCCCCTTTTTAGGGTTTTATTAATATTTTAATATAAAATTTGTAAAAATTTGTAAACTTCTGGAATTAAATCCCTAATATGTTATAATATGATATATTAGCATATTTATAGGTAATTATAACCTTTAAGCCCATTTAAAAGCCAATTTAGAAGGCAATTACATAAAAAACGTGCTTTAAGGTGTTTTAGTGCACATTTTGTATCGCAAGGTGTTTCTGAGCTCTATTTTCTTTTAGAACAGTTGTTTTGTGTTCCTTACATGATATTTGATCATGGTATCCAATTTTATATCATTTAGAGATCATTAGACCTTTAAGGTTCTCTTAGAGAATATTTTTGCCCTACTTGACCTTGAAGCATGAAAATGCTTGTTCTTTTGTGTTGGAGTGTTGTCCAACAATTGTAGTGTGTTCCTTAATGTGTTAATATTCTTAGGACAAAGTTTTAGGTCCTAAGAAGTTCATTTGGGTATTCATTTACCCTAAACAGTCAAAGGGTGCAAAGTCTTGCTTTGTGTTGACCACTGTTGTTCTCAGTTGACTTTTAAGGCATGTTTAGGCCTTAATTTATGTGATTAGATGTTTAATCCATGTTTTATAAGTTTGGGGTATTTCAAATACGACATCGAATATCGTATGTACGTATGAACATATATACATGTGTATATATATATATAAGTGCTAATACATACATGTAAACTATAACGTATGGTTAAATCCGAACCCCAAGGGTTTACGAAACCGAGCTAATTGGATAACCGACTAAGGGTTAACGACAGGATAAAGATTAGGAATTATTCTAGCATGGTTAAGTAGACTCGGGATATAAACGCTAATGTAGAGTGATGTATTCCAGAGATACGAGCTGTTAGATACGAGCTGTTAGATACAAGCTACGGGATTGCTAGAGGATAGGCGTGAATCATCACGCTAGCGTTTCCATCGATGAACGGTACGTGAATGTGTGGTCTGAACGTCCGGAGGGTTTCCTTGGGTCCAGACATTGTGTGATTTATCTGTTTAAGAACGATATCTGTGTTATGCATGTACTGTATATGTTTATGTAATCGACCGTCAAGCGTTAATTAACTGTGCGCGTACGTCGTTCGGACATGTGATACCGATTATCACCTAACTTGTGTGTGAACATTTAGGAGAGACTCCGAGTACTAACTTATGAGAGTAAATCACTCCTAAAACACTAAGTAAGGAACTTAGTTTAGAGACCCTGTGTTAACCGTCTCTAGAGCGATGACTCGACCTATGAACATCACCTAGCAGACTTCTAGGTATACGTGTGTACGACGCTATGGACATCCAATGAATGTGTTCTCCAATAACGAGATTAAATCTCCAGGAGATTAATTAAAATACACTAACCAATGAGAGTGCAATAATTAATAATACATTGTTTAGTAAATCCTGGACTGCATTCGTTCCAGCAGGTTAAGCATAGTGATCACTAGAGTTTCGTACCCGGTTAGGGTTTACTCTTGTTAAGTCTAACGAGCCGGATACGATCGTTAGCCGAAATGTGCTACCGTTGGCACCTTGGCTTCGGCCATATGGATGTCTACCACTGTAGACAAGTAAGTCCATCTACTCACTGGTAGATGGCATAGGAGTATTGTCCAAATTATAAATGTGTGAGGCTAAACGGGAAATTGTCCTTAACGAGACACCCGTATGATTATATGAGATTGTGATGGAAGCGGGGCTTCGTATGACGGAAATGGAACAAGTGAGTTTAATTCAGTTACAACTAACTGGTGATCCTTACTAACTGCATTGGTTGATATCTTGCTAATGATGTGACTATTGTGAATTGTTGTGTGGATAATTAAGTGCCTGTTGTATGTTTAATCCCGCATTTACAATATTTTATAAGCATGTAAACAGAACAACATGAAACGAACCTCATGTTAAGCAAGATAACTAATCAACTTAAGTAGCCTAAAGGGTCTAGGATCACATTTAGCATACCAGCAGTTGGTTGAGCCTTTATGGCACCACATTACAGGACTTGATCGAGTTATGAAGCCGGAGTGCGGGACTATCGGGTAGTCTACATCGTCTTTTAATTTCTGCACTCGCTAAATTTTAGTTTGTATTATATACCCCGATGTAAGTATTGGGTATGTTTTAGATGTTCACTGTTCTACATTTTTGGTTCATGGATTTAGTACGTGTAAGATAGTAGCATATACCTCGTTCATCACTGCGGTTAATTATTGTCGTTGTTTTATTATATTTCTTTTCTGTTTCTTTACTCGCATGGGCGAGTTGAAATACCCCGTATTTAAAAGTAGTGATTAATTAGGCTAATAAGTAATTTAGAGGCTTAATTAAGTATAAATAATTATTAGGGAACAAATCCCGAAGAAAACGGATCCTTAAAATGGATTAAAATCGCTAACGAACATTAAAGCGCGTTTTTCGAGGTAACCGGGAAAACGCGTCTTTAAGCGGGTCAAATAGACTCGTAATAATTTTGGTCAACTAAATAATCATTAATAAATATTAGTGAAGTGTTAGAACCAATAAAATCAAGAAAACGAGAAATTAGTAAAAACTGTCAAAAACGGGAAGTTGTGGGGTAGAAGTATAAATAAACAAAACTTATGTGTCCACTTTTAAAATAAAAAGTGAAGTAGTGTGTGTGTGTGTATGCCAGCCGATTTTAAGGCCCCCCTCTCTCACTCTCACACACTCTCTTATACACTAACAAACAAAACAATTAAAACTCTCACTCTCACTTTATTCTCTCTCTCTCCAATTCATTCTCTTCTCTCACGTAAGGAAGCAGCCCCCCACTCTCTCTCTTTTCCTCTCTTCTTCTTCTCCACCGGTTCCCATGGTGAAATAAGCAAAAACAAACAAACCACTTCTCTCCTTTGTAACTCCCTCATTACTCCTCCAA
Organism: Limonium bicolor; assembly: GCA_023374045.1. Classification (NCBI taxonomy): domain Eukaryota; kingdom Viridiplantae; phylum Streptophyta; class Magnoliopsida; order Caryophyllales; family Plumbaginaceae; genus Limonium; species Limonium bicolor. Next base: position 140,384,967 of record CM041778.1, read on the forward strand.
AAATTATAAAAACACCACCATTGTGTTCCTCTCTCCAAGAGCTACACTTCCATCTTTCCAAAATCCAAAAACAAGCATTTTCGATTTTGAGGGTATACCCCATTTGGAGATTCAACACCACCATTAGAGGCACCTTGGTCTCCTTGTTCTTCTAAGGTAAAAATCTCTTCAAAAACTCCATCTTTTCCTAGCTTAAATGGCAAAACGAATTTTGTGACTAAACCCTTGTTTGGTCTCTCTTGCTCCAGCCGATTTTGGCATGGTGGTGGTGTGAGAAATCTTGTTCTTGAGCTAACCCAAACAACTCTTGAGCTCTTGGAAGGTAATAAATTTTCTAAACCCAAAAACCTAGGTTAAAGCTTGATTAATGGTTAGGGTTAGTTTTTAGTATTGAATGTGTATTTGTGTATGGGTGATTATATTAGATTGTTGAAGTACCAAAACCGAGAGAGAGAAGGAAGGAAAAAGAAAGTAGAAGAAAGAAATCTACAAGGAAAACAAGGTAAGAATCTCATGTGTAGCCTTGTATGTATTAATATGTGTAACAGATTTTTAGAATGAAAATCGGTATTATAAAATAGTAATGCATTAGTAGTATAATGGGTAAGAGAAACTAAGCATTTTGAAGTCTTTGAAACATTGTAAAAACTGTTATAAAACAGATTGAGAATTGAGTGTTGTGTGCAGGAAATTTTAGTGTGTTTTGGTATTGGTATTATGAATGGGAGCTTGTATAGTTTTGGGTATTGTAACAGGTGAAACATGTTGTGATGTGAACTAGAATGTGGGAGTGTATAAAATACAAGAGAGACTATGGCAAAATTTGCCTAGGATTAGAACACTTAGAGAATTAAAACTAGGTGAACTAATGTGAGTTGTAACAGATTTTGTTTGAGGAAGATAGGAGATAAGTTGAGAGAGATAGCTAACATAGTTTAATGCATAGAGGTGTTAGAATGACATTAGAAGAGGGAGTTGTAGTGGAGAGAGTGTTAAAAAATCTGTAGCATAATATGGTAAAGGAAAACAGTAGTGAAGTGTTGAATTGAAACTTAGAGAATTATGTAATTGTATAAATTGTGTGATGAATTAGGAATGAATTAGCATGGTTAGAGTGTTTAAATTGTGTAAAAACATGTTAGGATGTATGTAGGAAGATTGGGGAAACAATGGGTGAAAATGGGAAAGAAAAACAAGGTCTGTAGCAAATTCTGCTACCGACCGACCCAGGTCTGGGTCGGACCGTGGGTCGGTCGGAGCTTAAGAAACGAAAATAAACTCTCGGCAAAGGACCGACCCAGGAGCCGTGGGTCGGACGTGGGTCGGTCGGACTCAAATTTCTGTTGTCGAAGTCTCGCACTTCGACCGACCCAGAGGTGGGTCGGTCGGTGGGTCGGTCGGGGCTTGGACAACAGACCCGAAACTCTCGGCAATGGACCGACCCAGAAGTGTATGGGTCGGTCGGAATGAGTCTGGTCGGTCGGGAGAAATTTCAAAGACGAAAACTTTCGGTAATGGACCGACCCAGGGTTTTGGGTCGGTCGGTGGGTCGGTCGACCCATAACTTACAAAAAAAAAAAAAAAAAAAAAAAAAAAAAAACTAATGATTATAACTAGTATATATGTGTATATATATGTATACCACCAATACATATGTATATGTATATGTGTAAGGAAGTGAACCATGGTAAGTAAATGAGAGTAAGTAAATAAAATGTAAGTATAGGAAATGTAAGACTTAGTAAGTATGAGTTAGGGAACATAGTAAGAGTACAAGTAAAGTAATTGTAGTTAGTTAATCATTCATTTGTATGTATATCTTAGGACTTGATTTGTGACATCGAAGAACGTTTGGAATCACGTACGACGGTGAACGGTATGAATTCCTCATGCCCCGAATGCTATCATGGCTACTCTGATTTGTGTGTTGTGTGCTAATTGATCACCAATAAAGATAAATGCACGAATCGGAGTTAATATGCTTACTTGTGAATATGTAGTGTGGTATGATGTTGTATATTTTCCTTTAAATCTTAGTTTGTATACTTCATGAAATGTATGGATGATATGAATGTGTGTATGTATGATGTATTGCACTGTGACCGATTGTGATGAGCTGGACTTCTAACTTATTCCTAACGAGCTAACCATCCTAACTTAAATTGGTAATTAAATTGGAATGAGTAGAAGTCCGATATAGTTTCGGCCACGCGTGAGGATGCGGAGTCACGAGAGGTTGGCTCCAATTCCTGACTCTTAAACTGGTCCGCGGCCCAAATCCCTTAAGTGGGTAGCATCCCGGATTAGTGAGTCAAGTAAATCCCGGATGTGGGACGGAGTAGTCCCCAAGGCCGGAGGTCCCGACGACTTAACTTGAGTATAAGCAAGTAAGTAAGAATGAGTAAGTAAGTAGAAAGGAAGTAAGTAATTGTAAGTAAGGAGAAGTAAGTAATGAGTAAAAGAGTAATATGCATTCCGATTAACCCGGATGCACAATCTGGCTAACTTTGTGAAGGTAAGTATTGTGAACTCTATTGTATTGTTGCCTTGGAGTGAATGATGTATTGTAATGTATGTATGTTTGTATGCAAAGCATGTATGTATGAGTAATGAACAAGCATGTTTAGCGGTCGCCAATTAGTCGGCGTACCCTTGCTAGCAATCGGTATATGCGGAGTTCATGCGCAGCGTAAGCTGACCCCTCGGGGGACCATTTTTACTACACGCAGGTACCCGCGAGTGATGAAGCTGATGAAGACTTAGTTTAATTTCTTGTCTTCTTTTTGTATGTAAACAATGAATTTGAGATCGGTGTACTGAGTAGTACATGGCTTAGATTTTTGAATAGCCGGTGTACCATGGGGTACACCTTTTTGGGATATTGTGATGGATGGCATTGGTATAGATGAGTAGATTAAACTCACTCTTTTGGGAGCTTAGAAATGGGAATGTAATTTGATACACTCTAAATACTCGGTAATCCTTGGATGTAAGCGTGTGGTATTTTGTAAATGGCTAAGTGTGATTTAGTAGCTCGGTACATATGTTCATCAGACCGTGACTGTAAGCATTAGTAGCCTTGCTAGCCGTATGGACGGTTAGCGGCATTGTTTCACACCCGCCGTAGTAAGTAAGTAGTATTCTTCCGCTGCGAACTCATAGAATTAACAGGACGATTAGACGGTAAGCATAGGATTAACGGTTGGGGTGTTACAAAAAGTGGTATCAGAGCGTAGTTACGCTCTGATGTCCTAAAGTACCGAGCATAGGAAATTACCGAGTTAGGATTTCAACCGTCTTAAGACGGATACTTAGAAACCTAACTAGGAACTACCGTTGTTACAAACGGATACCCTGACGTTCTTGAGAACGATACCATGTTTAATTCCAAGACCTTTGAGTCATTCTTGCGGAGCCTAATGTAACTGTTAAACATTCAGATGTCAGGAAGAGGCCGAGGCCGAGCTAGAGGCGAAGCCTCCGATGGAACGGGCGCGCAAACGATAGCCGAAATCGTCGCCGCCACGGTAGCACAGATGCTACCCACAAGTAATCCAAGCTGTACAACAATCTCAGCAGAACCAACAGAATCAAACGGGACCAACCCCTCCCCCCTCCACCCAGAGAAGCTAACTGGGTCAAAGCTGTAGCGGAACTCCGCCCTCCTTGCTTTAGGGGCGAGAGTGATCCGGCTAAGCTAGAAGCGTACATCTCCGAAATGGAGACCGCTTTTGAAACACTCGAAGCTCCTGCTGGAGTTCGAGTCAGAGTAGCCGCCTACTACTTGAAGGATGCGGCCATGGATTGGTGGAAGCTGGTCAAGCAAGAGCATGTCAGCGACCCCACATTCGACTGGGATTCTTTTGCATCCCTTCTCCGATCTAAGTACTACCCAGAGCATGTCAAAACAAAGAAGAGACTTGAACTTGACGCTCTAAAGATGACAGACAAGATGTCTGTGGATGAGTACTACCGCACCTTCACCTCCATTCTCCGTCTCTCCCCGATCTTGGATACACCGGCCAGGTGTTGGTCGATCGCTTCTATGGCGGTCTGAGCCATCGCCTTCGGTACGGTATGGGCTATACCAGGTTTACCTCCCTTCAGGTAAATATCGGTTAACCCTTAGTATCAATTCAATTCAATTCCTTGGATTCCTTGAATCTTCACCTTATCGTTCTTAAACATCATCCCGGCTAATACCTGAAACTTCAGGAGTGTTATCACGCGGCTTCTCGCGTTGAGATCACTTGCCAACTTCGGGATGAGGAAACCGCGCTGAAGCGCAAGGCTAACAACAAAACACCAGCACCGAGGAGCAGAACCAGGGTAAGAGCTGGAAGAAGAAGAAAGGGAACTTCTTTTCTCAGAAGAAGTCCCCAAGTGAGAGCAGTGCCCATGCTGAGCAGGGCAAACCAGCTGAGATCCTTCAGCTTGGTTATTCTGCACCGGTGGCAGCTAAGCCACTGAGATCACACCCTCCTAAGGGTAAATTCTATTCCAATTTGTATTCATATAAGTATCGTTTCTAGTATACCCACGCACACATGTGCTAACCCTCTAACCTCAGGTTCTAGCTCCGGAGCCGCCAAAACCTTCTCCGACGGCCGCACCTATGTGTGCAGGAAGTGCAACCAGGACCATCCTGGTAAGGATTGCTACGGGAGGGAGATCAAGTGCTACAATTGCCAGAAGCTGGGACACACCGCTAACAATGCCCGGAGAGTGGAAAGCAAAAGGGAAACTTCCAAACTATAAGCAGAGAGAGGGCAAGGAGGTGGCATCTGGCGATGCACCGGCCCAGCAGGCACCTCAGGGACAGGGATCCCGAGGCCCTCAGAGAGGCGCACCTCAGAGGCAGCCTGTTCTCCATGTGATTGACCGCGATGGCCCGGTTCGAAATCCGGCCAAGGTAATCACCTAAACCTTTAATCCTTGAAATAGCATGCCTAGTAGTAGAGTAACTGCATGAGTGAATGCATGAGTAAATAAATGAAGTGTATATTAAGCATGAAATGGAGTAGTTGAAACTAGTACTCACCGTAGATGAAATTTGTAACCATAGGAAGCTTTAGTATCTGTTATCCGATACCGGTTAACCTGAATCAAGAAGAGATCGACATCACCAACCACGACTACACCAACAAACAGTGTCAGGTCATCCGACCAGGTATGATCTTATTAAAGGGATACCTGACACCCGAAGCACAAATCTCAATCATCAGACGATGCAACGAGCTAGGAACGGGTCAAGGAGGATTTTATACACCCGAATTCCCCGGTGGAGCGAAGATGAAGCTGAAGATGATGTGCTTGGGAAAGGACTGGAATCCTTATACCAAGGCATACCAAAGACACGACAACATGACGGAGCAACGCCACCGACAATACCTCCAGAGTTCCAGACACTCGTCACGCAAGCAGTAGAACTTGCACAACAATGTGAACGTGAACCAATCCCCACTTGAAGCGGACCTTTGTATCGTCAACTTCTATGAGAAAGAAGGACGACTTGGGTTACACCAAGACAAGGACGAGACAGCGGAATCTCTCGAACAGGGAGTGCCCGTAGTGTCTTGGTCCATTGGTGATGACGCCGTATTTTTGTATAGCGAGCAGAAGCGTGTGGACCTTGCACAGAAATTGGTATTGAGATCAGGAGATGTCCTAATCATGGGTGGAAAATCTAGGATGCTGTTTCATGGGATCAACAAGATCAAATTGAACACGGCACCACCGGCAATAATCAATGCCACACACATGAAACCAGGACGCCTGAACCTTACCTTTAGGAAGTATTAAATTCATAGTATCATGTAATCTATTAGTAACGTGTATTAGAGACACGGGTTGTATGATGGTTGGTTTATCAATAAAGAGCAGTGTTGATTTAATTCCACTTGTGTCCACCATCAATACTTATCCAATTGTGAATCCAATAGGTTGTGGACTCGGTACCGAAGGTAACCTGAGCATCCTCACCGAAGCACAAGCCGGCAGAAGCGGCACCATTCTAACGGGAACCTTCCCAGTAAATGGCATTGATGCCAATGTGCTATTCGACTCCGGCGCCTCTCACACCTTCGTATCACCATCTTTCGTGAAGAGGTTGAAGCTAGATGCGGATGAGATACCGAATTTCATGGTTACTCTCCCATCGAAGGAGCGAGTAAAGTGTACCAAATACTACCAATCAGCCACCATCGAAATTAAAAGGAAGCGTTTCCCATTTCCTTCATCGAATTCAATGGATTGGGATTCGACTTAATCATTGGAATGAATTGGTTGGAGCGGCACAAGGGTAGAATCCTCTGCGCCGAGCATCGACTGCTGCTCAAGAGTCCTTCTGGGGTTACGTATCTTACCGCCAGAGACCGAGAGAGCCTTCGACCACCCTTATATCTGCTATGGCTATGTACCGGGAGCTCAGAAAGGGCCATGAAGTGTATCTGTGTTATGTACAAGACCTGGAGCGAGATCCAGAGTTCAGTGATGAAGTACCGGTTGTATCTGAGTATCCTGATGTATTCCCTAAGGAGCTACCCGGCATGCCACCACCGAGAGCAGTTGAATTTGAGATCGATTTATTGCCAGGTACCGGTCCCATTGCTAGGGCACCGTACCGCATGGCACCTGCTGAAATGACCGAACTGAAGGAACAATTGAGAGATCTTCTAGACAAAGGGTTTATACGCCCGAGCGTATCACCCTGGGGAGCACCGGTCCTCTTCGTGAAGAAGAAGGACGGTTCTCCGCCTTGTATTGACTACCCGCGAGCTGAATGCGGTCACAGTCAAAAATAAATACCCACTGCCACGCATCGACGACCTATTTGACCAGTTGAAAGGAGCATCGGTCTTCTCCAAGATTGACCTCCGTTCTGGGTATCATCAGATTGCAATCAAAGAGCAAGACATTGAGAAAACGGCATTCCGTACCAGATATGGCCACTACGAATTCACAGTGATGCCATTCGGTTTGTCAAACGCACCGGCAAAATTCATGGACCTCATGAACCGTTTATTCAGTGAGCAGTTGGACACTTCGGTTGTGGTCTTCATCGACGACATCCTTGTATATTCTAAGTCACCAGAGGAACATGAAATTCACTTGAGGAAAGTGCTTGAGACACTGCGCGAGAACCAGCTGTATGCGAAGTTCTCCAAATGCGAGTTCTGGCTAGATCAGGTATCATTCCTTGGACATGTCATCTCGAGCGCAGGTATCTCAGTTGACCCTTCTAAGATAGAAGCTGTACGATCATGGCCTAGACCTAAGACTGTTACCGACATTCGGAGCTTTCTTGGTCTAGCCGGTTACTACCGGAGATTCGTAAAGGACTTCTCAAAAGTCGCTAAGCCCATGACTACATTGATGAAAAAGGATGCACCGTTTGTATGGACAGACGAGTGCGAAGTATCATTTCAGAGCCTTAAGGACTCATTGACCTCAGCGCCTATCCTTACTCTTCCAGAGGGCACAGAGGGATTTGAGGTATACTGTGATGCATCAGGCAAAGGAATGGGATGCGTACTCATGCAGCATGGCAAGGTTGTTGCTTATGCCTCCCGCCAGCTGAAGAAACATGAGGAGAATTACCCGACTCACGACTTAGAGCTAGGAGCCATTGTCTTCGCCTTGAAGATATGGCGACACTATCTCTATGGGGTAAGCATCACCATCTACTCCGATCATAAGAGCTTACAGTATGTATTCACTCAGAAAGAACTCAATTTGAGACAGAGAAGATGGATGGAATTCCTCTCAGACTATGACATCAATCTGCAGTATAAGGAAGGGAAGGCTAATGTGGTAGCCGACGCCCTGAGCCGTCGAGCACACTCGCTCCATTCGCGCTCGCGCTTCTTCTAGCTTGGTTGACGAGGTGCGAGATGCTCAGTTGAGCGACCCTTACCTAACCGAAATCAGACAAAAGATCGAAAATGTACATTTGAGAAGAAGAAGTATGACTTCAAGCTACATGAAGATGGTTTGATTCGGTTGAATGGCAGGCTATGCGTCCCCCGAAGCAATGCAGAGCTAAGGGATCGCATCCTGCGAGAGTCACATAGTTCTACATTATCAGTCCATCCGGGAGCCTCCAATGACAAAGACATGAAGAGGTACTTCTGGTGGTCTGGAATGAAGTCAGATGTGACAGAATTTTGTCTTGAGATGCTTAACATGCCAGAAGGTAAAGATTCGAACATCGTAGACCGGGCGGAAAGGGTACAATCGATGCCAGTTCCGGAGTGGAAATTTCATGATATCTCCATGGATTTTGTTGTAGGACTCCCACCTGCTAGGGGAGGACTCAACATGATCTGGGTTGTAGTAGATCGCCTTACCAAGGTGGCCCGATTCATACCGATGAAGGACACCTGGAAGGTAGTAAGCTAGCTGAGCTTTTCGATAAGGAGATTATCAGACACCACGGAGTCCCTAAGACTATAGTATCTGACCGCGACACCAGATTTCTTTCGAGATACTGGAGAGCTACAAGGGAAGCGCTGGGTACAGAATTGAAGCTGAGTACCGCCTTCCATCCTCAGACCGACGGTCAGACAGAAAGGACCATCCAGACATTGGAGGACATGCTTCGGGCATGTGCCTTGGACTTTCAGGGGAGTTGGTTAGACAAGCTTCATCTTATCGAGTTTTCTTACAATAATAGCTACCATGCTCGATTAAGATGTCGCCTTTCCAAGCTCTATACGGTAGACCTTGCCGTACACCCTTGTGTTGGGATGAGTCAAGCGAAGCGGTCATCATAGGACCGGAGTACCTTGAGCAAGTACAAGCCGAAGTGCAACAAATTCGAGCTAATATGAAGGCAGCCCAAGATAGACAGAAATCCTATGCGGATGTGAGACGACGCGACCTTGAGTTCGCCGTGGGCGACCAAGTGTTCTTGCGCGTTTCACCTATGAAGGGTGTCTTCCGTTTTGGTCAGAAGGGCAAGCTAAGCCCAAAATTTGTAGGGCCGTACACTATCACCGAAAGAGTTGGTTCAGTAGCCTACAGGTTAGCATTACCTGAGGACTTGGGACGTGTCCATGATGTATTTCATGTGTCACAACTCAAGAGTATATGGCTGATCCTTCTCATGTGTTGGAGCCCGAGAGACTTCCATTGAGCCAAACATGAGATATGTTGAAACCCCAGTGAGAATCCTTGATAGGAAGACCAGAGACACTCGCCATAAGTCTATACGAATGGTGAAGGTCCTATGGTCTAACCATGATGTCGAAGAAGCGACATGGGAGTTAGAAGATGCCATGAAGGCTAAGTACCCACAGTTGTTCATAGACTAGTTAGTCTAGTATGTAATATACGGGTACGGGTCGTACCCCTTTTAAGGGGGGTAGAACCCTTTGCTTTGCATTGCTTCGGGGTAAGCATTGCATTTTGTATGGCACATGTAGTGCAAGTGAATTTAGTATGGATGTGTATGTATGTGTAATGTGTAACGAATGAAGTGTATGTGTAATGTATGTGTATGGTGTAATGCGTATTGTGATGGTAATGATGCATTTTGTATTGTGGTATGGTATGAATGAGAATGATGATTGTGTATGTGAATTGCGAATTGTGTATTGTACTTGAATTGTGTATGCTTGGAATGTGGAATGAAGTAAACACCTCATAGGTGTAGTAAGACACATTAGGACAATTGGTTTGCCTAATGAGTAGAATATTTAAACTATTAACCTTGAGCAACTTTGAGGGCAAAGTTTCTTAAGGGGGGTAGATTGAAATACCCCGTATTTAAAAATAGTGATTAATTAGGCTAATAAGTAATTTAGAGGCTTAATTAAGTATAAATAATTATTAGGGAACAAATCCCGAAGAAAACGGATCCTTAAAATGGATTAAAATCGCTAACGAACATTAAAGCGCGTTTTTCGAGGTAACCGGGAAAACGTGTCTTTAAGCGGGTCAAATAGACTCGTACAATTTTGGTCAACTAAATAATCATTAATAATATTAGTGAAGTGTTAGAACCAATAAAATCAATAAAACGAGAGATTAGTAAAAACTGTCAAAAACGGGAAGTTGTGGGGTAGAAGTATAAATAAACAAAACTTATGTGTCCACTTTTAAAATAAAAAGTGAAGTAGTGTGGTGTGTGTGTGCCAGCCGATTTTAAGGCCCCCCCTCTCATCACTCTCACACACTCTCTTATACAAACAAACAAAACAATTAAAACTCTCACTCTCACTTTATCTCTCTCTCTCCAATTCATTCTCTTCTCTCACGTGGAAGCAGCCCCCATCTCTCTCTCTTTTCCTCTCTTCTTCTTCTCCACCGATTCCCATGGTGAAATAAGAAAACAAACAAACCATACTTCTCTCCTTTGTAACTCCCTCATACTTCTCCAAAAATTATAAAAACACACCATTGTGTTCCTCTCCAAGAGCTACACTTCCATCTTTCCAAAATCCAAAAACAAGCATTTTCGATTTTGAGGGTATACCCCATTTGGAGATTCAACACCACCATTAGAGGCACCTTGGTCTCCTTGTTCTTCTAAGGTAAAAATCTCTTCAAAAACTCCATCTTTTTCTAGCTTAATGGCAAAACGAATTTTGTGACTAACCCTTGTTTGGTCTCTTGCTCCAGCCGATTTTGGCATGGTGGTGGTGTGAGAAATCTTGTTCTTGAGCTAACCCAAACAACTCTTGAGCTCTTGGAAGGTAATAAATTTTCTAAACCCTAAAACCTAGATTAAAGCTTGATTAATGGTTAGGGTTAGTTTTTAGTATTGAATTGTATTTGTGTATGGGTGATATGTTAGATTGTTGAAGTATCAAAACCGAAGAGAGAAGGAAGGAGAAGAAAGAAGAAAAAGAATCTAGAAGGGAAAACAAGGTAAGAATCCTCATGGTGTAGCCTTGTATGTATTAATGTGTGTAACAGATTTTTAGAATGAAAATTGGTATTATAAAATAGTAATGCATTAGTAGTATAATGGGTAAGAGAACTAAGCATTTTGAAGTCTTTGAAACATTGTAAAAACTGTTATAAAACAGATTGGGAATGAGTGTTGTGTGCAGGAAATTTTAGTGTGTTTTGGTATTGGTATTATGAATGGGAGCTTGTATAGTTTTGGGTATTGTAACAGGTGAACAAGTGTTGTGATGTGAACTAGAATATGTGGTGAGTGTGTAGAAATACAAGAGAGACTATGGCAAAATTTGCCTAGGATTAGAACACTTAGAGAATTAAAACTAGGTGAACTAATGTGAGTTGTAACAGATTTTGTTTGAGGAAGATAGGAGATAAGTTGAGAGAGATAGCTAACATAGTTGTAAGGTATTAGAGGTGTTAGGAATGACATTAGAAGAGGGAGTTGTAGATGGAGAGTGTTAATGCAAAAATCTGTAGCATACTATAACTAGAAAAGCACTAGTGTAAGTGTGAATTGAAACTTAGAAAATTATGTAGTAAATGAGTATAAAGTTGTGTGATGATTAGGAAGGAATTAGCATGGTTAGAGTGTTTAAATTGTGTAAAAACATGTTAGGATGTATGTAGGAAGATTGGGGAAACAATGGGTGAAAATGGGAAAGAAAAACAAGGTCTGTAGCAAATTCTGCTACCGACCGACCCAGGTCTGGGTCGGACCGTGGGTCGGTCGGAGCTTAAGAAACGAAATAAAACTCTCGGCAAAGGACCGACCCAGGAGCCGTGGGTCGGACGTGGGTCGGTCGGACTAAAATTTCTGTTGTCGAAGTCTCGCACTTCGACCGACCCAGAGGTGGGTCGGTCGGTGGGTCGGTCGGGCTTGGACAACAGACCCGAAACTCTCGGCAATGGACCGACCCAGAAGTGTATGGGTCGGTCGGAATGAGTCTGGGTCGGTCGGGAGAAATTTCAAAGACGAAAACTTTCGGTAATGGACCGACCCAGGGTTTTGGGTCGGTCGGTGGGTCGGTCGACCCATAACTTACAAAAAAAAAAAAAAAAAAAAAACTAAATGATTATAACTAGTATATATGTGTATATATATGTATACCACCATACATGTATATGTATATGTGTAAGGAAGTGAACCATGGTAAGTAAATGAGAGTAAGTAAATAAAATGTAAGTATAGGAAATGTAAAGACTTAGTAAGTATGAGTTAGGGAACATAGTAAGAGTACAAGTAAAGTAATTGTAGTTAGTTAATCATTCATTTGTATGTATATCTTAGGACTTGATTTGTGACATCGAAGAACGTTTGGAATCACGTACGACGGTGAACGGTATGAATTCCTCATGCCCCGAATGCTATCATGGCTACTCTGATTTGTGTGTTGTGTGCTAATTGATCACCAATAAAGATAAATGCACGAATCGGAGTTAATATGCTACTTGTGAATATGTAGTGTTGTATGATGTTGTATATTTCCTTTAATCTTAGTTTGTATACTTCATGAAATGTATGGATGATATGAATGTGTGTATGTATGATGTATTGCACTGTGACCGATTGTGATGAGCTGGACTTCTAACTTATTCCTAACGAGCTAACCATCCTAACTTAAATTGGTAATTAAATTGGAATGAGTAGAAGTCCGATATAGTTTCGGCCACGCGTGAGGATGCGGAGTCACGAGAGGTTGGCTCCAATTCCTGACTCTTAAACTGGTCCGCGGCCCAAATCCCTTAAGTGGGTAGCATCCCGGATTAGTGAGTCAAGTAAATCCCGGATGTGGGACGGAGTAGTCCCCAAGGCCGGAGGTCCCGACGACTTAACTTGAGTATAAGCAAGTAAGTAAGAATGAGTAAGTAAAGTAAAAGGAAGTAAGTAATTGTAAGTAAGGAGAAGTAAGTAATGAGTAAAAGAGTAATATGCATTCCGATTAACCCGGATGCACAATTGGCTAACTTGTGAAGGTAAGTATTGTGAACTCTATTGTATTGTTGCCTTGAGTGAATGATGTATTGTAATGTATGTATGTTTGTATGTAAAGCATGTATGTATGAGTAATGAACAAGCATGTTTAGCGGTCGCCAATTAGTCGGCGTACCCTTGCTAGCAATCGGTATATGCGGAGTTCATGCGCAGCGTAAGCTGACCCCCTCGGGGACCATTTTTACTACACGCAGGTACCCGCGAGTGATGAAGCTGATGAAGACTTAGTTTATTTCTTGTCTTCTTTTTGTATGTAAACAATGAATTTGAGATCGGTGTACTGAGTAGTACATGGCTTAGATTTTTGAATAGCCGGTGTACCATGGGGTACACCTTTTTGGGATATTGTGAATGGATGGCATTGGTATAGATGAGTAGGATTAAACTCACTCTTTTGGGAGCTTAGAAATGGGAATGTAATTTGATACACTCTAAATACTCGGTAATCCTTGGATGTAAGCGTGTGGTATTTTGTAAATGGCTAAGTGTGATTTAGTAGCTCGGTACATATGTTCATCAGACCGTGACTGTAAGCATTAGTAGCCTTGCTAGCCGTATGGGCGGTTAGCGGCATTGTTTCACCCGCCGTAGTAAGTAGTAGTATTCTTCCGCTGCGAACTCATAGAATTAACAGGACGATTAGACGGTAAGCATAGGATTAACGGTTGGGGTGTTACACGAGTAATGGCATGTGACACCCGAGTGAGAATTATTAGTGTTTAACTTCCGCTGTAAGACTCTTTATCATGCTACGAGATGATTATTACGCGTTTAATGTGAGGGGTGTTACACTTACCTCCAACCGTTTCTTCGCCGTTTGGCTGGCTCCTCCTCCTCGCCCACCGCCTTTTCTCCGCCCCTTCTCATCCCCACTGCCTCTTCGCCGCCCCTTCTCATCCCGCCGCACTTTCACCTCCAGCTTCTCAAATCTAGCTCCCTTGACTTGCTCTGTCTAGATCTGGTGCAGATCAAGAGTTTGTAGGATCAATGGGACTAACGTAGTGTGTCTAAGCTGTTAAACTTAGACATACTAGCTCAGGAAGCGGAAGCAGTCAATCGATGTGTTCCAAGATGTAAGTCGTTGAAACACTTTGACTCTTTCAGTGAATGGACAAAGTCGATCAACAAAATACCAATACAAGAATGAGAAACTTTAATGATAGAATATATGGGTTACAAGAACGTATCTCACACTTCGGGTTAGGCAGACAGACTCTGCCTAACACATACACTCACTCCTCAACGAATAGATCAATACAACATATGGAGAAATAAGTGCAACAACTCAAGATAGCTAGATATATGAATTGTAGATTGTAATAGGAGACATACCTCTTTTTCCTGGTGACTTTTCCCAAACATAGGAAGTATTGGAGCGGAAAAACACACATTGCAACTGATGATTCCAGCTCTTTAAATAGCAATGGCTCTGGAGCCTTTGATGGAGTCTGTTTCAGAAATCTTAGGGTCCTGACCGTTTTCTAGCATAAATTTCAGACTTGACTCAATTCTCAGGTAATTGAGGTTGTGACTCCTATTTCTAGGGCTCAAGGAAGTTAACTGAAGATGATAGAATGTTGGGAACAGTCGAGGACAATTTGGACCTTAAATTTTGCAGCTGGTGACAATCGTATGATTTGTTCTACCGACAGACTCCTTTTAAGATAAAGTTGACTGGCATGTATTTAGTTTGTTATAGCAGGTTTGACTGTCATTCTTTATGGACTCTTTGCTCATGAACAAACTCCATCCTCAGTAACACACATGGTACTAGACAACAATGTTCCCGTTGATGATATGATCTTACGTACTCTGTTGACTCATGGTGCCATAAGGATGTTGATATACAAACGAGTTTGACACTGACTCCAACAATTCATACGAAAATGAAAACTTAAGTGTAATTCAAAAATAAGCTCAGTTCGGTCATTATGGCCATCATCATCGCTTTACAATTAGGTTATGGCTCTTTACATGCAACTATATTATCTATGGAGAAACCGTATCATAAACTACTTCAACACAATCATGCGGAGCAATTAGATGATGGGCCGCTTCAACATAGATAAATACACATATAATGACCAATTAAATAAAGGCCATTTTTAAAAACAACCTCACAACTAATCATCCAAAACTGGTAGCAAACACAAAAATGTTTGCATCAGACATCATTCATACTAGTTTCCCATTTGATAGCAAATATATTCCGCATACTTACAGTAGAGCAAAAAAATCGCAACCATCATAGCAGATAATCGAAAGGGTAATCGAATACCCCATTTTCAAACAATAGAACAATTAGTCGAAGGTATGGTAATCTGGTGGAGCAATGGCGTCACAAATCTGCCCATTTGACAACAGATATATCCTCGTACTTACAGTAGAGCAAAAAACATCACAACAGATAATTGAAAAGGGTAATTTAATACCCCTTTTTCAAACACTAGAACAGCAGGTCAAAGGTATGGTAATCTGGTAGAGAAATTACCAACACAAGTAATTACCAACGCACAAATCAACAATTTAACCAGATATTGGCAATCGAAGGTATGGTATAATATAGTAGATCGACTGCCCATAATCAGAGAATCGTGACACAAACGAATTAGAAATAGGTCGTCAACCTTGCTGGCAAAATTTTCCCAAATTTCAAACCCGAGACTGACATGCGAATGGAGATGAAGGTGTAGGGACGAAAATCATAACACGGTAATGAAGGCATTACCTTAATCAGTCTAGCGATGAAGAAGAACGATTCTAACTAGAGGAACAAGAACAACCAAAGACACTACCGCAGTGTAAATCGGGAAGAATAACCCAGTCGAAGTTGATTGCTCGAAGAACTGCCTCTTGCTGGGAAATAAAGAGGACCATCGTCTTTTTCTATTTACAATTTGGTCAAAATAAGTAAACAAGTCAAACTTAACACTCAAAGGACGGAGACAAGAAAAAAAGATGACAGAAGATAAATCTCCAAAATGTTATGAATGGGCAGTGTTAAAGATAATGCTCAAAACCTCATGGATGGGCATTGTGATTTTTCAAAAATAAAAATAAAATACAAATGCATAAATCCACTCACATCTCTTGTTTCTGTCTCTTTCTTCTTATTCCTCGTTTTTGCCTTCTTGTTATGAAAAGGAAGAACCCTAAGTTCGTAATTCATAGGTGTCACACCCATCCATATATGCCAGGCTTGACTCAATACATATTTTCATGAAAG
The DNA here is from genome assembly GCA_023374045.1 of Limonium bicolor. NCBI lineage: Eukaryota > Viridiplantae > Streptophyta > Magnoliopsida > Caryophyllales > Plumbaginaceae > Limonium > Limonium bicolor. Next base: position 140,401,097 of record CM041778.1, read on the forward strand.
ACAAAACTGTTTAACGATAACACTTAAGTCGGTTGCTCGGTTAGAGTCTAAGGTTTGTTCTTGTAGATGAGATCATATGTTACACATTAACCAGCGCAACGTGACATGGTAAGTTAAAATTAGGAATGCAGAAAAAAATAAGTTATCAAGTGGAGATGGGTTAATCAAAGAAAACTGAATCATAGTTTGGAGGTCAGCTATCACGAGCCCCCCTTTTATCTCTAGAAAATGTTTTCCCATAAAATGCCACTAAGCTTTTTATTAATTCATGAATCACTGAAAAAGGTAATTCATGAAATGATACTAAGTTTTAGTTAAATTCATGAATATCACTCTAGTTATTGAGTACAGGAAAATAGACATAAATACCCCTATTAGTTAACAAACTACTTTGAAAGTCCACAAAATTCCACTAGACCGTAAAAATTCACAGCAAATAAAACAAATCTAAAAAATAAAGATTGTCATAAAAACATATTAGAATAAATGATAATAAATATAAATTATCAAAAATAATATCATATTAAGAATTAATAAATAATTTTTAGAAAAAAAATATTTTTAAGTACACTAAAATTTTTTTAGAGTGAAAATAGCACTTAAAATTTAAAACTATTTCATTTAAAAAATTAAAATTGGTAGAAAATAGATAAAGTAGAAAATTAAGATAAAATGAACGCCATTTTGACCTGGCGAAGGAGCCAGGTTCTAATATGAAGATGGGTACATTTGTCCTTTTCACTTTGACATATGTCAGCACTTTATTGGAAGGAAATAAAGAAAAAAAGAAAAAAGGAAAATTTGTTAAAGGGTACACCGTACACACGCACACACGAGGTGGAGAGAGAGGGAGGAGAGAGATTTTTTTTTTTCAAAATGTCATAAATTACAAAATATAGGTGAAAAAATAAAATAAATTATATCATTGTTCATCATTTTTCGTGCTCTTCAAAATAAGACCAAACATAAATATGTTTTGATAATTTTTTTTATATTTTTTGTACGTATATATAAGATTCATTGTGAATCTTAAGTTTAAGAAAAGTGAATCAAAAGTTGTTAAAAAGTGAATCGAAGGTTATTAAAAAATGAATCAGACAGGTGCGTAAAATGAGTGAGACACTTGGTGATTTAATTTACTTCTTTTATTCTTAATTACTCTATCTCATCATCTTTCATATTCACTAAAATTAACAAAACGAATGTAATTTTGTCTCCACATATTAAATATGTAGTACAAAAAGAACTTATTTTATTAAGGAAAAATACCACTACTTTTTTTCAAATTCATGAAATTTTAATTTTATTTAAGTAGGATAATAAAAATTTTGGTACTTAGTAAAATTCTTAAATGTTTCTATACATTCTTTAATAACTATCAATGTTTTATAATTATTTGATAATTTTTTTTAAAAACTATTCTTGTCTAAAAGTTTGGAAATTATTTTTATTAGCTTGTTTTAGGTTATCTCTTCCTATACCAATTTTATTCATTTTGTCAAATAAATTATTTATATATATTTTTTAAAAGTGTTATTACGTCTTTAAAAATATAAACTGTATTTTAGGGAACTTAATAATTTTAATAATTTTTATAAAAAATATTTAATAAGTATTAATAATTTATAATTTTTATTTATTTTTATATGTTTTAAAATTATTTATATTTTATAGTATTTTAAAATTTTAATAAATTTATTACCATCTTAATATTTTATGAAATTTTAAAATAATTTGTTAATTAACAAAGATAATTTTATCCTTTTCCTTGCGATCAACTATTCACGTGACTTCTCATAAACTTTGGGGAGAACTTAAATATTTTAAAAATTACTTTTTTGATATTTTATGAATTAGTTATAAATGATGATATTCTATGAATTTCTCGAAATATATAATCTGAAGGTATTAAATTATAATATCCCAACAAGTAGGCTGCTCTTGAAGTAATCTATGGATTGTACTTTGTTAGAGCAATCTATATACTACATATTAATGAATAAAGAAGCAGGCAATTCCTTCTCGCTTAAGTACTGCTTTCTTAGCCGAAGTGTGCCCCGCTGTTCGACCAAAAAAAAAAAGAAGTGTGCCCCGCTCCCGGGGAAAGACGGTGGAACCTGTTTTCTTTTGCCTGCAAAATAGGCGGGAGGAGAAAACCACCTTGGAGACAGTTATACTTTACGAACTCCAACACACGTCTTTGCCGCGGTGACCCCTCGGCTTATCCGTCGACGTCACCATCGTTATCATTGTGCTCCTCACGGCCCCTCTGTATTTCTACCGATTCTCCAATCTGTCTCCCACCTCCTTTTTTCTACATACAACAAACTATCCAGCTATCTATATTTATCAATCTGTTTATCTATTTTCTCCTTTCTTCTGTGCAACAACAATGGCGTTCAACGATCCTTACGGAAACCATCCTTCTTCTCTCTATCCACAAGTCTACCAATCCAACCCAAATTCTCACCCCCCCCCCCTTCTTCTCTCACTCCAAGTCAAACCCGAGTCCGCATCCTCCCACCACCACTTCTACTTCTTCCCTCTACCCTTCCCTTGATTTGCGCGATCTCGCCGATAATCTTTTTCCGGACGATCCTCACAACCGAAATCACGCCTACAACGGCCCAGATGCTGGATCCAACGCCTCGGCCTCTGCCCCAGACGAACCCTTTTCATATGAGGAAACCCTAATTACCGTCCCGGGCGCAATCGTCCATCTAATTGACAGACAGTACAGCGTCGAACTCGCTTACGGCGACTTCTCAGTCTTCCGTCTATGGCAAGGGGAGAATATCGTCGCCGTACTCGCCCGAGTTGGCGACGAGGTGCAGTGGCCATTGATGAAGGACGAGGCAGCGGTCAAAGTCGACGAATCGCACTACTTCTTCTCCATCCATACCCCGAAAGACCTAAATATAGACTCATCCGATGAAGAACACGACAAGCAGAAGGGGAAATCGAAGAAGAAAGAGACTCACGTTGTTACTGACAACACAGACGACATCCTGAACTATGGGTTAAGCTTTGCCTTAAAGGGCAAGATAAACTTTTGCTCGAATTGGACCAGATTCTGGCTGCGTACAGCACGTTTTCGGTACAATCATGTCCGAGAAGTGTAAAGAAAGAGGGGTATTGGACGGTTCTGTGGCGAGGGAGATATCCCCAGAGGAAATGAAGAAGTCAGGGAAGAAGAGGGAAGTGATGGAGAGGAGGTGCGGGGCGTACTGGACGACATTGGCGCCTAATGTTGAGGATTACAGTGGGAGTGCTGCGAAAGTTATAGCTTCTGGGTCAGGGTATATGATAAAGGGGATATTGTGGTGCGGTGATGTGACTGTGGATAGATTAAAATGGGGGAATGAGGTTTGGTGAAGAGGTTGGAGCCTAATGGTAAGAAGACGGAGATAAGTCCCCAGACGAGGAAGAGGCTCAAAAGGTACCGTTGATTTGATATCTGCTTGTGCTGTTTTCTTTATGGGATATTAACATTGGTACATTTGGAGCCATGACGTGATTCGTCTCAGTTTCTTATTTTAGACTAAGAACTAGAAACTGAAATCTGGATATAGAAATGGGGTATGTATAGATGGTTTGTCATCTTTAATCTAATCAGATTTTCAGAATTTGAGTTAATGCTGAGTTCGTTTAGTTTTTCTTGTTGTTGATTAGAGTAAGCCAACTATCTTCCTTGCTGTTAATGCCAAGACAATTGTTCAGTTAATCTGGCAACTAGATAGTGAAAATGGTTATTTTGACAGGGACACTGAAGGATGATAGTTATCTAGGATTTTAAGAATGGTGCATCAAATTTGATATTAGGAGTGAATATCTATATCCAGCATCTACTATACGTGGTTCACTGCTGGTGGAATGCGGATCTGATTTCACGTCAATCTGTGTCATACAACTTTTGGTGATAAGATGTCTGAAATTGGAATGTGGGCACTGTGGTTAGTGTCACAGATGATATAAAGTCTCCAGATAGTACTCCAACTTGATGTAAAGTCTTTCTGTGTGAGATGAGCTGTTGGTGTTTACATCCTGCTCTGCGGGGTTGTATGCTTGTTTATCTCCCTCTGACAATATCAATAATGACCTTTTACAGGGCAAAGGGGATGACGAGAATGACGGAGAAAGTGGCACTTGGAGTACTATCTGGAGTTGTGAAGGTCTCGGGTTTCGTTACCGGCTCGGTGGCAAACTCAAAAGTCGGGAAGAAATTCTTCAGCCTACTTCCTGGGAAATTGTATTGGCCTCCTTGGATGGATTCAGTACGTTCTTTCCTTGTGTCTGTCTACTTGATGCTAAAATTTATGCAGATAACCTTTTGTTTGTTGCTCCACTTTGACTTTTGAATACATGCTCCAAGTAACATTTGTCTTGTTTCTGAAAATTATGTCATGCTGCCTTGCTTTCTTGTTGGAATTTTTTCCCTCCTTTTCATTTGTTTTCTACATCTAACCTAACGATATATGTGTTTTTAAACAGATAAATATGTGATGCTGTTGAGGTAGCTGGAAGGAATGTCATGTCAACATCTAACACTGTTACAACAGGGGTCGTAACTCACAAGTAAATATCCACCCTTCTTCTCTTGTTGTATACTTAATCTTTTGATCATGTTTGATATTCATGGATGAATATTTTGGGTTTCATCTTTGCTTCTTAATGTCCTTGACTCTGTCTGGAACTTTCGTACGCCTAAGCAACAACACAATCTTATTTATTCTGTTTTCTTCGTGGGATTAAGGTATGGAGAAGAAGCGGGCAAAGCGACACAGGATGGCTTGGGGCAGCAGGCATGCGATTGGGACTGCCTGGGGTTGCCTTTAAGGTAAGAAAGGCTTTGAATCCAAAGAGTGTTCTGAACCAACCACTCTGGCATCTAAGTCCGCTGCCAAGGCCGTTGCTGAAGATAAAAAAAAGTCTAAGAAGAGCAGCTCCAAATGATTCAAATTGTTCGGACTCCGGAGATGTGAAATATCGCATCCATTCGATTATTGTTGATTCTTCCTGTGGCGTGTTTGTCGTTGATGAGGGTGATGAATTGTTATTTTTTGTTGTTGCTACTTTGTTCTCGCAGGGTCTGTATCATCTGGTGGTTGGTGTTTGTCTGTTTGTCAGGGGTTATTGTTTCTGGGTTGTTGTTGTACTATATGTATCTGAATATTTAGAAGATACGATAGGTTTCTTCTTTTTCATGCGAACGCTGCTTGAGTTGAATTTATTTTTTGAAACCAGATTCAAGTGAAAGTGAATAGTGATCGCAATTAAGTAGTAGAGTATAACTACCTTCCTCCCACGATTGTTGTTTGATATTTAACATTTAATATAAAAGAATTATACTAAAATAAGGGATGTTTTTAATATTAAACATATATTATATAAGAATTATATAAATAAGGGATAATTTCAACAGTGAGAAATTCGACAAAGTTGAGGGTGGTAGTAACCAGCAAGGGACAGGATCAGGGAGAAATTATATATTACAAAATTCAAAATTTAGTTTATGAATGTATTTTAGTGAAGTCAATTTTTGTGACACACCGAGTCAGAATATTTGGCAGATATCATCCCTGCGACATATGCCTGGATATCATGGGAGACTGGTTGTATGCGAAGTTGGGATGCTTTCCCTCGTCGCTAAAGTGGCTCGCGTTCAAGTTTTTCTGTGACGATAGTGTGAGAGTTGACTGGGGCCAATGGTCGATTGGCTAACTGTTGCTGGTAGTGAGCCACAGACCTACGTTCAAAATTCAACCATGATTGCTCATCAGTGGTCCTTACCTGGGTTTCGATGGAACTAAGAGGTGGTGGATTGCTGATGAATGAATGTAGGAGCTTTAAATATGCTCGGGTGATGAGAGTGACGATTAGATGCGGGAGTGAAGTGAGGTATGGTACAAACCAAACTTTTGTTCAACCCGATCATCCCCATTTTAGGGGGACCGATGTGAATTCTTACGTCGAAGATGATTTAGCACGCAGAAATAGCTAGTATGTGGAACGATAATCTTATCCTTCCATTTTATTAATTTCAATATGCTTATCCTTTTAGGTATGGCGGAGTCTGCTGCTCGGGCTAGTGGCGGTTCCTCCAACAAAATCAGACTCGATTTAACTAAGGATAGAATATACGTGTCTCCAATTATGTGCACCTGTGGTTGATTGATAACTTAGTATTGTTCTTATCATTTATATTAAGTTTACTGGAGATGGCTTGCTTGTCTTTTACGCCGGCAATGGATTGGGCTAATTTGTACTGTTAGGCGTAATGAGGGTTCCCACGCCATTGTTCCCTAACCTACGATTTTTAGGGCTCGTTTGTTCCCTAACCTACGATTTTTAAAGTGTCAAGACTTGTGAGAGTGACAAATCTCTTGTTTGGTCCACTGAGAGACATCAGGGGAAAGCGTTTATTGTAATCTTGCTAAAAGCTAAACGTGAATACTTGAGTTCTGGTTTTCCAGGACTCCCCACCGTGCTGTCTTTCAATCCTTTCATGAATTTGGTTGAAACTATGATAGTTAAGATGAAGGCTTTGTTTGTGTTACTTGTTTCGCAGTTGTTTGTGTAAGTTATTTTACTTTTGGAATCAAGCCATTCGAAGAAGCGATGCATTATCTTCTAAAATCTACCTTCAGAAGGCTGTAAAAAGGTTAAAACAAACGCAGACACTACTCCTGTATAAAAATCCTCAATGTTGCACATCTATGCTTGTCCTAACGACAGTATTTTATAGAAAATTAGCAGGATGTTTCCATTATGAATAAAGGGTCAGTGATATCTGTATACCACAAGTTATCTCTTCCATTGCTAGGAGATATCATTCTATAATGTTCAGTCATATTTCAATCTTTTCATGGAAAGCATAGAATATTTGGGAAATCTGTAGCCACTAATATGATGCTTCTATAAAGCTATACTTCAATCTTTAACTTTTCATAATAGAATTTTGCACTAATAAAGCTTCAAGATGTCCTAACTTCTGCTGATGTTATATTATACGGGTGTGCTCTTTACTGGACCCACTTCTCTAAATGCTTATTCGCGGGCAGTTCAATTATGTAGTCTTGTTTATTGAGCCGCCCCTGAAACATGTATTAAAAGGCAAAAAGCAAAGAGTTATCTTCACTGCGACTCATAAGATCATTTTTCGATTTGAAATATAGAAAAGTAGTACCCTGCCTTGAGAACAGCCCCTTTTCATCCCTAAAGTTTTCTGTTAGTATACAAGCGTGATTGTTTGCATGCTTGTTCTGGAAAAGTCTTGGTTCTTTGTATTGGTTGTTTAAGGGTAGAGTATCCAAGGCAAATTCTTTCTACATAACAGTTGATGATGTTTGTTGACTTGAGATGAGTGACATGATTACTGGTTACTAAACCTGTATGATGTTCTAAGAGAAAATTTGACAAATTCTAGTATGATTCTTTCTAGAATACAATTAGATGCACTTTCTAGAAGCTGGTGATTGTGGTCCTTCTATTCTAACCGTATCAACTGAAATCCTCTTTAGGTGATGATTGTTTCCCTAAGTTGACATCCTGAAGCAAAGATTTAGAATCTCTGTGATCTGGATGAAAAAAGTTACATGGCATTGACAAACTCTCTCTATTAATAGCCACAATCTTTGGGTTACAAAGTTATTATGCACGTCTGTAACACCTAAATCAGAAAAAAAAGGTAGAGAATTTAAGTAGTTGTGGGCGGCAGTGGGTGAGGAGTAAGATCACACTCCCTCGTTAAAAGAACGTAAGAATATCACTATCACTGTGCCTCTGAAAAAGACAATTAAATAAGAAAAGGGCATCTGTGATTAGCCTTTTCTGATCTCAGTTCTACTGGCATCTGTCTTCTCATAGACAGCAACTTTGCAACTCATTAGTCGTCCAAGAATGAGATAGACTTCTTCTCTCTGTTTTATCAATTCAATGGCCACACCTGTAGCAGGGTCACACTCTGGCTCTGTTTCTGTTGGAACACCATGCTTTACTTTGTCATGGATGTCAAAGTTGGAGCATTCAGCAGGTCTGAGACACAGAAATAGGCTCCAAGGGGATATTGAACAAGAGGAACTCCATTATGCAAACTCTCAGTCCCTCTCTTCTTACTATAGTGTCTTTGTTGTTCGTGTTTCCATTATGGTTAGTGATAACACAGTGATTGATTATATGAACTTTTTTATTCATTCTGTAATATCTTTTATGTTTCTGGAGAACAACAGAGCATGCATAGGGCAAAGGGTGTCATTTAACTTCTTTTCTGTTATTATTTGCTATTTTCCAGGTCTTGCTGGCGTTTTGATAGGATTGCTAACCATATTGACATGGCATTTCACAAAGGTATACACAACGAAGTCATTAGACAGTCTGGCTAATGGCCTTCGCTATGAACTCTTGCAAAGGCCACTACTACGAATGTGGGGTGTCTTGAACTCGACAGTAGAGATTACCACTGCCCAGGTTAAGCTTTCAGAGTATGTGATAAAGAAATACACCTCCAAACCAGCTACTCAATCTGAACAAGTTGAGGTTCATTACCAAACACTCCTCTTATTTGCTAGATATTGAGTTTCCTTACCGCCCTGATTCTGACTTTCTTGTTTCACTATGCATCTGTGTGTGTTTTCTTAAACCTGGACAGCTCTATGAAATGATGTGGGGTGTGACTTGGGCACTCTTCTCGACTCACGGGGCACTGAACGCAATCACCATAAGCTACAAAAACGGTTTTGTACAGGCATTTCACCGAGACCATCGAAATAACAACACATTCTTCATCTATTCCGACCTTGCAAATTATTCCATCAGTGGTTCATATGCATTAGACTCATTTTCATCTCATCAACGCTGGAATGATCTGTCTGTCCACGGTAACCTCTCTGCCATCTGGTACCGTGAACCACTCGATCCCATCAGTGGCGAGAGAACAGGAAAGCCAGTGCAGATCCCACCTGATGAAATGATAAACATCGCTGGGCCTTCACAAGTACCTGACGGTGTTGCTTCTTGGCATGTCTCAGTGAGCAAATACACCCAGTCACCATCGCTCTCCGCTGCTCTTCCGGTGTGGGACACATCAAATAAAACCATAGTGGCTGTTGTCGGAGTTACCACGGCTCTTTACAGTGTGGGTGAACTGATGAAAGACTTGGTTGAGTTCCACGGTGGGCACATCTATCTGACTTCTCAACAGGGCTATTTGCTTGCTACTTCCACTAATGCTCCTTTGTTGAAGAACTCTACTTCAGGGCCAAAACTTGTAAAGGCTACTGAATCAGAGGATGATGTCATAAGGGAGGGTGCCAAGTGGTTGGAAGATGCGTATCCTGATAAGTTTCCTTCAACTCACGAGGTTCATATTGAGAATGCAAAGATTAGGCACCAGAGATGCTATGTTGATTCTTTTTATCTGAATCTGAAGCGGCTTCCTATGGTAAAGAAAATATTGCCAACTCTATAATGCATCTTTTTTTGTTTGTCCAAAAGCTCTAGTTTCTGGTGTACGATAGAGACGCCTACATATAAGTAAAAAGGTAGTAATGCTTAGGAAAGACTGAATTTTATGTTGTGTTTACAGGTTGGCGTTGTCATTATCCCGAGGGAATATATTATGGGGAAGGTGGATCAGAGGGCTTTCAAGACATTGGTTATTCTGATTTCTGCGTCACTTTGCATCCTGGTTATCGGGTGTATTTGCATCTTTATATTGACTAGTGGTGTATCAAAGGAAATGGATCTTAGAGCAGAGCTGATAAGCCAACTGGAAGCTAGAAGGCGGGCAGAGGCATCAAGCAATTATAAAAGCCAATTTTTAGCCAACATGAGGCAAGTATTTTTCAGTTTTTCATTTTACAAATTATGATATCATGTACAAAGCCTAGGGGCCTGTTACATTCATAGGTAATTAGAGCCAAGTTGAATGCAATTAGGGACCTTTTAAGACAATATTTGGGCATGGTAACTAGAAACGTAGAAAGAAAAGAACTCTTCGAGTTCCATCTGACCATAATTGCGTTTGCGTAACCAATGCAATTTTGAAATTTTGAACAGTCATGAATTACGAACACCTATGGCTGCAGTGATCGGGTTGCTAGACATTCTTGTGGGTGATGATGGCTTATCCAATGAACAATTCTCGATGATTACTCAGATTCGAAAGTGCTCAACCGCACTTCTCCATCTACTGAACAATATTTTGGACCTTAGTAAGGTGAGTATTGGGCTTTCTTTATTGAAATACCGCACAGACAGCTCTACGGATATACACTGTCAAATCAGATTGTGGGGATGCAGAAATCAAGTTGTTTGAGATGCTGACTTGTTCAAATAGTCATGAAAGCAAAGTTTTTGGTATGAACTTCTTTATTCCTAATTGTTGGGAGATTCTCCACTTCTATATGCAGGTTGAGTCTGGAAAGCTTGTGTTAGAGGAAGCAGATTTCAATTTGGGTCGAGAGCTGGAAGGACTTATTGATATGTTCTCTGTTCAGTGTATCAATCACAATGTAGAAGTCATTCTGGATCTCTCCGGTATAGTCTTTTTTTTTTAACGTCAACTTCATTCCTAATCAAGTGACTCATAAAAGTTCCAAAGTTGTTGATCATTATTCTTTACAGATAACATGCCTAAATTGGTGAAAGGAGATTCTGCTAGAGTTGTTCAGATATTTGCAAATCTAATCAGCAATTCTATCAAGTTCAACATGTAAGTGCTGGAAATCCTGTGAATCTCTTCCCTTATGTGACATGTAATGTTAATTCTTAAGGTTTTCCCGAGATTTACATTCATTCAGTTCTGATATCAAACTGGAACTGACAGATGATTTTCTAAATCTCATCTGGATTGATATTTTGATGCTTTTTAGATTTAACCTTGAGCAAAGTAATGAACGTGACCTTCATAGTTTTTTCACCCTGTCTAATATTTTCTTGCAGCTGGTCACATAATTCTGCGAGGATGGTGTGAAAACTCAAACACTTCAACTGATGCACTTGTAACTCAGAACTGGACTCCGAGGTCAAAGCAACAAGGGCAGCATGTGCGAAAGAAAGCTTTCAGAAGAGACCACAAAGTGACGATTTGGTTTGAAGTTGATGATACTGGCTGTGGTAGTTAATTGCCATCTTTTGATAGACAAGCATATCTACATTTGACTTGTGACTCACAACTATAAACTGTTAGTGGGACCTACACTTTTGCGTTTGAGAGCCTAATATTGAGGTCTTTTTGCTTGCTAGGAATTGACAAAAGCAAATGGGAATCCGTATTTGAGAGCTTTGAGCAAGCTGATACTTCAACCACAAGAAAGTAAGTATTTCTTTCGTGGTCATTGTTCCCTATAGGCCGAATCGTTATGTTTACATCATCTCTCAAGATTCCCATATGCAAAAGGTTTTTAAATATAGGATTTCACTTTTTATTGATTCTTCCTCTTAACGTTTTTCCTCTATTAGTTACGCAGGGATTTTTTCATAGCATTCTCTAAATACCAGTGATCCTTCATCATAGTTAATATCATGGTTATATTTTCAGGCATGGTGGCACCGGCTTGGGCCTTTGCATCGTGAGAACATTGGTAAGGGTAGTGATCTTGTTTAAATGACATTTTGAATACTGTAAAGTGTATGAGCACACATGGGCTAAGGAGAGAGCGAGGGGGATAGACCCCTTTGGTTGCTCTCTGTGGTATAGAATAACTAGGACCCTTGTTCTAGTATTTATTTTAATAAGGAAAAAGATGTGTTGACTAAAGACTCAATAAACTGGGTGTTTTCCATAACTATCTTTGAGGCCATGATTCTGTAAATACCTGGAATCATTTGCTGAACCGTGATCAGAAGTGATGAATGAATCTACGCAGGTTAATAAGATGGGTGGTGAGATCAAAGTTGTGGAGAAAAATGGGCAAGGGGCGCTTATGAGGTTTTGTTTGCTTCTCAAACCTTCTGTAGTCTCAGCAACACAACAGAGTCAAACAAAGATCTTAGACCGTAAATTGGTGGTAAGTATTTTGCAATTTTAACAATCTGCAACTCTTATCATTATATATGAGCTGCGTAATCATAATATTGTAGATGGGCATAAAGAAGACGAAAAACAATTTGATTTCAGCGAAAAAAACGTGCAGATATCAGGCATGTTAGGCTGCATAATATTGTGACATTAATAAGAAACGGTTGAAATGCAGGTGATGTTAGCCTTAGGCGGAAATATTGGAAGAGCTATTATGTTGGAGTGGTTACAGAAG